>WEIU01005244.1:210019-312535 GCA_013389925.1 Aegithalos caudatus | reverse complement strand
CCTTACGCCGCCTCCGTAGCGCCCCGCCCCCGCCGGCCGCCGGGTGGCGTAAAGCTCTTCGTGAATCCCGGCGCGCCGTTCCTCCTGCGCAATCTGCGTGCGGCCCGGCCGGGCGCTTGCGCCACCTGCGTAAATCCGTATGGGAATAGCGCTCCCCCTGCGTAACTTGCGTGCGGCCCAGCAATGCCGCTGCGTCGCCTGCGTAACTCGGCACGGGAATAGCGTAGGCGGCGCGTCGTGAGGGGAGTCGTGAGGGGAGAGGGCGGCACGGAGGCTCCCTCACGGCCCCGGCGGGCCGAGGCAGCCGGGCTCTCAGGCAGCCGGGGCGGAGAGCCCGCGGTGAGCACTGCCCGGTGCCTTCAGTAGCGCTGAGCTGATGTCTGGCTGGGCATCGTGCTTGTACCCTCCTGTGTAAGTGGTACTGCTGCTCCATCCCCTCCCTGGGGTTCATCCTCACGGTGCCGTTATTTCTTTGTTCCCCAACACCTTTGTGGGCCTGTGTTGTATTTCCACTCTGCCCCAACAGCGCGGTGTCTGTAGTACTCTTTTTTTTTTTTTGGAAAAGTTTCTGGTCTCGCTCTCTTCCGTGCCTTCCCCAGGGTGAGGTGGCCTCATTAGACCTCCCCACGCCCCTGAGGCCACCTGTGCTGGGAGCAGGCCTGGGAATGCCCTCTGCTGCCTGGTGCATCCATCACAGGCATGCTGTCGTGGGCAAGAAGGGAGCTTTCCCTTTTTTATGAAAGGGATTTTTCTGGGCTTCTTTATAAATCGCGGGAACGTTCACTCAGAGACTTCTGACAAAATTTTCAAGTTTGACAACTGTGTGCCACAGCGCGTTGGCTGAGGCAGCCGATAATTTCCTTATTCAGTTCTGTGTTGTGAGTGATTGTCATTTCCTCAGACTCTGACAAAGCAAGCAGGAAAGGAGATAGATTAGTGGAAGGCTTTTTTTGCTGATTTTTCTTTCTTTTTAATATGGTATTTAGTCAGCAGCCACCGTGGTGGATTCATGTGTGGCCCTGAGGGCTCATGGGCTGCCCATCAGGTTCCCTTTCTTCCTAGGCATTGCCATTAGGACTTCCTCATTTATTTATGTATTCTCCTCTGAAATTATTCCTCAGAGCTTTGAGGGGGCAAAGATGGGCAGGCCAGGTGGAAGATGGAGGTTGGAATTGCTGGTGAAGAAGAGAGTGAGAAAAAACCCTCCTCACCAGACAGCTGATGGTGACCAGGGGCACTGACTGCATTTGTGAGCCTAAAGCAATAATGTGATGATCTTTAGGAACAGAATAATGAACACAAACTAGAGGCCTTTCTGCCATCCCCATTCTTCAACAGATCCTTCAAACAGTTCTTTATCCTTGAATACCTTCCTGCCATAGCAGCCCTTCACAGAGTGATCATCTTTTCCTCTCAGACCCTGTTCAGCCCACCAGAGTTACTCAGTTAATGTGTAACCCCCCTTTTCCTTTGCTCAGGTCATCTTTGGGTTTTGTCAGTAGCTTTTTCATTTGAACAGATTTAATCATTTCCCCTTCAGCGCTTTTCTGACTGCTGTTTAATCTGTCTGTGTTTATAAAATCTTGCTGGTTTCAGCCTCCCTGGGGGGAGGCCCTGGGAGGCTCTCTCTGTTACAAACAGCCCTCCAGCCCAGGCAGGCAGAGAGAACAGAGTACATACCTGCCCAAAAACCCTGCTGCAATGAGGGCTTCACCTGTGGGAGCAGGGCTATTTATAGCCTTGTCACAGAACATCATAATTAGATGTGCCCATGGGGCAGCCTCAACCCAGAGCGTTGTCACTGCTCAGGGACCCCATTATCAGTCCCATGTCAGGGTGTGGCTGTGAGCAGCAATCTGACACAGCAATGCTTTGGGGAATTAAGGCACAAAAATTCTGCTTTGGGGTGATTGGTTTATTACCTGATGCTGATGCAGTTGTTGCCCTGAAGACTAAAGTTGTTTGGGTTTTTTTTTTACACAGTTTCCACATCAATGGAAGCTGCTGAGGAGGAGCCACCTCAGTTTGATCTCTGGTGTTCTGCCTCCATGGACAGTTCTGGAAGTGCACTTGAACAAGGCTGCAAAGATAATGGTAAGATCAATTTTACAATCTGCCAACAAAAATAAGAGCTTTATAAAAAGACAGGTTCCCTCAGAGAACGTGTTTAGTTCAATGGCTGAACAGCCATTTCTTGGTCAACAATTATTTTTTAAGCCTATAGAGATCTAGATTTGCCTCAAACAGCAAAATCAGAGGTGAAACTCAGCTGAGAACTGAAGTCCAGCTCCTTATTGCCTGCCCTAGGGCCACCCCATGAATTCCAGTTAGAAATAACAGAGAGGGACACAGGGCTGTTGGATTCATATGAACTAATTTAGACTGAATAAGAAGTATTGATTAAATACCTGTTTAATTATGGAAATAGCAAGCTGATTGCCTCTGGGTCACTGATGTGTATCATTTCAGACTTGAAACTGATCTCAAAGAATTTTCACTGGGATACTTTTATTAAAAGCATGGGAAGAGGGTAAGATTTAAGAGATTTTTTTAGAATGGAAAGAGTTAAAATTTAATGTCAACAGTTTTCCTTTGTTTCTTTTTCCTGGTGTTATGAAGTCCTTGTAAAAGAAATCTTTTTCTTGAATTTTTTTTCGGTATAAGCTGCTTGTGACTTAGGGGGCTGGTAGAGGGGCTGGTAGTGGTTTTAATCAGTGTTCAGTTATTGGAAATTGAACTTTTTCCCTTTAGGAAAAAAAAAAGAAAAAAGGTGAAAAAAAAAGAGAAAAGGTGGAAAAAAACTCCTTTTTCTGCATGAAGCAGACAAAGGATGTGAATCTTGCTTGTTTGAAGATTAGCTATGGTGAGTTTTACAGTGGCACCTGTTCTCAGGCCACTCAGAGCTGACAGAGCTGTATGTGTGAGCCTTTGACCTCACTGAATTTGCTTTTCAGATCATGGGCTTTGCTTGGAGAAATGAGGGTTTGCCAGACCCTCATTAGGCAGGAGGCAAGAGGGAAGGGAACCAGGCTGGGCACGGGGAGCAAACAGCAGGGAGGGGTGAAAGCCAAAGCTTCTAGCTCCCAAAGGAGGTCTGGAAACCTGCTTTTCTTACTTGGAACTCACAAGCTTGAAGCAATTGTCTCTACTCCTTATTAAGTTAAGCTTCCATATTCAAATGATCTCATTCCCCTTGACCTGCTTTGGCCAGTTAAACCCTAGGCCAGTGCACAGTGCAGGGAGGGGAGGAGCCTTCCCAAAGCATGAATTCCTTTATTGTTGTTGGGATCAGTCATGTGTGCCTGCAGTACCTGGGATGGGATCTCTGGCTGGAGCCAATGGGCACTGGGCAGGAGCCAGGGCACAGTTTGGATGGCAGATCCTTGCAGCCCACTTCCTCAGGTTTTGTGTGTCCAGCTCATCATCTGTGTGTCATCATACCTTGCTATCAGACTGCCTTTGCTCACAGGCCTCATTTAATCCGAGCTGGGCACTCTTTCCAGAAGAACACACCCCTCCATGTGCATGGAGTCAGTGCCTACCTGAGACATTCCATGGGAGCCAGCAGCAGAACACGTGGCGTGGGTGCTTGTACTGGTGTGGCTCCACTGGGAGAGGAGAAGAAAAAAATGATGGATGGATCCTAATTTTTGGATGGATCCTAATAAAGGCCTGGAAAATTCACAAAGTTTCTGGTGAGCCACGCAGATGAGCAGAGGAGCTCTAATTAAAATACAGACTCTGTGTTGTTCTCAGAAACTGGGCAACATTCCCCATCTGAGCTCTGCCAGCAGATCTCAGTCCTGGACTTGAGCACCCACTGCTGCTCTGCTCTGTGAGACACCCACTCAGCTTGGCCAGCACAGCTCAATCTCAATCAGAAACATCTTGTGCTGTTCCAATTCTGGGCCCTTTTGGAGCAGAAAATGCCATCTCTCTCCTAAATTGTGCCAAATTGCTTGGTTTTGGCTGCAGTACTCATTCTCACTTGTCACCTAATGGGGTACCTGGGGACTTCCATCTACACTGTCAGCAGCAGGGGAAGACTCATGTGCATGCCCAGCCCCCTGCTAGGCCCCTCATTATATAGTGATGTGTTAATAACAAACACTCTTTCATGTCTTGGCAGTTGCAAACCTCTCCTCAGTAGTGCAGCGCTTCAGAAGTAGAATGGCATGGGAAATGTGCAAGTCCCAGTTTTAAATAATTAGTATCAGCTTCTCTGGCAACTCTGTTGCCAGAATGAGAGGTGGGAAGAGTCTGAAGCTGCCAGATGCCACTTATGTGGATGTTCTGCTGGAGAGATTTGCTGTTGCAGAAGTATTTCTGCACGGAGAATCTCTTTCCCTCCCTCCCAGGTTATGAACCTGCCTTCCTGGGAGACCTTGCCACCTCCCAGTTTTTGAGAGCTCAGCAGTGGGAGGCAGAACTGTTTCCATCTTGCCTGAGACACCAGGGCTCGAGCTGGCATCATCCATGTCCAAATTTATGCATTTCTTTCAATTGGAGCCAAATAGCTGGAGTTTGCAGTGCTGATTGCTCCCACGCTGTGGGGACCAGCCTGGCCTCCAGAAAATCCACAGGACCTGGAGCAGGCGTGAGCCACCACCTGTGCTGGTGAACACCCCGAGCAACCAGAGGTGGTGGCAGTGACTGCTGAGCTGCTTGTCTCTGCAGCAAATGGTTCAAATCAACGAAGATGGAACAACTAAAATTTGTAGGAAGAAGACAGGTTAGGAAATTACCCTCAGGAAGTGAGAAACTTTGGTAGGATGGTGTTTTGACTGCATTTCCAGTCTTGCTCCTGTGAGACTCCAGCTGCAACACTGTCAGGAGCTGAGATCTGCAGCAGCACCCCTATCTGCCAGGTGTGGCCCTGTGGGATATGGGGTTATAATTGTTAAAGTTGTTAAGGCTTACATTCACCAGAAGGCCCTGTGGGAAGGCACAGCTGCAGGCTGCACGGTTGGAAGTTGGTTAGGGGGTAAGAAAGAGTTAAGAGCAGCCAATGGGTGCCCTTCCTCTGCTGAGTTTTGGTTTAGTCTGAGTTGGATTAAAGGTATAAAAGGGGGGTGATTTCTGTAATAACGTGATCTCCTTTGGATGCATAAGGGGATCCATGTCTCTTTGTTCCCCATTGCTTCAGCCCTGAAAACATAAGGGTGATTAGATGTGTTAGAGGTGTGTTGTGTGTTGTTCAGAAGAAAGGATGGGTGTATGTGAGCAGAGCAATGCTTGAAGTGTTTTCATCTATTCTCAACTTGGCAAGGTAGAAGATGGATGACAGATGCTCAGTCTTTTCTCTGGGAAGGAACTCTGAAATCCAAACTCAAATTATTCTGCAGTCCCCTACATCCATCCAATTTGCATACCCATTGGCGAGTGTTCTGTGGGTTGTATCTCATTGTAAATACTTTGGATTCCATATTATGATTGTTATAATTTATATTCACATCATTTCAGCACTAACAGCAGTGCCAGTGTTGTTGGGAGCGAATGTGCCTTGAAATGTTTGGTGCCTACTGAACCTGACCTAATTCTGTGATACAAAGGGCATTGCTAGAACCTCATCATGTACCTCAAACTAACAAACTGGTGTAGTACAACCCCACCAGCATAATTACATGCCTAAAGGGCAACCTTTATTTCTGTTACTGTTGTAGAAAACTCCCAAAAGCTGGATCCTTGAGGAGCCTTTGATTTACAGCCTTTAAGGCTGTACTTGAAACCCTTGCTGTGGCAGAGGACTATGGAAGAAAAGTTTAGGCAGGCCTGGAGAGGTGAGAATAGAGAGGCCAAGAGTTTGCTGTGCTGTAGGGTCTGTCAGCTTGCAGAGCTGTGTGTGGGGGCTTCTGAGGGCACTTGGCAAGAGACAGGACTGCCTCGGGTCAGATTTCTGTGAGCAGGGGAGAGGGAAAAGGGAGAGCTGAGAGCCCCACAGTTTTACCAGCAAAAATCCACTTGAGCTATCAGCATGAACATAACCTGTTTCTGTTCCTGCCTTGGTGTGTCCCATGCATGTCTGGAATAGCCAGTCTGGGCCGTGGGCACAGGGGTGCGTGTCCATGGGGAGTGGTTCTCTCCCACGGCTCAGCTGCCATTTTGCCACTCCTGTGGGAGAACGGCTCAGGGTGGGGACAGCGTGAGGTGACATCAGCTGCTCATGCTCGGGGATCCTGCCTGACAGATCATGTCACTTCCCACAGAGCAGTGCCAGGGCCACCTCGGCTCCACCCCCCGATCCCTGTCTCTTCCTCAGCATCTTCCCGGCTGTGCTACAGCTGCAGGAAGTGCAGGATGTGCAGTCAGGTGCACAGTGCTGCTCTCTCGGGGGCAGATAGGATGTGCCTTATGCAGTAGTGTCAGCTGGGTGTATTTTAACGTGCCAGCTGAAGCCCTGAATCAGACTTTGCAGTGAATGTGTGTATTGGTCTTCTGAGAGGCAGTTGTTTGAGAATGTCACCTCTGAGACTGCCAAATCTACTCGTGTATTTCATAGTTCATACTGTAAACTGCTCACACACCCCCCTGGGTTGTGTGTTAACAGACACAGCTCATAAATAGCGGTGCCTGGCAAAGCTGTCGGCTCTAGATCTGTCCACAGAGGTTTGGGCCACAGAATTTGCTGTGACAAAGATGTCCCTGGTATTTTCCTTCTGTGTGAATACAGGAAGTATAGGACATGGAGTGCTTGATGTTAAATGAGACTAAAGGTGGTTGTGATTGTGGCTGCACATGGAAACAGATTTGTTTAAGCTGGTAAAAGAAGTCTCTAACCTCTTCTGTAAAGAGACAACAATCAGAGAAACAGAAACATGGTTGAGAAAAGTGATGCACAGTCAGAACACCCAGAAAATGTTTTATAAAATAAAGAGGGGATGGAGGAGCAAAGGAGTGCTAAAACTGGTTGTGTGGGGAAGGGCTTGAAAAGATTTCAAATAAAGCATCTTATGATCTTGAAATAAAGCTGTAAGACACTGGAAAACCACAGAAATCCAGAACACAATAGGTCCTTTTATAAGTGTTTGAAGTCTGTTTTTTCTTATGTGTGTGTATAGATATTGCTGAGGCTTTGTGAGCATGAAATTCCTTTTTCCTTTGTAGTTCTGTGGCACTTATAAGTCTTGTGAGGATGTCTTGCCTCTAGGCTGGACATCATGCATGACAAGAAGAAGTACTTACCAAAAGAGATCAAAGGGAAACCCAGGTAGATTCCCAGGGAAATTGCTGGGTGATCAACCAGCTCAGGCTCCAGAGACTGTCTTTTGCAAGTCTGCATGTGATTTACTCTCTCCATTCTGTGAGCTCAGCTGTGCTTTGTAAGTGCTGCAGGACTGAGTGCTTCCCTGCAGCATCCCCAGGCTGTTTGGGTTGGGGGCATGGCTGATCTCCCTGCCTCAGAGCACAGCACAACTCCAGTAGACACGGCTGTTGGGCACTGATGGAAGACAAGGGCTAAACAGAAGAGAGAAGGCACTGAAAGCCTCTCCAGAGTGGACATATGGAGAAAAACTCTTCCTCCTTCATCTTCACAAAAGTACAGAAGGAAACAAACTGATGCTCCTCTACTTCTGCTGCTCTCTGGATCTCAGAGATGGCTGTTGTGCCAATTCCCTTCTCAGAAGTGGCCAAGACACAATGTCACTTTATTCCTTCCCCTTTTCCTCTAGCTGAAACATCCTGCTGCAGAAGACCTCAGCAGCAAGTCACTACTCCATCTGCTGTCTGGAGGAGGCCATTCATCTCCAAAGGGAACAACAGCCTTTTCAATGACTTCCTCCTGAGGAATCAGCTGCTGACAGAACGCTCTCCTTAGCCAAACTCAGGCTTACAAGGACAGTTTTGGTTGTTCGTTAACCTCAAGAACTATACAGTATAAAAATAACCAGGGAAGAACAAGCTGTTGATCTGGACCAGCTTCTGTACCAAGAAAAGTTGACTGAAAAGGGACCCTTCAGCTCCAGAGCATTGCTGTAGAGAACTGTGAAGCCCTTCATACCCAGAGGGTGAACAGGGAGGAATGGCTTTCCCTTTCCCAGGTACCTCACTGTTCCAGAGGTGGGATAGTGGCCTGTGGGAGTCTGCGCATGCTGTGACTCTCTTGTGACCTATTCTGGAGGGGAGAGGTGTTACTGAGGTTTTCACTTCAAGTGGAGTCAAATATGGAGGTGTGTGAGGAAGCCTTTCCCAAACAAAGCTCCCTTTCAGGAAAAGAGCTGATAATCTTTGGAGTCTGCTACAGATTTAGCACCTAGCTGGCAGTTGAAGGTGAGTAAGACAGTTCTGGGCAGCTGCACAGGACACAAGGCTGGGAAAGGGCACAGATATACCCTGAGCACCTGATGAGGAGACTTTGAGATTATCCAAAGAATTGTGCTACCAGATGAGGAGCAGGAGCCCGTGGACAGCTGGATTTTCAGCCTATTCCTGTCTCTGTCGAGACACAGGTGTTGAGATGCTTCTCACTGCTGGGCTCTTGAGCTTTCAGCTGGGCACCTGTCCAGCTATCCATCACTCCTTGGATCTGGTCCATGAGAAACCAAATGTGATCTGAGGGTTGCCACTGCGGTGGAGATATCAAACAGACACCTGGCATTTAATACAAGCTGAGGGAAAGTCAGGCTGAAAATAGAACTGGGCAGTGCCTTGAGTGCTTTGAGTCTGTGCTGGGGCTTCTGCCTGGGGTCATGGCCCTGTGGATCAGCTCAAGGCAGAGCCAGCTGTTTGGGTGTAACTGTAGAAAAATTGATGTGGGGCAGCTCAGAACCTCAGGTGAATTGGAAGCCAGTGCAGGGATTTTCCTTTTTCCCCAGGATTTGATCACATGAGGAACAATGGAGCGAGCACTTCCGCACTTTGTGGTACGACTGACAGATAGTGCAGAGGAGGTGAGACTAGCTTTGTTTTCAGCTGTGAAACCCAGGAAGGGATATGTTCTTTGTGAATTAATTAATCTGGAGAAAAGGCAGTTTAACTATTCGACAAAAGATTCATTTCCACCCACTTCCCAGCTGGCAGCTTAGCCATGGACTGTCAGATTTCCATCAGCCTCCAACGTTCTGACTGAAATAGTAATTTTTGCTTGGCAGGCCAGAGAGTAACAGTTGTGAGCCCTGTGCTGCTTGTGGGTAACAGGTAGGGGAGGTAGGACAAGGTTCTGCCCTGCTCCAGGCAGGGCTGGTTGGTGCTGCATGGCCCATTGGGCAGATGGCACGAGCAGGAGCTGAACTTGAATCCCTCTGAGCAGTGATTTAGGTTCATTTCCTAGGCTAGCAGGTTTCAGGGATTCTTCCCTTGTGACCTTATTGTGAAATGGGGGGAGTGACACCATCCTTCAACCCAAGGGAAGCATTTTTCATGTGGGTTGTTGCAGCACAGCAATCAGAGGGAGAAGTGGGAGTCAGTGCAGTGCCCAGTGACAATCTCAGACAGGCACAGAAGCTTCTTCAAGACAGAAGCTGAGGCAAATCATAATCACAAAACCATCAGTCTGCTAACAAGAGCTGGAGGAGTAAACCTCAGATGAAATCCTAGTTTGCAATAGCACACAGAAAATACCTGCTGGCTTCCTGAGGTTGGGGACTCGGTCCAGGAAAGGTGTGTGCTGCCAGTTCAGAGGGTTGGGATGTAAAAACCCGAGCTTCCTTCCAAATATTTGCAAGCCTTGAGTCGGCCCTACCAAAGAGAGCTGTTAGGGAGACATTTACATCCATGTGACACACTCAGTGTGGGTCTTATCCCTCAGGGATAGAGCTGACCCTATCACCTGTTGCCAGTAAATGGAGTGCCAGCAGAGCAGTGGCTTTCCTGTGCGTGTCACTGCTATCAACAGAGCAAAGATGTCTCTAAATAGCACAGGAATGTTAAGCAATTGTGGTCTCATGTGGAAAGTTCAAGCTGTATTTCAAGGACAGAAGGTCTTTTGAGAAGGAAGAGATCAGATGCCCAAGGAGCGGTTGTAAAATGCCGCTGTGGGTGCCCCCCAAATGCCTTCGGCACATTCTGCTGAAGTGACACGCTGCAGCTTGTGTCTGTGCGATGAGAAAAGGACACAAGGGTACAGAACTGGGACCCTGAGCAACCTTACACATCATAAATACCACAAGGTAATGGCAAAATGAGATCGTTATTCTGCGTAAAAGAAAACACAGAAAAAGAGGGCATCAGCCAAACTGTGGGTGCAGTTAGCAGGAACCTGAGAATAAACTGTGCAAGACACATTTACAGCTGTGAATATTTGCTGCTCTGTCAAGACTGAAGGCTCCTGAGAAGTCAGTGTCTGTAGAGATTTAAACAAATAAGCTCCTGCAGCCCCTCTAAAGACTGACCTGGGAGTTGCACAGTGGGAGGCTCAGCTGAGGTGTTTCTGGGAAGGGGAAGGAGTTGGAAGGACAAAGCAAGGAGAAGGACCTGTGTGTCTCAAACAAGACTGACCTAAGCCCAGTGAATCTAGATCTGTTCATCCCTCAGCTGCCTAAAAGCAGAAAATGCTTTTTAAAATTCCTTTTGTCAGTTCTGGCATTTTGATTTTCATCTGCAATGTCACCCTGGAGGCATAAACTACAAACTCTAGTCCCTGCAAAGCTGGAGCTCTGCAAGTGTCCTTACATTACTGGGATTCACATCTTTACTGGGATAACAGGTGGTGCGAGCTTGGGAGGGAGCTGTGGGAAGTGCAGTGGGAGAGGTGGGTTTGGAGCCTGCCCAGGGCAAAGGGAGTGAGGAGGTGTGAGCACTGGCAGGGCTTCAGCCAGGACAGCTGTTAGGACAGTGTCACTGCCACCCTCCTGAGGTTAATGCCATGGTGACCACAAATGGAGTGCAGAGTGAACAGAGGGCAGCCTTGGGGCTGCCAGAGCAGGACATGGCACCCTGGCACAATGTTTGATCTCAGGGTGTGTATGTTCAGTGATAGAGTCAGGGGCATAGGGACCTTGCCTGTGTCTGCTTTGGATTCAATCTGTTCCTCACCTAGAGCACCAAAAGGGGAATTTCCTCACTTTGGTGTCTGCATGCCCTGAAGCTGGTGCTCTCAATGTTAGCCCAGCCAGCAGTGGTGGAAGACCTAAGGGAAAGCAGAGAGTGCTGAGAAAAACCAAATCCTCTATCACCAGTGCACAAAATACCACATGGAACCACCACCAAGAGGTCCTGCCAGTGTTACACTGCTCTTGTGGACATGTGGGACCCAGCAGAATCCCTTGAGCAGGTAAATTCTGACTTGTATGTTTCTCTGAGACCAAAAATACACACACTCAGTGCAGGTGTAGGATGAATGAGACTTGGAGGACAGGGATATCTGCAGGGATGTGCTCAGCAGCAGCAGGAGGAACACAGACCTGCTGCCTGCCATGGAGCAGAGTCCCAGCCCTGTTAGAACCCCCCTCCTGTCACTACAGGGCTGCTTGCACTCACCCCATCTGACCTCCCACACAGCACACAGGAGTTTTCCCAATGGCACTAAAACCTTTCCAAGCCTGGAGAAAATCCCTTTGGTGCCAAACCCACTGAGGGGCAAATCAAGGCTGGTGTAGCAAGGGATGTCTTGGCTGGGCAGATCTGTCAGGACATGTAATATGGTGAGAGAGATATGACGTTTATTTCTGCTGTCTGAGATGGATGTGGCAGGAAGCAATATTGCAAAAACTCATTTCCCAGCAGCAGGTGCTGGTGCATGAGCCAGGGTAGGGCCTGAGGGCACATCTGGTCAGATGCTGTGAGTGCCCACACTGGGGAGAGCAGGGCTGGGATGTGTCACAGTGCTGATGCTTCTTGCTCAGAGGGAGCCCTGGGCTTCTCATTTGCTTTTGGGCCAAATGAAATGTTCTGTTCAATTGAAATCCCATCCCTTTAAAAAAAAATTAAAAATTTTTATTTTATCATTTATTCTGCTGACTTTATTCCAAGAACTGCAGTGTGGTGCTGAATGTCCTGTGGGTGTAGCTGAGTCTGGCTCTGACACTGGTGCCTCCAGGAGTCCCTTGCACTGAGGAAGGGCAGGAGTGTTTCCACTTTTCAAGTGTTTTCATGGCAGCCAGGAAGCCTTTGCTTCCTGGGAGTGGTGTTCCTTTGGGCAAAGCTGACTTCTGCAGTGCACTGCTCTCCTGACAGGGTGGAAGCAGTCAGCCAGGCCTGGCATCTCAGCCTCTTATCTGTGTGTAATGAGGGGACTGAAGCCCTGTCTCTTAGGGATGGAACATCTCATTTTCACACACTTGGAAAGTAAAATGGCAACTGTGGATCAGCTTTATTTATTCTGTCTATGCAATGTATCTGTATTCATGAAGTTCCTTTATTCAAATCCTTGGCTTCCAGCTCTAGGAGCGGTAACTTGCCCTTTAAAATGATAATAATCCCAAGCAAACTCCCTACAGAGACAAAATTTGTCATTGCTTTGCCTTTGGCTTTGCAAATATCTCACATTTCTCCTCCTAATGCACTGTGCTGATGGGTCTGGGGTGATGTCCAGGGCAGGCTGGTCTGCAGTGTGGGCACGGAGATGCCTGGAGCACAGTGCCCAGGGCAGTGTGGGACAGCAGAGCTGCTGAGAGAGGCTGTACAAATCCTCTGTGATGATGGTATGAGAACAGTACGGAAAGTGTTTGCATGCTTGACACCCTGAGGTGCAGTCAGACCTCAGGTGATGAGCACTGTGTCCAAGAGAGGGATAATGGCTTTATTCCATGCCAAACTGACATGCCCTCAGCAGAGCCTCTGTGAAGCTCCTCACTTTTACTGAAGTGCCCAGCGTTGCTGGCAAGCAGTAGGGAGGCAAAGACTTCTGCCTCTCCCTGCTCACCAGAATCCTTCAAGGCGCATAGAAGAAGTCGCTGCTGGTTTGGGTGGTGCCGGGGTTAGCCCAGGGTGGGCGATACCCGACTGCCCGTGTACCTGGCGGAGGTCGGGGCAGGGCCGGGCAGGGCCGGGCTGCTGCGGGTGCCGGCGCCGAGGCTGCCCCGGTGCCGCGGGAGAGGGCGCTGCGGGCCCGCGCTGCGCAACCCGGGCTGGGCACGGGGAACCGCCGGGGAACCTCCGAGCGCTGCTGCGATCGCAGCCCCCGGGCAGGGAAATGCTGCCGGAAACTTTACCCAACCCAGCCCCGAGAGAGGCAGATCCTTACTATCCGCTTGTGAATTATATTGTATTTAGTGCAGGGGTCTCTCTGCCTAGAAGGGTGTTTTAATGGATTAATGCACTTTCGAGTTCAGGTGCCGCTCACCAGAAAGGATGGCGGGGTTTCATTCATACTATCAGATATCTTTTCCCCCTTGTTGTTCTGTTTTGGTTGTGCCCGCAAAATATCCAGTCCTGAAGGTTGTCGCTAGAAAGGGATGTTAAAAGTGATCCAAATCTACATCAGAAAAGGTAGGTCGTGTCACCGGCATCCGTTCTCTTCCCATTTCCATGGAAACATGGACTTCGGTGGTGTCAGGCAGAGCAGCCTGGCAGGATGCAGTGGACTCTCTCCAGGAGGAGCTGCTGGCAACAGCACACAGAAACGTGCCTTGGTCTCTTCAGATTTGGAAAGACCAGGTAGTCTGGTTCTTTGGAGTAACAGCACTTGATAGACGAGATCAGAAACAGCAGCTGGGACAAACATTTAACTCCCTACTTCCCTCCTTCCCACCCTACCCTTCCGCATCCCCGTGCCCCGTCCAGTCCCGCAGAGAACACTGCACACCACAGGCTCCGGTTTTTAATTTCCTGGGGGGCGCAAGGGGAGGAGAGCACATCTTGCGGCGGCTGACAGGCTTTTTGTTCTGCGCCAGTCCTTTTATTAACCCCCCGCTAGATCATTCGCTGTCTGTGCCGAGCAGCCCCCGCTGCGATGGTGATGAGAGTGTTTGTAGCAGCAGGGCTGCCGGGGGGGATTACGGGGATCCCGCGGACCGGAGCGAGGGGCCGGGCACCGGGACACAGATTGCTGCCGCAGCCTCGCCTCCATCTGCCCTCTCCGAGACACCTCTCACGGTCCCCGCGGCGACAGCAGTTGTGTTTGTATCTGATCCGCCGTGGCCATCCCGCACCTCCCGTGTCCCACCTGGGAAGGGGGTGGCGGTCTGCGGGGGGGGCCTGTTGCACATGGATAGGGATAGCGTGGGGGCCACGGCAAGAGCATCATCTGCCATCCCACAGCCTCACCCAACCCCTTTGATTTAGATCATAGGCCAAAGCAAGTGTTTCCACTCAATGATCTTGCCCATTTCCCCTTCTGTATTTAGGACCTCAATTCCATAAAACATTTATCCCAGATATGGGACTGCACAATTTATGGGAGGAATTGAGATCTTTCTGAGCAGTTGTTTTCTTTTCCTTTTGGATCAGACTGCTGTTGGTGGTTGATTATTCAAACAAATTAATTTGGGATGCACACGCAAGTCCTAATTAGCTGCAATTATTCACTTATTTCCCCCCTGCTTCCCTCCTACATCACTAGAAATTAAAAAAATATCACCCTAACACAGTGTGCCCTGCAATAATTATCCCCCGGGCCAGTCCTGAACCTCTCAATCTACGATCAATACCTTCATCTGTCAGCCACAATTAATTAAACACAATCCCACTTTCAGTGCTTTGATTCATATCGCCCCAGAACAGCTTACTGGGTATTATAATCCAGACTGATGCTAATGCTGTCCTCAAGTGGAAGGGAGGGGCTGACTGAGATATCAGCCCCCAATTTCATTAAAAGCCAAGAGATAGAAGGGCTCTCGTTTTGAGGTGAGTGATGAGTAGGTGGGACCATGTTCTCTAGAGCCCAGCTGCTTCCCAGGGGAATAACACTGCTGGAATGAGACTGGGGCAAGGCTGTTGCTCTGGGTGGGGAAGGGAAGCTGAGTTAGGCTAGCCACCATGGTTTTTTTGTCTGTGCCGTCTGTGTGAGTGTGTTCTGTTCTACAGAGGCTTCTTTTTTTGGGCAGTGTTTGCAATTTTGGAATTTGATACGTTTCTGAACAGTAATTCAATATCCAAGGGCTGTTTAGAGCTTCCCGACAATGGTCTGTAGTGGTGCAAGCCAGAGCTCCAGAGATGCTATAACAAAGCTCTTAAAAACAGTAAAATTGTTTTACTTGAGATTCTTCTGGTGCTTTTAATAACCCTCTGTTCTACACATGGAGTGGTAAAAGCAAAGAGGGATGTAGGGCCAAGCCACATCAGGACAGGATCCAAGATTCATGGCTCCCTCCCCTCTCTCCTGTCTCCCTCAGATAGGCAAGGAGGTCAGACCTAAAAGGGGTGATTTGAATCTGTTCCAGGTCTTAAACCTGCGAGCCCATTCTCTTTTTGCTGATGCTGGCCATATGTCTCAGCCAGCATCCTCTCCCAGGATTGCAGCCTGCACATTCCTTTTTGCTCTGATTCAGTCAGGCGCTCTCCTTCCCGGATGCCTGTTTCTTGCACCTTCACCCTCAGGATTTCAAAAGCCTCAGATCCAACATCCAGGAGTCTGAGGGCAGCTCCTGTTTTCCACAAAGGGCAGGCAGCTCGGCAAATCTTCAGACGATAAGAGAGAATGATTTCCAACTTGGAGCCATCTGGAATAAAATGGAGTTGATGATGTTGCAGGGAGTCGTGACCCCAGGACTGGGAACAGCAAATCTAACAATGTTTGAGCTCTCTAGTAGCCCTCAGTGTCCAGTTTCATCAGCACAACTGTCTGGGGGTTTCCAGGACATCTTCCAAGTGATAGATGTGTTTTGTTTTCTGCCCTTGTAGGACAAATGACTTTGGAGCCATAATCAAAGGGGAATAGGCAGGCACTGTAGGTCAGCTCAGGATTTGTGCTGGCTCTGTTGGAGGAGAGCCCAGTGCTTGCACAGAACAAGCAGGAGCCTGTTTCCCAGGCTGCAAATGTTACACTTGGCCATCCCAGCAAAATTTACACCTCGGTGGTACATACTGGAGGCAGGAAGGTATGGAAAACCTTCCCCTCTGCCCACGGCCAGGTTCAGCAGGGACAACAGGGGCCCAGAACTGCGGCAGCCTTGCGTGAGGGAGCTGCTGAGGAAACCACAGCCTTCACTTGAATTTGGGAGTTCATTCCAGTTCAGTGAGGCAAGGGATACTTCCATGCTTGCTCTCCACACAGGGCTCTGCTGTTTGAGCTGCACCAGCAAACCTGTTGCATCCAGAAATGATTAAAGCTGGAACATTTCCTAGGCAAATTCTGTAAGTTCGATAGGACATTCAATTAGGGAAGAGGAATGAGAGCACACTGTGTGCAGGTCGCTGAGTCTGCCTCTGACAGACCTCACTGACAACTCACAGTGGCTTTGCAGGGAGGAACAGCCACCATGTGAAACTTGGAAAATAAATAATTAGTTGGGATTTTGCTGCCTATTTTTTCCCAAAGCCCTGTACCCACCTTCTGATAATGATCAGAAAGCTGTTGATTTATCTGCACTTTAAGCTTCAGCTCGTAAATAGCAAAATCTCTGTGATCAGAATGATTTTAGATACAATGAAGCCAAAAAAATGCCAGTTTCTCTGCTATCCACCCAAGAAAATGGAGTGATGGGTTTGTAATAGAGCAATAAACCACAGTGTCTTTGTGGGTGCAAAATGTTAGCCTGAGGTTCCCTGCAAGGCAGAGGAACAAAGGCCACTTCTCTTTCATCAGCCACTTGAGCAGTACAGACCCCCCACCACCCTCCCCGAGTGAAAGGCTCTGCTGGTGTCTTTAGTGCCAGGAGAAAATGAAAATTATATGCAAAATATAGACGAGAAAATTCGTATCTGTGTTTGAGTGCTGTGCTGGGTATGACATCACTGGGAGCCAATCAGCAATCTCCCTTTGTGTCTGGCTTTCTAATAAAAGCCACTTCATCAGAGTAATTTGCAGTAATAATTTATTCACCTTCTAGGAATGGCACCACCTGACTCCCTGAGCAGGCAGGGAGAGAGAGAGAGCAAAGGTCCTGAGCCCCAGATGTGGCACAGCTCCAGCACGGCCTTGATAAGAGTTGCCTTCAAGTTGCAGATAATAGAAGTGATCACATGTGTTCATTAATTACCCTGAGCACCCCTAAATGTGTTCAGTGATGCAAGTGCCCAGAGCAGGGGATGGTTCCCAGAAGGAAAAGTGGCTCTGGGTTTGGAAGTGTTGCACTGGAGCCACATAACATGGCTCTGCAGTCCTGGGCAGGGTGGCAGGGTTCCCCTTGCTCTGCAGGGGAGACAAGGGGCTGCTTTGCATGGACACAGGGAAGAATTTGGCCTTTTGAATTTCGGGTTTGCCTGGGTGAGGGGCAGGGAAGCCTGTGCTGGAGGCACAGAGAGAAACTGAGGCACCACACGGGTGTGTGTGGTTCATGTGCCCAGTGCTGTGCAGGGGAGGATCCAGACACATGGGAATGTCATGGATACGGCCATGGATGTGGCTTCTGGCAGTTCTGTCCCTCAGTGCAGGAATGTTCTTTGCAGGCTGGGATAGCTCAGAGCACCTTGGTGGCATCCAGCCTTGCAGGCAGTGAGTAACAGCTCTGTGAACGAGGATAGACCCCACAAAAAAGAGCAGCAGTCTGTGGGATCCCTCCCTGAATCCCAAAAAAATGTTGCTTCAAGCAGCACTCGGGGGCTGAGTAATCTGGTTGTGCAGGACGTGTGGGCTGCTGGTCCCCCATGTCTCTAGTAGGAGCTTCACTGTGCCAGTGTGTTGTGTGGGAGGCTCTTCCAGAGCTGTGTGTAACTGCTACGTTGGGTATATATTCTGGTGGTGTAAACTCCCCAAATCAGATTCTGCACACACAGTGCTGGATTTGGAAACAGAGCACAGACCACTAAAAAGAGACCAGCCCATGAAGACAACCAAAACAAGAGATGACTTCTACCCTGAGTGATTCATTCCATTTTACAGTGAGCAAAAGCAGCAGAGCTGGGAACACAAGCAGATGTCCTGAGCCAGCCTGAGGAAGCGCAGGCAGACACACCAATACAACCATCAACAGGTAATGGAGATCTCAACTAATGATGCAGCCAGGCAAAAACCCAACAGTTGTTCAGAGGCAGAGTGAGAGGGTCTTCATTCTCATTGTGTGCCACAGCAGCCCTCCTCTCTGGCTGAGTTGTCAGCATTGTGTCTATGCAGCCTTTGGAGATTTTGGAAGATAAAACAGTCCAAATCATTCGACCCATGGAGTTAATTTGCTTTGTAAATTCTGCTGTGAGTGCATCCAAGCAGGCTTTGTGTCAGAGGTTTCTCTGGTAGTTCCCATGCCCATGTGTGCATGGAACCTGGAGAGCAGGACAGCTCCTGGTGGTGAATAACTCACCTCTCAGCTCTTCCCTAGGGAAGTGTTTGGCCAGCAGTCCATACTGTGCTCATGGGGTCCATTATGAGTCACCTTGGAGGAGCTGCTTGAGGAGGTACAACCTTGTTAGAGCTTCCTGGGAGACTCCCAGGGATCAGATCCTGTGCCTGGATGGCTGTTGGTGTGCTGGGAAGTACGAGAAGCCAAGCCCCAAGCAGTGTAAAGGAGGAATTGGGGTGAAGATGTGCTTCCCTGGGATTCCCAAATCTAGGTGTGGTGTACTGGGATGTGTTACTCTCCATGTGATATGCACCCTGAGGGACCCTAAAATGTCTTAGGTAAGAGTAGGAGGTGCATGGCCCCTTTCTGAATCCAGGCTTCCCAGGTTTGCCATTCCAGTCTCTCACTGGGGTTGAGACATTTCCTTGGGTGCCTCCAGCACCACCTCTAGCAACCAGGAGACCCTGGCTGCAGCCCCCCGTGGGTACCACAGGCTGGCAGTGAGTGGTATCCCTGCTGATGATCCCTGGGAGACCCTCCCACCAGCCCTGATTGTGCTGTGACACCCACTCATGCTCATTTGGTGACTCCAGGGGCTTTGAACACTGGAGATGCCGTTCCAGGTGCAAGGCAGGCCCTGGCCCTTACTCCCTTACTGTAAAGCAACACTGGGAGCTTTGGGAAGTGTTTTCCTGTTCAGATTTCACCCATTTACTTGGTTAGGTTGAAGCACAGCAGAGAAAACTGGGGAGGGGGAGGTGGTGCTGCCCCCAGCCTCTGTCTGTCTGTAGGACCCTTTTAAGCCTTGTTTATTGATTTACTTTGAAACTACATCCTTGGCTCAAATGAGTGCAATCAGAGGTGGCAGAACTCCAGAGCAGAAGAGTTTATAACGTATTTTCTAGGAATTGCATGTCATATCTGAAGGGAAAATGGAAGGGTAACATAAACACACACAAAGCCTGAGGATAATGTCTATTACTGTGTGGAGACAGTGGTCTCAGAGCCAGGAGTGATCTGATGAAGTCTGGTAGTGGAAATTTGGGCTAAGCTGTGCTTTGCAGACTGGATTCTTTTATAAATGAAGCTGTGTAAAAGAAATTCTGGATTGCTGGCTCAGGTAAACAAGAAAGTAGGCAGTCTGCAGAGACCAGGCCACTTTGTCCTAACTGCATTTCATGGAGCCTGGCTTTTGGATAACCTCTGCCAGTCACCCTGGCACCAGCTCACTGAACTTTGCCTCTGGGGGTTGTACCAGACAGAGATGTTAAGGCTCCTCACCCCATCACAGCACCACAGCAGGTCTGTATAATCTTGCTTCCATCAGGGATTGTGTACTTTAAACCTAAAAGTGGTTTGCCTTTGTCATGAACATGCAGACAGAAACAAAATGTTTGGACTGCTTAAGTGCCTCACCCTCTCTTCTCTACTGACTTGGCCAGGTTGTAAGACTGACTCATTATTAGCCTCGGATTAGGCAGCAGCAAAATTGCTTAAACCTGGCTTAAGTGCCAGAATAGGCCCTTTAATGCAGCCCTTTTGTTCTTGGACCATTGTCCCAGTGGTCCCTTCCCAGCCCCCCTTCCCCCAGCTCTGCCTGGGGCTTGCTGGACTTGCTAAGAGCCTCTCTGCAGCTAGAAATGGATCTGCTTTTTTTCAGGACCTCTTTGTTGTCTTGAGCTCTCAGGGTGGCTGCCTAACACCTGCAGCACTCCCCCATCCCCGTGTCAATTGCCTGCATCCCTCGCTGACAAATGAGAGGCCCTTGCCAGCAACAAGGTAAGCTGGCATTCCCTTCCAGCTGCCTTCTGCTTCCCAGCCAGCTCCAGGTGAGTGGGTGAGCTCAGCCCTGGCAAGTGCCCAGCTGGCTCTGGAACCTGGGGTCAATTGAGCCTTTCAGGATCCCACTGCTCCTGCCGTGCAGTCACAGACACGAGCTCTGGCTCTTCCAGTGCCTGGGAAGCAGCTGAATAATGCTGGGTAGGCTTCTCACACAGCTCCCTGCCAGCTGCAGCTGTGGGCTTGTCTTTTCCAATCTATGGCTCCCACTGGCACACTGACATCCCAGTTTGCTTTCTCTTTGGGTCTGGGAGTGACAAGTCTACCTGTTGGTGGAGGGGGAGGTTTGTTATTCCCCTCTGCCCAAGGAGGGCGTGGTTCCCCCTGCCTTGATGGATCTGATGCTGTGCCTGCCCTGCTTGGCAATCCTCAGGTACTGTCAGCTACTTCACCTGCTCCATCCTTGGCTATTTGCCCAGCCCTCCTCTCTTCCTGCTCTGCGTTCCCTCTCGGGGTGACCTTATTTACAAATTTTGCATAATTAATGTCCTGCTGATGACTCACAGAGCGAGCACTTTCCTCCTAAACTGTCCTGCACTGTCCAAATTAATTCACATTCTCCTTTCTGACAGCCCTTCCTGGACACCTACCTCCTGCCTTCAGCTCAGTTTTAAATCTCCTCATACTTGCTCTTCCCTGCTCCTTTCTTGATGTCTCTTTCTCACCATCCACTCACCCCCTCCATTCTCTTTGACTTGACCTTTCTCTAAATACCCATATCTGAGCTCTGCTGAAAGCTGGATGGTTCTGCCCAAAGGTTATCTCTAAAATCCAACTCGTCCTCCTTGTGCACCCAGCTGAAATCCCTTTGGAATGCCCAGGTTTTCGAAGCAATCAGATTTCTGCCTCACTTATCAGTGCTGTGCAGAGTCCCACACACCTTATCATTGGGATTTTCCTGGGAGCCTCTGGCAGTGCAGTGTTAAAGGGTTGTGTGAGTGAATCTCACCCAACTGTCACCATCTCCCTCACACTCCCTGTGAAGTGCCTGTGCCTTCTGCAGGCAGCCTGTCCCTCTGGCCCTGCTCCATCCAACCATCAGCTGCATTTTCCACTGCAGAGATACCGAGTTTTCCTGCCAGCCATGTCAGTTCCCATCTGCCACTGCATGTTTATCCCAGGGTACTCCCTCTGCAGCAGAGGAGCAACCTGTAACCACTGACAAAGCCTTTTTTTCCTTCTAGATCCCTGTTAAAATCTACTGGGCTGCACTGGCTGCCCACAGCTACTGCTACCCAGTGTCTGCCTTCATGTTTGTGCTCCTTTGCCCGTGTGTGGTCTCTTTGTGCCCCTTTAGTGTGTCCTTGGGATGTGGGCACATTTCTGAGCATGGGACTGTCCCTCTGTGCCATCAGCAAGCTGAGACCATCATACAGCCCATAATGAGGGAGGAAAGTGTAATCACTGGAAGCCTAAATGATGGAGTCAGGGCATTTTGGTTTCTGAGAGCAGCAAACACCAGGCTGGTTACGGGGCTTGCAAATCTCCCGATTCCCAGGCCCATTGTCGTGGTGTTGCCTCTGTCAAGCACAGCAACTCTGGCTCTCCTCCCACAGATTATCTGGGCATGCAAATGACCTCAGACAGATACACTGTCATTTTCTCATGCTGTGATTTTCCTTACACCCCCCTGCGGGACGTGACAATAAAATTACCCCTCTCGTTCCTTTCCCACAGACAATCTCGCAGCGTGTCAGTCAGCGTCACGTGAGCAGTCCCCCATCCATTGCTCCTGGGACCCGGGGGGTGATTTGGAAAGGATCTGCTGGGCTGTCACTCACCTCCATCTGCCTCCAGGAGAAGGATTCTGGGTTCCATGCTGTTTCCTCTTGTGCCTGCGTGCCTCTTTGATCACAATTTGCTTCTCAGGCCTTCAGAATCACAGCTGCCCTGTAAGGTTTGCCCGTAATCCTGCTGACATGTTGTTCCCTGGCAAGCTTTGGACTTTACTTGCTCCCAATTTGGGATTAACTGCAATTTCTGATGATTCTGCTGTTGCCACAGATGTCCTGTTTCTTACCTGGATTTAAGAGCTGTTTGGGTCTAAAGTGCTTCTGGCCTTCTCTGTCACTATCATCTGACCAGCCACATTTTTAGTTCAGGATTTCATTATTGAATCCATTTCTCTCTCTCGCTCATTTTTGTCCCCACTGACCCTTGTGCACAACATACAACCAGGAATTTGTGTGGGGAGCCTGCAGGAGCCTGCAGCACTTGCCAGTGAGGTTCCTGTCTGGGAAACAAAAGCAACAGAGCTCTGATGTGACAGCAAGATCTGTGTCAGATAAATCCATGTGCTTTCTCATCTTCCTCCCCAAAGTACTTCAGACATGCACTGAAGTTTACACTCCTGGAGCTGAGTTTGAGCTGGTCAAGCCAGGATCAGAAATGTTTGCAGGCAGGAAGGTTTGTACTCAGATGTTTCCCTCCTTCCCTCTTATTGCAGTGTGTACATCCAGGAGCAGGATATCAGAGTTGCTAAGCCAATGGCCACGTGGTTCTTCCCAGGGCAGAGCTCATGAGATAGCTCCTTGGTAGTGTGGTGTGGAACTGTTCCAGGAATCTTCATCTGTAGGAGAATTGTTGTGCAAGTGATAGGGATAGGGAGGGTTGGGGATGGCTGTTACTGAGCACATCAGCGTTTTTCATGGGTATGAGCTGTAAAAATCATAGAATCACAGAATCCCAGCCTGTTTTGGGCTGGAAGGGGCCTTAAAGCTCACACAGTCTCACCCCCTGCCATGGGCAGGGACACCTTCCACTAGCCCAGGCTGCTCCAGGCCCTGCCCAACCTGGCCTGGGACACTGCCAGGGATCCAGGGGCAGCCACAGCTGCTCTGGGTAGCCTCTGCCAGGGCCTCCCCACCCTCACAGCCAGAAATTCCTCCCCAGTATTCCATCTAACCTTGCCTCTGGCAGTGGGAAGCCATTCCCTGTGTCCTGTCCCTCCACCCCTTGTCCCCAGTCCATCTCCAACTCTCCTGGAGCCCCTCCAGGCCCTGGCAGGAGCTCTGAGCTCTCCCTGGAGCCTTCTCCTCTCCAGGTGGGCACCCCCAGCTCTCCCAGCCTGGCTCCAGCCCTTGGAGCATCTCCATGGCCTCCTCTGGACTTTCTCCAGCAGCTCCAGGTCCTTCCTGTGCTGGTCCCCAGGGCTGGGGCAGCTCTGCAGGTGGGGTCTCACCTGAGGGGGCAGAGGGGCAGAGACCCCTCCCTTGACCTGCTGATGCAAAGCTGCACTGTGCAGAGGCCATGTCTAGATCAGGTAACTTTTTAGAGGCCTGAAAGGTCTGAGCATCCAAGGATACCCTCTGGAGAGTGGGGAAGGAGCACAGCCCATGAAGGAGGAATTCAGATTGTTCAGAGCATAGAGGAGGAGTGTCTGGAGTGGGAAAGGCTCCCTGGGCTCAGGACACACTCTCTGTGCACCACCTGCCCCAGAGAAGGGATTGGGTAGGTAAATTTTCCCACCTGGGTGTACAGAGCCCGCGTGAAAGCTGGAGCTCAGAGTTCCACTCCCCACATCTCCTGTGTCTGGCAGAGAGGGAAAAGCACTGAGGAATACCTCAAGCTTATCCTGAAAGCAGGGACTAAATCAGACTGCAGTAAGAAATTACTTCAATTTTTCTGTAATATTATTTTATATTTGATAATATCAGGAGTGACCTTCTGGTCACATGTTTCAGGAAATTTAATGACCAACTGTGAGAGGGGACCTTGGCTTCACCTTCCATCTTCCAGCCTTGCAGAAGCTGCCAGCTCATCACTGGCATGTGCAGCAGCACTGATGTTACCTAGGGGTCAGCAAGGGAAAGTTTTCCTAGGTCCTTCTTCTCCTGCCTGAATTCTGGGCAAACAGGGTTCACAAATCCCTGTTTGTACAGTCAGAAAATGCCCTTATTCCCTTCAATTATAATCCCAAACGGAAAAATTAATTGAGGCAGGTATTAAATTAGGCAGGTTTTGCTTGAGTAAATATTTACCATTGGGGAGCCTAATCTGTTCACTTAATAATCTAACCCTGTTTTATTTCTTATTATTGGTTTGCAAAAAAAATATTAATGTCTGTTCCATTAGGAGCCGCTGCTGGCTTAAGAGGATTTCGTTCCCATTTTATGGTTTGGATCAAAGAAAATTTATTCTCGCAACAGATTTAATGATTCTTAGCTAACATTGTCTTCCCAGCTGCAGTTGGACTGTAATAAAAAAACCTTTAGCTTTTGTTAGACTTGCACATTCTTTGCTGCCAATAATGATTAATCTTTCCCCCTACAAGACCATCTTATTACTTGTCTTTGACTTAGGAGCTGCCATTCCCTCTGGAGCTTGGTCAGGGCTTTGTCCCGGCACAGCTCTGGAGCAGCACAGGTGTGACCTCAGTGCCTCCCTCCCTTGGCAGTCTGTCTTTGCCCCCTAATTGCTGCTCTCTGGCACTCCTCCACACAGCAGAGCTGTCTTGGCGATGACAGGGAAGTAATTGCAAGAATTCCTGAATACTTCCATGCATGGAAGGGCCCTCAGCACGCCAGCAGGGAGGGTTGTCTAGAAATAGGGGTGAGGAGATGCAGGGGTGGAGGGCAGCTCCCACTGCTCCCTGACCTTGGGCAAGCATGGGGAGCATGGATCCTCACCCCAAACCAGGCCACTGCTACCTCCCAGCTCTGCTTTTCCCTTCCCCACAGCTCCCAGGGACACAGACCACATCCCAGCCATCCTCTAAACCAACGGGGAGGGATGGGGCTGCTCCTGGAAGGCACAGCAGGAGGCTGACAGTGTAGGGCTGCTCTAGGTAGATGTCTGGGACAGCATTCCAGCAGATGATTTTGGAACATTGCCTGACATGTGGGTCTGGAGCTCCATGCTGAGAAAATGTGTGGGTTAATTCCAGGCCATTTTGTCAGTGTTTTAAAGGTTTGTAGTAATAAAACCCCTGGGGAGAAGAAGGGAAGAGATGATCCCTTTGCCATTAGCAGGACACAGGTGCTGACCAGCCTGTCACACCAGGCATGAGGGAATTTATGACAGATTAATTTTATGTGCTGTCCCTCTGCCTTTGCCTGTGGGATTTTTGGGCAAGGTGCTCACACTGGAGATGTTGCATGAAGGAATCTCTTTGCCCTGGCTGTGCTGGTTGTGTGAAGAGCAGTGACCCTCAGAAGCAACAACTAAAATAGAAGTGGGGAAGGCTGCTCCCTCACCAAAAAGCCCTAACACCTATTCCAAACCGTGCCTACCCACCTCCACAGGGTGTTTCTCAAGGCTTAGGGAGCACTGGGGTATCCCTGCAGGTCACTGCTCCTCTGCAAGGACTGGAATCTGAAGGTGCTTTGTCGCTGTGCCTGAGCCATGTCGGGTCAAGCAAAAATATCCACAGAATTCAGGGCAAACTCAGCAAGTCATTTTGAGCCAAGGAAACACACTCAGCACTCCAGTGGGATTATAGTTCCACTCCTTTCTGACTTAGTTTAAAACAAAATTGCTCAAGTTTTCATTTTGAGGAGCCATTCCATTCAGAAATGTAGCTGGCTGATGTTTTTAGAGCTGCATAAAAGCTTCTGAAACCAAAACCAAACAAATTTTCTTTGGGGTTGGCTTTGTGAAAAATGTTTTTGGATTTGATTTTTTTTTTTACTTCAACAAAGCAACATAATGTTTTTTTGTAATGGCAAACAAAGTTTGGGTATTTTTTTCCTCTGTTGTTTTTCTTTTAGCTCAGTCCTTGAAAGGTCCTGCAGATGCCGGTGACATTTCATCTGGCTGAGATGTTTGGCTCTGCTGGGAGACCCCTCCATCCTCTTCCTGTTCAGGAAAGGGCCACAACTGGGCCCCAGAAAACCAAGTGGGTGGAGGCTGAAGGTGCAGGGAGCAGAGTTGTTCTGTGTTTGAGAGTAAATGTGGATGAACATCCCTTGCCCCTTGCTAATGGAGCACTGTGGTGTCCCTGCCTGCCTGTCACATCAAAGGTGGGTGAGTTTGACCACTTCCTTTATGTTAGAAATCATTGTACCTGTATTCATAGAATCACAGACCGGTTTTGGTTGGAAGGGACCTTATAAATCATCTCATTCCCTTGCCATGGGCAGGGACACCTTCCACTGTCCCAGGTTTCTCCAATCCCGCTCCAATCTGGCCTTGGACACTGCCAGGGATGGGGCAGCCACAGCCCCTCTGGGCAGCCTGAGTTTGCCCAGTTCCTTTTTTTGTTTTTTTAGTCATTGTACCTGTATTCCTTTCCAACCAGCAGGTCAGGGTTTGCCACACCATGTGTAGGGAGGATGTTTTCCCTGTCCTTGCTGCTCCAGCTGGCTGCCCATTCCCGTACCCCTCTGGGACTGTTTCTGGGCTCACAGCACTTATCACCTTCCTTGAGTGGAGGCTGTGTTTTCTCACATCCTGCTCAAGTAACAAAACCAACCTTCCAGTGTGGAGGGTGTTTGAGGTTTAACTGTTCTCTTTAACTCTTTACTCTCAGAGCCTTTCCTGCCCCTGGCAGCCCCCAGGGCTTGGGCAGTCAGCTGTGTCACCGCTGTGCTGGTCAGCTGGGTGATGGCTGCTCCAGCACTGCCCTGAGCACAGGCACTTCAAAGAACTTCCCATGGACAGGAAACAGGCAGATTAGAGACACACTCTTTTATTTTATGCCAGCACTTGGAAATGTTCTTGCTGGTATTCCTGAGGCCTCATGATTAACCATGAGCAGGAGGCACCACACACCGCATTTCTGAGGGATGAGAGTCACAAGGCTTTTCACACAGCCCGAGAGCCCAGTGGCTCCAAGTGAGCTGCAGGGCTGGCTCCTTCAGGATGCTTCCTCTGGCAGCAGGGAACAGCTCAGCCTCACCACCACGGGCACTGCTCAGAGCCTGAGGCTGGCTGTCCCCTGTCACCTTGCACCCCAGGGACAGAGCACCTTCCTCAGTGTGCTCTGGGAGGCAGTGCTGTGGCAGCCAGAGCTCCTGACAGGCTGGGGGAGTGGGTGGTGCTGGGGTTTTGCTGCCTCTTCTTTTCTCTCATGCCTTTGCACCCTTTCCCTGATGTGCATCAGCTCCACTCCCACAGCACTGGAGCAAACAGGAATGGAGTTCTTCCCAGCTGCTGTTCCTCCATGCTTTCTCCCCAGCAATGTAAACAGTTTTCAGGGGACTTTGTAAACAGCAGATTTGTTTAGGATATTGTCTGCATTCCCCTGCCAGCTGTAGGGCTGGGACTTGCCTGGTTAGAGGGGACAGTGGTGACAACCAAGAGGAAGGAGTTGTGTGCACTCCTGCATTCCCTGTGAGCCTGGTGGACTGAGGGGACCGTACACAAGCCCTGTGGCTGCAGGGAAATGTTTCTGCATCCAGCAGAGAGAGAAGCTGGCATGGGATGCCTTTGCAGGATGTGGTTGCATGGGAGGGCAGAGTAAGTAGAAAGCCCCAGAGCACTGGGAGAGATCAGACATTTCAAAGGCAGGAGCTTCATCCCAGAAAAGCACTGCCTACTAGCAAAGCCTCAGAAAGTCGTTGCCTCCCTTGGAAAGCTGATTGTCCACATAGGAAAGGGAGGCTATTAAATCAACTCGGTGGGAGTAACATCTGAGAATGTCTGTGCTCCCTTCAGAGCTCTTCATGCAGGGATCCAGCCTGTGCTCACCTTCCCTCTTAACCCTTGGAAAGGAGCAGAGGAGGGAGAGAGAAATTTCCACCTGAACTTCTGCACCCAACACAGCAGCTCTGGCAAACTTCCCTCCCAGAAAACCATTAAACCTCAGGTGCACACACAGCAGACTGGAGCAGTTTCAGGAGGGGGTGAAGGGAGCCTCAAGTAGAGGTTGACATGTCAAAAAGAGGATCAGGGGTCGGGGGAGTAGCAAACAAAGGTTCAGAAGCAGTCAGGGAATGTTCCTCAAGCCTTAGATCTTTAGTGCAGCTGTGGGTGAGTTCAGTCTTCCTTCTGCTCGTGAAACAACAGACCCTGCAGAGGAGGGAGCAAAGCCCAAATGTTTCAGTGCACTTATTGTCTGATGGGTTTTTTACATTCTGTCTTGTAAGTCTGAGCAGCTTAAATCTGTGACAGGCCCTCGAGCCACTGTCTCTGTACTCCAGCATTCCCCGTGGACAGGAGGGATCACTGTTGCAGGCTGGGCAGTCAGGAGCTGACAGCAGATTGTTTGGCTCTTTGTTTGCCCCCGTTCCCTGCCAACCACAAGTTTGAGGCTTGAATTTAAACATCCTGGATAAAAAGGGCAAGATCTCCAAATGACAGCTCCGGTTTGTTGCCAGGGAAGTCTTGCATCCAGGAGACACAAACAGCTCCACAGAGCCAAACACGGGGAGAAGCAATCTGACCCCATTTTCCACAGCATGGGCTTCCCAAGTATGTGGCTGCTGGATGCAGTTCTGAACGGTCCCCACCTCCTCTGTTAGTGTGACCATGTGAAGGGCTGCTGACCTGCTCTGGCTGTTTCCATGTGGGCACATTATTAGCAAGAAAAGGCCAGCAAGTTTTTCCCTTCCCTCAGAGGCATGGATGTATGGCACAGACTCAGCCTGGCCCAGGAGCAATTATGAGGGCTTCATTCTGGATGGCTTCTCAGGATGCTTTAAATACCACATAAAAACCCTGTTTGCCTTTGGGGGATGTGGATAGTTGAGTGTTGTCCAGCAGAATCCTGTTGATTTTCTGGTGAGCTCTAACTGTAAACATTTGAACAAAAAATTATCTTGTGTTAAGTTTAGAGACATTTAATCCCTCTGTACATAGTGAAATCTGGCTTGAGTCACAAGTGAGAGTGGTAGTTTCATCCCCAGTGGATGTTCCTCCACATTGGCACAGCACCCAGCGTGTTGCCCACCGTGGATGGCACCTTGTTCATCAGGAAGGGCTGAAAGGACAGCTGGAATTGCTGGGCAGGATGAAGATGCATTGGTAGAGGTGGATGTGGTCCTGAACAGGAAAGCAGGAGGGCTGCACATCGTGTGGGATGGCCGAGGTGGCCAGTGGAAGGCTTGGGGCTGTCAGGATCGTTGATAGTTCCCAAATGTGTTTCCTTGCAGGGTCTGGATTTAGTCAGGGACCAGTTTTGCTATCAGTCTCAAAGCTCAAGCAGATTTTCAGCTCTGCTTTTGGTAAAACCCCCTCTGCTCAGCTCAGCTCACTGACGAGCATTGTGGCCTCTTGGGGGGATGGTGGATGTTACAGGAAGGGCTCAGTTCCCTCCTTTCTTTTCTTGGATACTCACCTTTGTCACGGTGTAGAGGAGACAGGAAACTCCCTGGGAACCTCTGCCTTCACCTCCTGTCTGCCTGATTTATCCCTGGAACTCTGCTACAGCCTGGGATAGAAATACCAGACTTGCAGAGGGCAGAGCTGAGCGCAAGGGAAGGAAGAGGAGTACAAATCACCAAGGAGAGGCTAAGCAGATGTGTGGTGGAGGGAAACAGCAGCAGTGCCAAAGCAGAAGTGGGAAAAGTGGGAAGAATTGTCTGTCCATGGGGAGCTGATGGGCATGAGGAGAATGCTCCCACAGCCCTGCAGACAGCACAGGACTCGGAGGGCACTGGCAGTGTCTCAAGCATTGGTGTTCCATCTGAGGAGCAGCTGCCAGCTGCCCCTGCAGCCCTCAGGTGCCTTGAAATCCCACCTTCCTTGACAATCAGTTAGATCCCTTGGGTGGAAACATCTGGAAGCTCCCAGCATTCTCTCCAAACTCCCCCTGCTCAAGACACCCAGGCAGGTCTGTTGCTTTTGTACCCATCCAAAGGGAGTGAGTGCAGGGCTGAGCTGTGTCTGGATCCCATTGGGAAGGGAGATATCCTTCTGTGGTCCAGCTCAGCTCCATTCCCTGTTTCAGGCCTGAGCTTGGGCATAGCCACCCTGTGTGAGGGTTGGGAGCTCATGTGTAGGCAGGAGCTCCAGCAGGCTCTGGCAATTCCCATTTAGGTTTGACCTTTTGCTGGATATTAAAGCCTTGCTGTGGCTCAGTAAGATGAACACTGCAGCAAACACAATTCCTCAAGATGAAATATCTCTCCAGAGGGTAATTCCAGCCTCATTTGAGGGTTGTTGGATTTTTTTTTTTCCCTTTCCCGCTGAATCATTTATTCCTGGTGTCAGGAAGGTGCAGAATGACTTTCCCCACTGGCTTTCAGAGCTTCATTGATTCGTCAACTCCCACTCCTGCAAATCTGCTGGAACAGCAGCCCTTTGCCTCTCCAATTCTCCCAGGAGGGGAATGGGGAAGGGAGGGCCTCAGAACTGAAGGAGCTCTTCAGGGAATCCATTCACAATCTGGGGGAGATGCCATCATATTTTAAGCTCTGTAATCCAGAGGCAGTGTATTTATCTGTAGTTTTTTTGCCTTAAAAGCCTTCTCAGCACTCTGCTGTCTGCGTGGGGAAGGGAGCAGGACACATTTCACTGAGGTTGTACAGGGCACCGTGCACCTTTGGCCTTTCCTGCTTTGTGGTTCACTGTTGCAGCTGAACTCTGCTGATGATGGGATTGAATCCCTTCAGCAAAGCAAGGCAGTGTGCTCCCAAAATGTGTGTAGTGCACAAATGCAATCAGTGCCTGGCTGCCAGGCAGCAGTGACTGAAGCCAGGCCTCTGCCTGTCATCATCAATCCATTTGCAGCCCCGGCTCTGAGTTCACACCTTGCACTCTCTGGTGCAGCTCCTTCTCTGCACTCCTGGGACACTGGGAAAGGCTCCTCTTCCAGCTGGGGGTGGGGAGCTGGGAGAATGAGAGGCAATGGAGTGAGACCTGGAGGAAAGAGGGTCCCAGAACCCAGCAGGGGCCACCACACCACTGTGGGATGGTGAGTGCAGACAGGAGCAGCCGGAGCCGGGGCCGGCGGGCGCTGTGGTGTGAAGCTGAGGGAGCCAAGTGGGTGTGAAGGGCAGGGTCCTGCTTGACCCTCTCCAGAAGAGGAGCAAATAGAGCAGGACTTGCTGCCACGTGGAGCCCAGCCTTTCCTCAGGGCTGAATGGATCCCTGTGTCCAGCAAAGTTTGTCAGCAGGCGCTGGCTGCCGAGCCCAGAGCTTTGATTTAAGGAGTCTGAACCAAACCCATTAGCACTTACACGATTCCCCTGCCAGGCAGTTGTAAATGTTTCTATTTTTTCTGCACTTGGCCTGGTTCCTCCTGTTTATTATCCTAAATGTACCCAGGCCGTGACCTTCTCCCCTTCTCCAGCACTCCCTCCAATTCCATTTATTTTCTCCTGCTTCCCATGAACCCCTGAAACATAAGGACCATTCAAAGGACAGAAGAACGGAGGGAGGTGGATGTTCATAGAGGTGCTGTGCCCTCCTTGGGATCAGGCACTGGCACCAGTGTCAGTAGGAAGTGCAGAAGGAGGCTGCCAGGGAGCTGGGGGCTGGAAAACAATGGCAGAAGCTCAGAGCTGGCAGACATTTAAGTCACTCTTTATTGCAGTGCTGCACAGGAACAAAAAGGATCAATATTTATTAGTTGCAGAAAGCATAATTTTGCATGAAAGGCATTGATCAGTGTGTCAGCCCAGACAATGTCATTACATCTTTATGATTTGGTCAACATCCCTCTAGGAATTAGGACATTGTTCCCCTAGACAGACAGAGCTGGGGGGTGAAGGGAGGGTTCAGCATGGTGCTGTGATCATAGCAGGGCACAGCAGGAGTGTTTGGTGTCACAGGATGGGCTCAGGGGCTCTGCTCTTCTGCCTCATTGTTCTGTGTGGTCAGTTTGCCACTGAGCTCTTAGGGCTACCAAGAGAAATTCCTTATTTCAGAGTCAGGGCCTAATATTTCAGTCCTCTTTCCCAGTGAATTAAGATGTGTGTGTGAAAGCTCCCCCATAAGTAACAGGGCACAATTATTTGCTTAATGGCAGTGGCTTGGAGGAGGCAGAGGAGCTCTGTGGCAGCCTTCAGTGAGGTGAAGATGTGTTGGAGAGGGTCAGGTGGAAGTAGGAAGACCAGGGTGGTGGAAGTTGTTGCAGTTTCACAGCTGGACACAAAGCCAAAGGGAAGAGGCTTCTGGACCTGCACTGTGGGAGATGACTGCTGCTCACATCTTTCCTTGTTGTGGGGCCAGCAGTTCAAATCCTGCCTTTTCCATCCCTGTGCTGGCCCCAGCAGAGACCCAGGAGCACAAGGATGGGCCTGGAAGCAGCAGGCCCTGTGGTTTTTCAGAATGCCTGAGTCAGGACTCTGGGGTCAGAATTCCCAGCAGTGCCATGGATTCCCTCAGAGAAAGCCACAAGCCAGCCACACACATGGCAATTGCAGTTTGGCTTCCACTGGGATACCAAAATAATCAGCTCCACAAAAACAGCCTGCTCCAGTCACTAGGAGCACAGTGTCTGCTCAGAAAAATGCTGGAAAAGTCTTCATGGGAGCAAGGAATTCTTCCAGCCTCCAGCACTATGCTGGATGTGAGCCAGGAAAACATGCCCCTGGCATGGTAAAAAGATCCTGACGAGTTCACAGGCTGGTTGTGAGTCAGTCTAGGTGTTGGTAGATAAAAGGTGTCATCCAGTGAAGATGAGTGGCTCTGTCTGGCTCTCTGAATGATGAATGAGGTGTTGTTCCATACAATCAGAAAGAACCTCTGTGTTAATCCTGAAATTCAGTTTTTGAGACAGCTGTTCCTGCCTAACCTGACAGGCAGCCCTTTAGTCAGCAGGAGAGGCTGCTGAAGAGGTGGCACACTCAGGTTTAAAGTGCCTGCAACCCACCTGCACTGCAGCTGGAGCTGCAGGGATCTGTGGTTCTGGTATCCTGGCAGAGGAAGCAGGAGGCTGAGGGACCCCTCGAGCATGGGAGCCCCTCAGGGCATTGCTCCAGAGAGTCTGGGGGCACTGTACTGGTGTAGGTGAGGCAGTGAGCCTGGGTGGGGCCTGAGGGATGTGTTTCATCCAGGAGCATTGGGAAGGAAGGAGTTTTCAGCCCCACTTTTGCTTTGCCAGTTGGAATACCCAGAGCAGGCAGCCTTGCCTCATGGAGTCTCAGTGAGAGAACCATTAATTTTGAATTAGGACATAAAAACTGCTTGAGCTGAACAGGCCAATAGAACTTGCAGCCCTGTATCCTGTCTCCACCAGAAGCCAGGTGGGATGCCTTAAAGGAAGGCATAAAAATCCCATAATGCCCATATTTGTGCAATACTTCCCTGTGAGGGGAGATTCCCCCCTGACCCCAGCTGGCAGCAGCTCCTACCCCAGGGCAGGAGAGGCAGGAGCTGCTCTGATTGTCACTGGAGCTGGAGTCCCTGCAGATGCTGTTCTTGTGCACATAAATGTCCAATCCTGTGGTGAAACTCTCTAATTCTGGTTGTTACAGTGCTTTTTTGATATCCTGGTGAGGAGCTGATAGTCTTATATGACCTGCTGCAGGCTGCTTGTAGGAGAGCAGAAGAGGAGCTTTGCCCCTTCCCCATACCAGTGCCTGCCCCTTCTTGAACTCTGGAATTAATTTAAAAGTGTCCAAGGCCAAGGTGGATGGGGCTTGGAGCAAACTGATCCAGTGGAAAGTGTCCCTGTCCCTGGCAGGGGTGGAACTGCATGAACTCTAAGGTCCCTTCCTACCCAAACCATTGTAGGATTGTGTGATTAACTCTCCCTGTGGCCTGGAGATGCTGGGAGAGCAGGATGGTGGCTCACTGTGATGTTTTGGAGGAGAGCTTGGCATGGCTTTAATGAGAATTTTTTCATTAGATTTTTGCTAATTAAGCAAAAACATAGATTTTCATCCACGGAAGAAAACCAGCTCCCAAATAGCCACCTTTAGAATGAGATACCCATCCCAGAGACCACCTCTTGCACTGGTCTGGCATCCCCAGCCCCCAGCCCTGGGCTTGGGAGAAGTTCAGTGGAGGAGTGCCCATGAGGGAGCAGCAAAGGTGTGTTTGCCTGCTGGCAGAACAGGAGAGGGTAACAGAGGCAGGAGAGCAGGTCTGGGCATGGGGAGGAGGTGACACAGCCTGGGATAATTGGACCATTAAATCTCACAAAGGCACCGACACTTAGTGTGGCTCAGGGAAACAATCACTCCCCAACAGCAATCGTAGCTATCTGCAACCATTTTTCTGCTTATCCAGTGCTTAATCCTATTTTTCAGACTCCAGGTTAAATTGTCCTCAACCCACAGTGCACAGGCCAGGTATGTTTGCAGAGATGTGCAGGCAGGACTGAGGGGAAATTTTGGCTCAGAAATCCATTTGTAAATGTCTCTCAAATGTGTGCTCCTGTTCCCCCTGCCTCCCTTCCACCTCCAGAAATCTCCACATTGGAGGGAGCCATCCCAGTCCTTTGGTCAATCCCCCTTTATTCTGCCCTGCTTCTCCTAAGTACAAAGAATGCCAGAACCGCCTGATACGGTCACAAAATTGGCTTCAAATCCTTCTAGTTTGCAGAACTGCTTTAGCTCTCTTTATTTACTGTAGGGCTGGGGAGGAGGGCTTTAATCCTTTAGCCTCATTCTCAGACTCTTCAGCTGTGGGAGCTGTGGGAGCCCAGAATGCCATTTTTGCAGTAACAAAAGTGGAATTTTGCATGCAGACACAGGGCCCCAGGAGCTGGGGACTGAAGAACACTCTGTTTCTGAAGGCTTTGTAGTGAAGTTGTGGCTCTGGGTGTTTTGGGGCTCCCAAGGCTGATCCTGGATAATATCTTTATAGGTTCTTAATTCACCAGCTCTAATCCTTGGAGCACATCAGACCCCCTGCCCTCCCCACCCGGGATTGTTGTTTGGATGGTGAAGTGCAGGCAGGAGGTTTGGCCAAGGCTGCTGAGATCCCTGAGTTGGGTTTGTGGTGCTGGGTGTCCCTGGGCAGGGACAAAGCCCTGCTCCCGTGTTTGGTCACTGATCCCGTTCAGTTCTGGAGTGTTCAGGGGGTGACTGTGCTCATTGCTGGGGTGCTGGCACGAGGCCTGGGGCTAAGGTATTCGAGGTCTGAGATCAAAACCAAAAGCAAAGAGAATTTTACCCATGTCCTGGGTTTTTCAGCAGAAAACCCTTTCTCAGTGCCGTGTCTGGCCGGGCAGGGGATTGTGTAATGCTGCAGATGTTCCAGCTGTGCTGCTGAGGTGCTGGATGTTGCTTCTGTCTTGGTTTACTCTGGGCTTTGGTAGAAAGGTGATTTACAGATGTCACCTGGCACAGTCACACAGGTGACAGCAAGACAGGAGTGTGACCCTCTTCCTGGCAGGAAGGGTTGGACTGGGACAGAAAGAGACCCCAGATTGTGGGACAGGACTGGGCATGAGGTGTGGCTGGAGCTCCTTGGGGAATGTGAGCTGGAAAGTTTGTGACTCCCAGTAATTCATTCCCTTCCTGGGGCTGTCTGAGCTCCATTTAGATTATCCAGAGATGCCTGAGGTATATTTATTTTCCTCTTGTTTCCCTTTGATGCCTCCTTCCTTACTGTGGGAGGCTCCTGCAGCTCGGGGTTGCCCTTCTCTGCCTGGGCTGGCCAGGGCTCCCTTGGTGAGCAGGTATTAATGGCAGGGGAGGGCAGGACCTGTGATAACTCAGCCTGGCAGCCCCAGCAGCTCCGAGCTGATGGAATAGTCTTTGGAGACCCAGAGAGCTTCAGTCAGCACTTCTGTCTGAAAAGAGTTGTTGTGGAAGGGTGAAGGAAAGTCATCCCAGATCCTAGGATACAGGGTTCTTCCTTTGGGAGGGTGTGACTGGATTGCTACCAGCAGTGTGGTTTCATGTTAAAATTAATTTGAACAGAGAATAAAAGAAGAGAATGGATTTTCCCTCTGCCAAGGATTTATACACATCCGTCTCACCCAGCCCCTCCCACCCCTTCACTGAGCCCCAGGCAGGGTTTTGAGGGCTGGTTGTGCCTCAGTTTCCTGCAGCTTGAGCAGGGACTTGGGCTCTGGGTTCCCCAAATTCAGACGTGGGACTCTGGCCAAAGCACAGTCTGGAGCACATTCTGCAGGGGGCCAGTAGGACTGCAGAAACCTCCTTTGTGCTTCCAGTGATGCTGGTGTCACGGTGCCATCCTATTCCCTGCAGATGGCTTTCATTACCCTCCCATGAAGCCAAGCCAGCCTGTTAGCACAGCACACCTCCCAGGACCCAGATTTGTGAGCCAGATCTGCTGTTCCTGCTGTTCAGCACCGGTTGGGCTGTTGCAAAATGCTTATTTCCTCGTATCCTATCAGCCTGGAATTATTCCAGGACACCTTAGGGGTAGGAAGCACCTTTAGTTTGTGAGCAGGGTTGTCCCTTATCCCTGTTGCTCATATTTTCATATCCCCTATACAGTGATGAGCCAACTCAGTGCCCAGGAGGGTCACCCCAGGACCTGTCCCCTACAAGCTTGGGACACCTTGTCCCCACTGTGCATGTGGAGGTGATTCCTGGTGCCCACTGTGCACTCTGGGGTGTTACAGGGGTCCCAGCTCCCTGTGCCACTGCCTTACATCACCTGCAGCCCCAGTGCTGGCTCCCAGCTGGAAGGGGGTGGTGTGGGGCTGGCAGGATGGGAGCCAGGGCTGGCAGCCGGCTGGGCAAGAAAACCACTTCAGGCATCACACTGGCCTCAGCCCCAGTCAAATATTTTCTGTCACTGATCCTTACGAGTTTTGTGGCATCCCCAAATGAGGCACGGGGGATTACAGAGCAGCCAGCTTTCCTTTAAAGCTTGACCTTGGCATCAGGCTGGTAGCATAGCAAGGAAGAGAGATGAGTTAGCTGGCAGCCTGCCTGTGTGTGCCAAGGGGTCTTTAAAGCCTCAAAGGATGCATTAGCTTGATGTCAGAGGCTTTGTTTGTGGCATTCCCTGGCATAATCCTCCTCCCTGTGCGTGTGTGTGTACGTGTATTTCCTGCCTGCATCCCTGGTGCTCCCCCATCCTGTGTCCTAAGAGCTCGGCCAGGCAGCATGGACAGCTCCAGTGAGACAGATGGAGATGGATCCAGGCCTCTGTGGGGACAGCTGCATCCCTGACAGTCCCCTCTGGTCATGCACCTGTTAGGAGCTATACTTAGCATGGGAAAACTTTCCAGAAAAGAGAAAGGAGGGCAGAAGTGGGGAAGCATAGAGGCCAAAGTCCCAGCCTTTCTCTCCTCGGCAGGTCCCAAAACTCCAAAACTGCCTCTCAGTAAAAGCATCCAAAAATGCCAATGAGGTGAGAGCAGTCAGTGCTCCCAGGCCTGCTGGCACCGTGTGGGGCAGCCTGAGTGAGTGACAGCTCCATAACCCCTGGGTGGGTTTGTCCTGACAGCCCCAGCAGTCCTGAGAGCTCAGGAGCTGCCATCTGGGAGCTGTGGGGGATCCTGGAGCAGCCACGCTCCAGGGACTATGGTGCAGACCCCTGTGTCCCTCACAGCTCACCCAGGGCTGCTGCAGCTCCTCTCCCTGCTCCTGCCTGTGCTCCAGCCTGGCTGCCACACTCACCAGCCCTCCTCAGCCCTGGGCACTGCCAGCTGCCCATGGAGCTCAGGGTGGATGGGTGGATGGATGGATGAGGAAGCCTCCTGTTGGTGCTGGGCAGGCTCTCTGTGAGGAGACAGGAGGCTCTGCAGCTCTTCCTCTGATAAATAACGAGCCCTAAGTTAGGTACTCACAGCCTCATGGCAAATAAACGTGCCTTGTCCCCCTTCTTGCAGCAGGGGCTCCCTGGGAGCCTGGCACAGGAGCAGCAGGTCCAGGTGGGTTTTAAGGCCACGTTTTCTTTGTGTTCTTTTCCTTTTGTAAGTTCTGAGCTGCATTTTCAGCACCCAAGTGTACCTTTGGCACAGGAGGTGCCCAGAGGCCATCTCTGCAGTGTCATGACTGCAGCCTCTTTTCCCACCCCCCTGTCTTGATCTCTGGAGAGAGACTTCCTTTTCCTGGAGCTTCAGCTGGTGAGGAGTGAAACCCTATCCATGCTTGGTGACTGCAGTAAGCTTTGGATGGATGAGAATCCAGCCTGGTCGGATGCCTCCAGAGCGGCGGGTGGTGCTGACAGGTGGCATCTCCTTCCTGGAAGGACAGTGTCCCTCTCCAGCTGCTCCCTGCTCTGCCTGATGCACAGCCTGTCCAATACCTGCTCCCCACTTAGCATTCCAGGAGTTCTGGCCACCTCAGCTGGTGCTTAGTGAGGGGATTTTCTGTACTTAGATGAAAAATGCAACAGGCACTTTAAACTGCCCTGTAGCTAAATTAAGCTGAGTTTTCCAATCCCTGCAGCTCTCAGCTCTGCTCCTCTGCCCTCTTAGTAAGAGGCGAGGAAACTGTTAGGTTGCACTTAGGAGCCACCTAAATATATACTGAATGTCTTCCCTGAGTGATGCTCTTGGTCACGAGCAAGGTCTGTGTGTGAAACCAGGAAAGCAAGAGGGAGTACAGCATATCACGTGGATACTAGCAACATCTCCTGCTGATAAATCCATGGTATTCCTAACTGCCTCATCATGACCTTTGTGGCACTGGAACAATTTTCATTTGCACACCTGTGCAGAAATGTGAATAGGAACATCTTACATTTTCCAGGTGTTTGAGCCCTGCTGGTACCAGTGCCAGTTCCAGTGCCCCAGGATTGGTTTGTGTGCCATCAGAGGTGAGGAAATGCTCATCTCCTTCCAGTGGCCACTTAGAGCTTTCTCCTTTAAAGATTGAGAAAATCCTTGTCACATTTCCTTATGTTTCTGTGTGGTGTGAGAAAGTGATCATAGAGACAATCATACCTATTTCTGCTTGGGAGTGGGAGAAACAGGAGGTTTTTCCTCATTTCAGGGCTGGGCTTGGACTGAGTGAACCTGGTAATCTGGGATAACTGGATAACCTGTCTAGAACTTGCCAGGTGCTTAACCCCTCTTCGTATGCCAGGAAGGCTTTCTTGGAACTGGAGGCACTGGCCAACATAAATTGCTTCTGTCAATGTGCTTTATTGGACTACATCAATGTAGAATCGATAGAGAGTTAAAAAACCCCTAACAAAATGGGCTTTCTAAGGCAGAGAGAGTCATAAACAGACAGGAGTGCTGTGCAGGTCAGGTTTCACCTGGCAGCCAGGGAAACAGGGGGGCTCTGCCTCTGTCAGGGTGATTCATTGCACTGGAATATTTCAGGGCAGGGGAAGCATCCAGGGGTTGTTAACACGCTGCTGCAAGGAGAGGGGCTCTGAGTGGGTTTGTGCCTCCAACTTTGCTGTCACAGATTTATACTGACATCATCTCTATCAGTGTAAGTTATCTGTTTCCATTTAACCTAGATGAAAGCTCGAGTGCGATTATTGCGTTCTAAGGTTGCTGGAACTTGTTAATAATTTAGAAGAATCAAGTCAAATTAATTCACTCTTAAAATTGAGCTTATTTGCATTGGCTGGTCTGGTTTTTTGTGACAGATCTCTCTGCGGGCATATGTTTGTGTAAGCTTTTTGTGTGTGCTCGTGAGCGTTTGTGTGCATACGTAATTTCCTTCTCCATCTCACAACCAACAGAGGCTGAGCTGGATTTAAATGTTGTGCAGGAAAAACGTGAAGAAGGTCCACCCCAAAGTGCAGCTGAATAGCTGAGGTATAAATCCACAGGGGAAAATGGGGTTTGTAATGGAAATGCTGCCTCGTTTTAAATTATAGCCAGGCATCTGTGAGGCTGAAATTCCTGCTGCAGCATCCAGACGGTGCCTCAAGCCGGCTGCACGTTCTGAGAAATGAAGAACCCCCCCCAGCCTACCTGCAGCCTGACCTTTGTGCTGACACTGCCGTGCAGCTTTTGTGCTGCACGGGGCGGGTGCGAGCGCGCGGTGACAGATTGCTGCTGACAGGGAGAGGCTCCTCCAGCTGCATTTCTCTGCAGCCCCTGCCATAGATCCAGGGGCTTGTTAGAGGAACAACAGCACCAGCCAATAACCAGTTGGTCTAAGCCCCTGGGACAGACCGTATGGCCCACACTCTGCTTCCTAAGCTGTGAGTGTGGAGTAAATTCAGCTGCCGTGGCGCTTGCAGCCCTCGTGTTACACAGCGAAGGAACACACCCGGGCGTGCGTCTGTCTGTGGCAGAGCCTGTACCTATAAATAACACTGTTTGTGTGTGTGTGTGCATATTTATGTGTCTGTGTATTTATTGTGGGTGAGGCTGCTTGTAGAGCAGCCCAGAAAATGGAAATCCTTTTGTGCAAATCTGCTTCCATGGAGGCGAGGAGAGCCAGGAGACCAGGGGTGATGAATTGGCCCTGAACCGCGATGACAGTCCTTTTTTTTTAAGTCAAAACAATTTCAGGGAAAGGGTCTCCAAAAAAAGGTCCAGTTTCAGGAGGTAGCACAATTGAATTTCTGGTTCCTGGCTGCCTGCCTGGAGGGCCTCTTGTCACTTCTACTTTCTTCCAACAAGGCAGAAGGCGGAATTGACAGCAGCCTTCCCGCCAGGCTGTTAGGGAAGCAGGGAAGCCAGATGCTTTGCCTCCCTGCTCCCTCCCCTTCTGCGGCCTGAGAGCCAGAGAGTTAAGTTGCTTTAACTCTTCTATTCTCCCTCTCCAGTGTTCCTGGTCTGACCCAGCAGGGATCCTGAGGAATGAAATGGTTGGGAGTGGGCACATAGGGTTCTCACTCCCAAGAGTGGGAGTGGGTGTGTGTCACAGTAAAGTACCTTTATGCTTTGTATAGAACGGGAAAATTAGACTTTTATACAGAGAGATTTCTACAGAGAGGCACATGGTGGGAATGGGCTGATACAGGAGCCTCTTCCCCAGCAAACCCAGGGCAAATAATATGATTTCAGTGCTTCCAGCCCAAACCCACTTCTAAACTCTCCCTCAGACCCTGTTATTTATATCACTGCATACAGGGTACGGTGTAGGTGAGAGCTAGAATATTCCTCTAATTCCTCCAGAAAGGACAGTATGCTCAGCCCTCTCTTTTCTTTGTGTAGAATTATCATCTTTAGATGTTAAGGGATGTGGAAGGTTTCGGTTGCTGTTGAATTAACATTTCTATATGCATCATTTCACTAGATAATTTGCTGACTCTAAAATTTTTGTGTAATCAAATTGGCTGGCTGTTTTAACATTTGTCCAACACCATTTTTAAGTGGTAGTTAAATGAAGTGGAGAATGGAGCCCTTTCTTTAGACTCAGGGCTGTAGCAAGGTGAGTGTCTCCAGTATGGTTTTTTGAGACAGGACCTGCTCTGTGTCAGAGGTTGTGCATTTCCAACACTCACAACCCACAGAGCCCTTTTTAGTCTGCCCACAGCTGCAAAATGGGGTGACACTGTGGTAGTGGATGGCCAGGAACTGGCACCCTCTGTCTCCCAAGGTCATCTCATTGCCAAAACCTCAGTACAGTGGTTAAGGTGACAACCCTTCTCCTTTTCTACTAAGGGCAAGAGGAAAAGGCCTCAGGCTGTGCCAGGAGAGCTTCAGGTTGGACATCAGAAGGAATTTCTTTATGAAAATGTTGGTCAGACATTGGAATGGGCTGCTCAGGGAGGTGGCAGAGTCCCCATTCCTGGAGGTGTCCAAGGAATGCCTGGATGTGGCACTCAGTGCTCTGGGCTGGTGACAAGGTGGGGATCAGTGATGGGTGCAACTTGATTGTCTTGGAGGGCTTTTCCAACCTCAGTGATCCTGTGAAATTGCTCCAGATGGGACCAAACCAGGGCCTTGAAGGGAAAATTGTGTCAGGAGAGATTTAGACCAGGTATTAGGAAAAATTTCTCCACAGAAAGCGTGGTCAGACATTGGAAGAGGAAAATGGTGGAGCCACCAGTCCTGGGAGTGTTCAAAAAATATGTGCATATGGCCCTTGAGGACAAGGCTTAGTGGTGGCCATGGTGCTGGTGCTGGTGGAGCGTTGGACTTGGTGATCACAGAGGTCTTTCCCAGCCTCAGTGGTTCTGTGGTTCTGTTTCTGAAGTTCACCTGCACTGACACTGTCAGGGTCTGAGCAAATGGCTCTGCAACATGGGGGCTCTGCTGGGGGCCATCCAGGTACTCCAAAAGCAGGAAAATGGTCAGGTTTCCTTCAAAGCCATACAGCCCTTCTCCTCCTATGTGCCTCTTTATCCCTCTCCATAGCCAGGAGCTGGAGCTCTGTGCTTGTACACTCCTCCCTCATGCCAGCAGTCCCTGGCTCCCTGTGCCACCTTCCCCAGGCAGGGAGGATGGTGATGGAGCAGGCATTCCTCTGGGTTTGGCATGCTCAGCTCAGGCAGGAGGGAACACCAGCCTCAGGCAAACCACAAACATTTGTCACCTGCAGCAAGGCAAAAAGTGTTGCCCAGAACAGCCTTTGGAAATATTTTAATTACCCCTGATTAATCTGGCAATCAAGAACTTGAGGTAAAGATCACAAGTGGAGACAAAGTCTAAGGGGAATTTTATGCTTGGAGTCAAATTTCAGCAATGTTTTTGAAGCATTTCTAATTGGGATGGTTTAAGATCCATCCCCAAACCTCCCTGAATCCAAACAGTTCCGGTGTACGTGGGAAGCAAATCAGTCATGCAGCTCCAGCACCGAGAGCTGGAGCAACACGGGGCTTCTGGAGGAACCAGCCTAACCACCAAGGTCTTTCTATGCAGCTTTATGGTCAGAAAACTTCTTTAATGGACTGTAAATCAGAAAAGGAAATTTATTTTTTGTTTCTCCAGGCTTGAAAGACGAGCGTGCATCTGCCCGACAGCTTTCAGAGCGAGCCATCCCTGCCAGCCAAAGCAGATTCTCTGTGCCTGCTTCCAAGCAGCATTAGCTGAAACAACTGGTGGCAGAGTGGGGTGTCTCTACAGTCCTAACCACGAAGAGAGGTGATTATTCCTCCCTCCTAATTCCACTTCCCATACGGAAATTATCCTGTGCTAGAGGCGTGCACCTTCCTCTCTTCTGTCAACGTGTGCCGCTAGGAAGATTTATTTCAGTAATAAGGTCTTAGCAGTGAAACTTAACAAAAATGAGGGGGCAAGTTTATTAATTATATATTTTACAGTTAATTAAAGATAATATTTAACAGAAGTAATTGCAGACATCTGCATTGATGGCACAATTAATTTCCAGTAATAAACGGGTTGTGTGTCCCTTTGTCGGACTGATCAGAAACAAATCCTGCCTCATGCTAAACCCCTCTTATCTCTTCCCATTTGCAGGAGATGAAGCATCCTCCTGCTTGCAGCACAGGGAAGAAGCAGGAACTGGGCTGCTTTCTCCACAACTGTAGAACTACAGGGAAATGGGGATCCTTTGTTTGTGTTTCATTGGCATCTCTTGAGGAAAAAAGCGACCATGAGAGGAGACAGAGCCTCGGGGTGAGTGCAGGTCCCACCACCAGTGCTGCCAGCTCCCTCAGCTGGGCCTGGTTCCCTCCATCCCATCCTGCCTCCCAGCCCCAGCTCTGGGAGGCAGGAAAGCTTTGTTCCACAGGGCTCAGGTCTCTCACCCCTCAAGCTGCTTCTAAGCAGTCTCTTCCATTTGTGCTGAAATGCTGTGTAGGAGCACTTGTCACTCATCTCAGCTTGAATTCAGCATGTTCCCAGAACCTGGGCATGGATGTAGATGAGCTGTCCATGTGGGAACTTGCTGGGCTCTCAGAGCAGTTGCCCCTTTGGGATCTGACACAAAGGGTGTCCCCTGTGTGCCCTGAGGTCTATGCAGTGGGAAAGTTTATTCTGCACTATCACTGGCAATGCTTCTATTCTAACACCTTTCAGACAGGTTGGTAGGCTCTGCCTTGTGCAGGTGTCCATCTCCCATTATCTTTCTCCTACCTGAGGTACACACACAGCCTGTGACACACAGTTGAGTGATTTTTATTCCCTCCACTTGAGGGAAGTAGCTTACAATGTTTTAAACTGGTCCTCTGTGATTGACTCATGCCACCTATTTCTGAAGCACAGCCAATAAGGTAAGAGAAGATTTAGAAAAGTTAACAGTGTCCAGATCTGTTTAGGACAGGAAGAGAGCCCACAAGTTGGCTAAAATACTGTAAAGAGCCCAGCACAGCTGCTCAACACAGAGCCATCCTGTGAGAGTGTGGTGTTTCTTCCTGCTTCCTTTATTTGTTATAGAAACTGTTGGTGCAGTTGGTGGGTTCTCCCCAGGGGCAAAGGAGCTGCCCTAGGAGCTCTGCACACCTCCAGGCAAGCTCCTTCCTATGGAGGAGGTGATGGGAGCTGGGCAAGGAGGAATTTTTCCAAAGGCATGCCACAGGGATGTAGGCTTGGTCCAGCCTTTGCAGTGTCCTCATTAATAAGGTAAAAGATGGGGTAGGCAGCATGTGAATGACATGGAGGGTGAAAGGAAGAGGGAGCCATGCCAAGGGCCAGGGGAGGTCCCAGGTTCCAGCCCGGCCAAACGGAGCAGGGCTGGGCTGTGTCTGCCTTGGGCTCAGGCTTCACACTGGCCTGGTTTTGTGAGTAAAAGCAGAGAGCTGGGCCTGAGCCTGGGCAGCCCAAGCAGCAGGCTGGGTTTGTGAGGGCAGCTCTGAGCTGAGTGTTGGCTGCTCTGCTCTAAACCCCAGGTTTCCTGCAGGCCCATCTTGTAAATATTTAAATGCAGGAGTAGCGAGCCCAGCACGTCCGTGTGAGGATTTGCAGGCAGGGAGGGGAGCAGAGTGTGTGTGAGCTGCATGTCTCCTTCTCACGTGTCTGCACCCGTTTGTGCAGTCTCCCAATGCCTTCCAGAGAGATTTTAATCCAGAGAGCTCTGACAGCCTTTCAGGCATCAATCACCCAGCGCCACACAGCCCTGCAAGGTCAGGCAGCGTTATCAGCCTCCTCCCCCTCGGAGCAGCAGTTTGTGCCTCAGCAAGGAGGGATGGGCAGAGGGAGAGTGGCTCCTGAGTGTGTGTGAGATTTCCTGCAATCAGAGCTTTCCCCATTCCTGGAGCCAGGGATGGGATCCAGCTCTCCTGGATCAGCCCTGACCGCTGGAAACATTTCCTCCCCACAGAAACCTCACGGTGAAACCACCCACCGGTGCAGGGCTTTGTAGTTTGGCAGGCAGAGCACAGGCTCTGCTCTACCCCATCCGCAGGCACATTTTTGGGGTTGTGTGTTTACTGAAATCTTGGCTTTGCTGGTCTGCAGAGAATAAAAGTTGATTGTTGAGCAGCCAGGGCTCGGCGTCGCCCTGCCTGTACGTGTAAATACCCTGCACAGCCAGGCCAGGCCAGGGGGGATGTTTGTGGGGCCACAGCCTGCTCGTGTGAGGAGCCTTGTCTCTGCTCTGTGCTAAACATGTCTCTGGTTACCTGCTCTCACAGGAGCTTTTCTGGCTTCTCCAATCCTTTCCTTGGCTGCTCTGGTTGCCGGGCCTTGTGATAGCTGGCTGGATTTATTTATTTAATAATAAAACTTAAAGAGCGGGTTGTTTTCCAGGCAGTGGCTGTCTCTGTGGAGCCAGGTCATGATGGGGTTAGTGTGGAGGGAAGCTGGGCTGCTTGGGGAGCTCAAATCCTGCCAATCCCACTCTTCCTTCTGCCCCTCAGCCTTCTCCAATAACCCTTTCCTCCTGCACTGGCAGGAAAGTTTATGGTGCCTTGCAGGCTGTCCAGCCCTTGCCACTTCCATCTCTCTCAGGATGTGGCAAGGACAGTAGAAGAGGGTACAAACAGGACAATATGACAGTAAAGAGAAGATAATGGAACACAAAGAGTGGGCCTTCCTTTGGTTATTTCTCCTGTGCAGATCCCTACAGTTGTCACAGCATGTGCCTCCTGCCTCTCACCCTCTTCTATGAGGGACCATGACATGCTCCCCATAGGGCTTAGCAGTGCTGTCTTTATTCTTGTGGCTGTGAAGCAACTGCACTCCCTTGGAGGATGGATTAGTCAGGGGTTTAAAACAAAAGTCAGAGGTTTGTGCTCTGGATCCCAACCTAAGGCATCTACTGGTCCTAATCTGAAGGGCTCCCCCAGCCCCAGCTTCACACTTGGCACCTCCAGGTCAAATGGGCCACTGTGCTGCTTTAGAGACTTGATTTTCTTCATCTCCATGAAATCCTGATTTGTGTGGTACCTTCCTGACAGCACTACTTTGGGCACAGGTCAGTCAGATCACTCCCACTCCATCAGCAGTGCTTTCCTTCCCTTGGGATTTACAGCTGGATGAGGAAAGCCACCTCCATCACTCTTTGACCTGGGCTGGTCAGTGTTCAGGTGCATCTGAAAGACTCCATGTTCCAAGAGGCAGGAATGTGTCACAGCACAGCTCTGTGCCTCGCAGGGAGGTTATTCCCTGAAGGTTTGGCTTCAGGAATAAATCTGTACCTCCACACTCTGCCCATAAAACTGATAACACTGAGATTGCTTTACACATCAGCAACAGAATGGAGACAGCGGAGGCAATCAGGCCCGAAATAATTATGTTTATCATCTATAATCATCACACAGAGTCTAACAGCACATTAGCACTTCCAGCAGGCAGTTTTCAGGAGCAGGGAATGCAGGCAGTGTTTTGGAGGATTATTTTAAAGGACACCAGCCACAACTGAACATGCCATGGAGAATTCTCTGAGCTGCCCAGCACAGCCTTTATTGCATGTGTGGGGAACGGGAGCAGGGCCAGTGCTGAACCATCTCTGTGAAGTGGTACTGGGTGTAGTTTCCAGAGTCAAGCTGTGGAAACAACAACTCAGCCTCTTTCTTACTGATCCCAGGGATTTGGAAGGTGTAATCTGGAAGAGCCTACAGCTGCTTGAACCCCTCTCCATGGAAGGGGTTATTCCAAGGGAAATCTCTCATGTTACCCCTTGTGATGCTGCCTCTGCTCCTCCCTATTTTCCTGCCAGTCCTGGAATACATAGCCCTGAACACAGACTTCAGGGCTGAGCTCCCTGGTGGCAGAACTACCTTCCCCTGTGCTACTGCACAGTTTTGGGGGTGTGGGGATACAAATGTTCAAGCAAATCCAAGTGATCTCAGTTCAAAACAGGTCCCTGAAAATGCCTGCAAGCAGCAACACCCAACATCCCTCAACCCATGTCCTGCAGCATGGTTCTCTCTCCTTGTGCCACACTGTTAGGGAGGGCCAAGCTTTGCAGCAAGAGAGGAGGCCAGAGCCAGTCCTGGCCTGGAAATGCAGTCAGACACTGCATTCAGCCTTTTGGTGGAAGGGCTTAGTAACAGTCTGCTTGCAAGGAAAGGCCTTGCAGCCAGATTTGTATGTGGAATTAGCTGGAATCTTATCAAAAGCCCACAACGCCTCATCTCTTCAGCAGAACATCTGAGATGCTGCACATTTATTTACTGTAATGTTCCAGGTTATAAAATGGCTTTATAACCCCTTGTTTTCCATGATGATCCCCAGGTGAAGGTGTAAAAGCCATCCTTACAGGATGCCAGTCCCGAGGTGTGTCTGGGTGTAAGGGAGGGGCAGTTGCCATCCTGTGTCTGTCAGTGGGAACTGGTGTTTCTCCTGCACACACCACCCCACTGCCAAGAACTGTTTTAGCAAGGCTCTTAGGAACTCCTTTCAAACTGGAAGGCTTTTTGGAGCCAAACATTGGTCTAAGTGCATTTTTACTGAAATTCAAATGCAAACCAGCCAGACTTTCACTCCAACATTTCAGCTTTCCAGCAGATTGTTTTTCAAGGGGCACCCTCTGGCTTATCTGCAAAACTGTGGGAGTGCTGTCAAGACAGGAGCCATTTTCCTGTGTGTAGAAGGCACCCAGCTCAGGGACTGGGCCAGAAGGTGCTGTGCTCTGGGTATCTCATGCCAGGGAGCCGAGGAGGAGAGCTGAGCACTCCAGGGAGTGCCCTGGGGCAGGCTGGAAGAGCCTTGCTGTTCCCTGTGCAGCTGAGACTTGCCTGTGGTGTCAGGGAGGTGTAGCTCCACAGTCAGAGGATAATGGGGTGAAAGGACACTCAGGGAGTCTCCAGAGCCAGCTTTGAAGTGAAGTCCAGCTGGTCTGGGCATCATCCAGTCAGCTTTTGTGTGTCTTCAAGGACAGGGATTGTTCTGCCTCTCTGGGCTGCTGTCCTGGATAATTGGGTTTTTCTGGAGCACAGTGCTCAGCACTGAGTGTGAAATCTTTTCCAAAATCTTGGCCCTTTTCTATGCTAGCAGAGGTTCTGCTTTCAAAGCAGGTTTATCACTGACTTAACACCCACCAGGCTACCCTGTGCTCCTAGAGCTCCTCCAGCCTCTTTGTGGGCTTTTCCAGGGTCAGAAGGGACAATGCCAGCTCCCACCCAGTGTGTATCCAGGGTGGTTTATAACTTTATAACTTGGAACCTCACAGTAAATAAATGTGCAGCATCTCATATGTTTTGCTGAGGAGATGAAGTGTCACAGGCTTTGAAAGGATTCCAGCTAATTCCACACACAAATCTGGCTCCAAGACCTTTCCTTCCCTGCAGACCCCAGAGGACTTGGGGCCAGCCCAGCCCATTTCATGCCCTGGCCCAGCTCATCCAGTCTAGGAAGAGAGTGGGACCAGTACAGTGAGGGGCCTGAATGTCCCTCCCATGGTCCTTTGGGAAGAAATGGATCAGAAGAGGAAGATACTGAACCAGTGATGGATGCAGCTGGGGGAGGTCCTGTGGCAGATCCTCAGCATGAAAGCTGCAAAATCAAGTTTTGTGCTGTGGAATTGTACCAGGGAAAAGGAGGAGGCTTGTCCTTGAGAGCTCCTGCCAAAGTGTGAGACTGGTGGAGATGAACAGAGGAGCAGTGAAAGGATCCTGACTGTGATCCTGGTGCTGTGCTGGCAAACTTGCTGTAGAGTCACAGCAAAAGGAGGTTTTGAAGATAAGTGAGGAGCTTTCTGGGTGTTTTTCCCTGCTAGAAGCATGAATAAAGAAAAGCACGACAGTGCTTCATTGGAAATCTGGTGGGTGGCCTGGTGCTATGAGCTGATAGAAGGTGGGGGCTCATTCCTTCATAATGAATGAAAGATGACAGATGGGGAGAGGCAAGGAAAGGCCTTCAGCACTGGTATAATTAACTTACTCCTGAGAACACTGGGATGAGCTTTTTTCGTAATATGATAGAGAAAAGAGGATGTTTGACTCAGAGTAAGGAGGTAATGGGAATTGTAGAGGTGAGTGTGGTTGTTCCTCTGCTCCTGAGACACTTGGAGCAAAGCCTCCATGCCAGCCTCAGGAGCAGACGTAGAGGATGGATCCCCTGTCTGGGGGGTTGGGCTGCACCTCCTGGGGAGCTTCTCCGAGCTTAATCCCCAGCCCTGAGCCCTTGGCTCCGAGGAGGAGGTGAGGAGCCAAGCCCCCTTCACAGCAATAATGACTTCACACCCTGACTTTTTCCCCACGAGCCTTTTCTCTTGCACACTAACGAGTCTGAGCCTACTTCATTGTGCCTCGGTAATTGTGCTTTTAATTATGCTGTGTGTCTACCACCATCTGTTGTGCTCTTTTCAGAATCTGTTTCAGTTCTGATATCCCCTTTTGAGATGAAGGGACCACGAGTGCCCGCAGTACCCAAGGTGTGGATGAATCATAGATTTTTCTGTTCTGTTCTTTGCTTTCCAAATGATTCATTCCACTTGATCTGTTTCTCGATGGTTGCTGAGCCTTGAGCTGACATTTTCATGGAACTGACAGATTTTTGTGGAAAAATGAGGGCCGAGAGCAGTGAAGGTGTCTGTTAGAAAGAAAAATCCTGATCTTTTCAAGATGAGTTTATTTGGACAAAGGGCTATCAGAGAACTCTGAAAAGAGAGGTTACAACAGCTCCCAGGGTGGATGTCACTGGGAGTGTGAAGTTGCTGGTGTGGGGACAATGCTGTGACCTGGGGACAGATAGATAAGAGCAACATGGCACACATCCCCATGAAGCAGGGCTGCAAGGGACAGGGTCATCAAGCCAGGAGAGGGAGCTGGAAAGGCTCCAGCTGCAATAAAGGAGATGAAGAGAAGCAAAACAAGGTTAATGAACCAGAAAGCTTGTTAGGAAGGGAGGACAACTGCAAGTTTGGGCAGAGGACACCCAGCAGCATCTGGGAGGGGATTACATCCAGGGGTTGCAGTGAATTGGGGTGCCCAGCCAGGAGCAGCAGCATTCCAGGCTCACAGTTCACTCGCACATGGAAGGAATGGCTGGAGATGTGTCAGGAAGGGTTAGTTGGGAAATCAGGAAAGGTTCTTCCCCCAGAGGATGCTGGGGCACTGAACAGGCTCTCCCAGGAAATGGTCACAGCCCCAAGGCTGCCACAGCTCCAGAAGCATTTGTACAACCTTGGGACCCTTCCAACTCAGGATATTCCATGATTCTGTGAAGTCAAGCTTGTGGATCTAACGGTCCTGCTCACCCAGTTCAGGAAGGAAGGTGGAAGGTGAGAGCAGGGAAGAAAACCTAGCAATTGGCAGGTGAGAAGAATGGGCTTAATGCTGGTGTTTTTGGGGTGTGGGATAAGTGTGGGTGAATCTGAGGGCTGGAGTCTTGTAGGAACAGTGGCTGCAGGAAGGCCAGGAGGTGATAACCTGCAAGTGGGATATTCTCATTTTTAAGATAAGGGAATAAAACTGTCATCTGGGGAACTGTTGATATGGTTCTGGCACCTTTGGGCTGTGTAAGGAGCATCTTTTCCCTTCATAGGGCAGACTGGTTTCCTCTATCCTGCCTGCCCCTGCTCTGGCTCCTTTCTCCTGGTGTGCAGGGCTGTTCTGGCCCATCCAACTGTGCTGTGTCTGGCTCTGAGCACCTTGTTCTAAACAGGGTGACCTCTTTTTCTGTACTCTTTGCTCTCTAGAGCTCTGTCACTGGTTGGGCATACAAGTCCAGCCCTGACACCAACAGTGTTGCTTTGTCTCACTGCTGTGCACATTCTGTGCATCTGCAGGATGCTGCAGTTGGCTCTGGTTTGGATCTCTGGGTGGGATGTGGCAGAGTGGGTATCACACATGGTGCCAGACCCTCAATCCCCTTAGACAAGTCTTATTCCATCCCAGGCCAGAGAGTTCATCCCTTGACCTCTGGCAGCTGCTCCTTATCTTGTCCTCATCTTAAAAATATTTTGGGCTGCTCTCATGTGATCTCCTGATGCTCTTTCTGCCTTTGCTCTTTTCCCTGGTCCTGACACCTTGGTGCTTCAATGTCACCGATGGTCACGGGAGAGAAAAAGAACCACCTGAGCCTTTTGCTGTCCCTGTTACAGCTCCTGGACACCTTTCACCTCCAGCTTCCTACTGTGGGAAAGGATTGTGATGTCCTTCTGCTCTTGCTGGTTTCTTTTGCAGGGAGGAGAACATAAATAGCTCACAGATCAGCTCAGGGGCTCTCTCTCTGTCATTCCTGCATTCTACAGGCAGGTTCCTTTCCAGTCTCCTCCTGTACATGCAGAGTGAAGGGCCAAGCAACAGTCGTGGGACAGGATTGTAAATTAGGTTCCTTCAAAAACCAGTTTTATTTAGCTCAAGGCCATAATGGGAACACCACAGTGTTTCCATTAAATAATCCACTTTGTATCAATCCACAGAGCCTGGCTCGGACAAGAGGTGCAGGGATCCCAATAGGCCACTAATTAATTACCTACCCACACTCTTTATTGGCAAGGCAGGGCCCTTCCAATGGTTAATTAGGGTGGGAGCCAAGGAGAGGCTCCATCTCCGTGGTGGTCCACATTCCCTCTGGCTCCCTTCCTCGCAGACATGTCCTGGCATTGTGAGGGGAAGCCAAGGCTGAACATATGGCTCCTTGTGGAGCTCTGACCTTCCCAGAGAGGGGCAGAGCTGAGCGGCTGCAATTCCCTTCAAGTGCCACTCAAAACCTACCTGATGCCCTGGAAATCCTCTCTGACATTTCTGGGAAAACAAACCCTGGGCCCAACTGCCAGCAGTTGTTATTCCCTCCTGTTCTTCCTTCCTGTGTACCATGGACAGCTGAGAGACTTGGGATGGAGCAGCAGGAGACCACCTCTGACTTCCTTGTGTGCTCTGTGCTCAGAGGCGATGAACAGCAGCACAGCTCCATGGGTGCTCCCTGCATGGCTCTGGGAATCCCAGGGGCTGCAAGACCATGGGTTAGGATACCTGAGGCAATTCCCACTCAGCTCTCTTGGGATCTCCCCTGTCCTCAAACACATTTGGGCTGAGTCATGGTAGTTCAGAAACTGTCTGGCTGTTCTGGGAGTGGAATCCATGGCTGGCTGGCCTGAGAGAGACCTTGGATAAGTGAAATGTTAATGCTCACAGTGGCTTGCCAAGGTCTGAGTGGGAAAAACCTTCCTTGGAAGAGAATCTCCCATCTCATCCTAAGGAGTCCCAGCTGCTGAGTATGCTTTGTTGTCATGGCCTCATGTCTGGGATCTGCTTTTCCCAAGGCCTTGAAACCCATTCCTGTCCCCAACTCCTTGTGGAGCTTGATGCAACCTGTCTCCAGAAACACAGCTCTTTTCCCCTTCTCTGGAATCAGATAATATTTCTACTTTCTTTCCTTGTGCTCTGCAGTGACCTAATTATTTAACTTTGCATTGCAGCTTCTTCCTACAGCACTTGCCAAAGAGCTCATCAAAGCCTCCCATCCCCGGTGCTGGGGGAGCTGGATTATTAATCTCTCTCTGCTCAAGGTTAGAGGAGATGTTTCCTCCTCTCATGGACAACTCTTCCAACAGACAAATCTTTGGCCTTTCCACTCAAGATCACCTTCAGGCAGCTGGGAGGGTATTGGAGTGATGTTCATTCTTAACATAAGGTTCCTCCAGGCTGCACTGGAATATCACACACTTAATTCTTGGCATAACTTGATTTGTTTGGTCTTGGGATGACTGAAGGAGTGTCTGGTCTCCCTCCTTCCTTGATAAAAGGAAGTTCATAATTAGCCATATTCCTCTTGTTTTAGAGAGACTGGTGCCAAAGGCTAATGCAGGCAAAATCTCTCACCTCTGGCTGTGAGTTCCCAAATCTGTGATGTTCAGGAGCTGTGGCAGTGCATGGAGGAGAGAGGGAGGTGAGAGATGGTTCAAGCCCATGTCCTGCACTGGGATTTCACATGTGTGTGCCTGTGCTGAGCAGGAACAGCTGCTTGGGGCTGACTCTGCCCAGAGTGCTGCTCCACAGGAGTGCAGCATCTGGGAAGGAGTGTCCAGCCAGCCCCCAGCACTGCCTCCCTTCTCTGGGGGGGTTCTGTGGGGGAAACACGGTGCAGAGCTGCCCATGGGATCAGGACCAGCAGTGGGTCTAAAGCCACTAAAGCCCCTTGGCCATCCTGTGACCCCACTTCAGGAGATCATTTGGAGTAATGTCAAAGGACAGGGAAGTAGGAAGAGAGCAGGAGACATTGGGAGGGTGTTGGAAGTTGCTGTCAAAGTCAAGGGAGCTGGATCTGACTGCTGCTGGATCCAGGGTATGAGAAGGGCAGGAGCAAGCGAGGTGGTTTAGAGTCACCCCATCCCTTCCCTATTTGAGCAGCTCTGCCACTCTCCCCTCCAGCACCACCATCCCAGGACCTGTCCCTCCCCAGGGGCTCCTGCACTGTGCAGTCCTTGGGCTGGAGAGCAGCAACCAGCACCCCCATCCCACCCTGCACCTTTGGACTGCCCACATCCATCACCCTGTGGCTGCTGGTACCCAGCACCTGCCTCTGCTCCTGGGCAGCAGCTGCCAAATCCATTTGCTCAGCAGGTGTGTTCCTGCATTCACTGGAAGAATAGGCTTTTTGGAAGAGAGGAGGGGGAGAACAGAGGAAAACTAGAGGGAGGGCAGAAGGAAATAAAAGGAAGTAGAAGAGAGAGGGGAAAAGCAGCAAATGATTGGAAGAATTAGAGATGGAGTGTGGAAAGGACTGCGTATCCCCTGTTGCTTTGAGCGCTCAGCAGATCCTGTGGTGTGTCTGCTTTATTACTGACAGAGTTCTCCCTTCTGTCGGCTTGTTTCCTAATTGCTGGTCTTGTAAACTGCTTGATTTATGGCTCTGTTCATCAGTTCTGGCCCTCGGGTATAACATGCTTTTCCTTCCAGGCTGGGAAGTGAATAACGAATTAACAGCCTGCCTTAGGTTCAATGAGAAGCTGAGCATTCAGGGATCTTTATTGGGCTGCACGTGCCAAATAGAAGCGCTTAATTTTTACTTCTCATTCATGGAGGGTATTCAGCAAGTCCTTCCCCTTGGCGTTGTGGCTGCGTGGTGCCTTTGAAGTGTCCCACAAGAGAAGCCACCAAGGAATGGATTTGCTGTTGGTTTGCACAGAGAGCTCAATCTGCTTCCTCACAGCTTGCTCTGAAGCTGGCATTGTGTGCCATGTACGTTTGTCTCGTGCAAACTTCCCTTCAGAACAGCCCAGGGATGAAGATGAAGGCAGAGAACAAACGGCCCTGCTGAGCTGCAGCTGTGCCTTGTGCCGTGCCAGCAGCCAGCATCCAGCCCCTGGCTGTCACTCCTGTGCTCAGCCCTGAGCAGGGGTTTGTCCCAAACCCTGGAGTACACACACTACAGTCAGGGCAGTTTAAGTTGTCACTGAGTGACTCAAATAGCTCTGCTCCATGGCAGTCCAGTGCCTTCCACACAGCTGTGATCCCCATGGTCACACCACCATGCACCAGGTTCATGGAGCAACCAGGCCTTGGAATGATAAGGCCAGGGTGGGAGGTCCCTTGGGTTCATGGCCTGGCTTTTCTCCTTGCCCAGTGCACAGGGCTGTGGTCAGGAAGTCACCTCATGTATCCCCAGCAGCTCTGCACCACCCAGACATGCTGTGGGGGACATGTGAGAAGGAAGTGCCTGTAAAACAACACCTTTGTGGAGGAAGAAAACTCTTGTAAAGAACAGAGGAACTGCTGTAGCACTCCAGGGCTCTTCTGTGAGCACAACGCTCCACAAGTGTGAGCTCAGGGCCTGCAGGTCTCCAGCAGATAAAGTTTAAGCTGACAGGTCTCCTCAGGACTTGGCAGCTCTGTCCTCCTGCCCTCAACAGCCTCTCAGGATGCTGCTGCTGCCTCCTGGCTGTGGCAGGTCAACCTGATGTGCCTGGAAGGGTGAGCTCAGGAAAACGGCTCTGTAGGATTCACCTCAGCATCGTGAGGCTGTGAGTGAGGGACAGAGCCTGCAAAGTCAAGTACAGCATTAATGTAAGGCTGCACCACCTCAGGGGCTGTAAAAATTCTGTTACAGGGAGAGTTTTAACACACCTGCTTAGTCTTGATCCAGCCCTCACTTGTCTGTGGGAGCTCAGCTGGATGGAGAGCTGCTGGTATCTGGTTTTGCTCTTGCAGTGCATGGAATAACAAATAAACTGCAAGGTATGGCATTTCTTTCCTCGTGGCATTAGCAGCACATGATTAGATAGTCCTGGCCATCCTGTGTGCTCTGCTCCTGCTCTGCCTTCTGCTGATGGGTCTGCAGGTGCAGACACCTGGGGAGCTTCCGAGGAGCAGGGAACAGTGCTTGGAGCACCATAAGCAGCTGGTACCATCATCTTTGACTTCTCACAAGGCTCAAGAACCTGTCCAACCCCTGAAGAAAGCTGAGCCCATGTGTCTTTATGCCATATCCATCAGGATTCCTCTGTTTTTATTTAAAATCCATGATTTCTCACTCAGCTGCCTCCTTCCAACAATTCCAGCAGGCTGTAACTGCGAGATCTTTCAGTGCAGAGCAGGAGAGGACACAGCAATGTTCTTGGGACATGAGCACCCACTTCCCATGGCTGTTGTCATGTGGTTCCTTGTGCCATGGAGTCCAGGATCCAGGATCTCAAGGACAGAAGATCCAAGGAGCTCTTGCTTGGATTTCACACATGCTATCACCAAGAATATTTACTACTGATCTCTAAACTACTCTGAATATATACCCAAAGTCCAGGTGTTATCACTTCCTGATAAAAAAACTTGAACTGAGTTCGGTTCAGCGTGTGAGTGTGCTCACACCCTGCAGAATCTGTGCCACACTTCTTAAATTGCACAGCAGGCAGGATGGCTCAGGAACAGGGAAGGCAGGAAGCCCAAGGTTCTGCCTGATCAGTCTGCCAAGGTTGAAGGAGCAATAGTCCTGGACCCATGCTGAGGGTGGGCAGAGGAGGTGCCTGCACCCTTCCCCTTCTTCCATGCACAGGCTGGAGTAGTTCCTAAGCGTGAGTCCAAGCCCCCTCCTCCCTGGGTGCTGCTGTGACAGCACAGCACAGCACAGGCAGCCTCTGCTCCAACCTGTTCCTCCTGCTCACACCGCACTAGAGGCTGGAAACGGAATCAGAGGGAGATGCTTCTCTTTATACTCGATATTCACATGGTGAGATCCTCCCTCCTCACCTCTGACCTGTTCCTGCCTGGCTGCTAGTGTGGATCTGAGCAGGCCAGTGTTTAATCACCTTCTGGACGATTGAGCAGGAGCCGTTCCCAAGCTCTCCCTCCCCTGCCCGTGAGCAGGAATTACCTCGGGTTGCCTGTGGCAGTGTGTGCAGTAACGACTCCATCAGCGAGCGTAGTTCCCGTTGCCTGGATGCAGGTTAAAAAAAAAGCCTGCTGGTAGGCAGGGGATATCTTACAGCCGAAGGTGTGATAGATGAGCGTCTGTTCCGTCCCCAGAATGGGATTTTTTGAAGTTCCTGTATTTCAGCAAAAGGTTACGGCCCCTCTGCTGTCAGGGCTGCTCCTGCAGCTCGGGGAAGTGGCAGTGTTGGTGTGTCTGTTCTGTGCAGGGCAGAGTCACACAGGGCTGGGTGAGGGCCCTGCTGACAGCGCTCTTCTCCTGCCGAGTCCTGCAATGTCGGGCTGTGACCTCCGGCAGGAGCTGCCTCTGCGGAGCCTGCCCCGGGTCACCGCAGCAGCCCCGGGACACTCCCCACAGCTGGCACTTGTGGCCATCCAGCCCGCTGGAGCTGCTCAAAGGATGGAATTGGGGGGATTGGGGGTGAGCTCTGGATTTGAACTCAGAAATAATGTTGATTCTCATGTCAGGAGCACAACCGGGACTGTGCCCTTGGCAGAAGAAACTTCTGGACCAGCTGGGTGAGGAGGGTCTTCCTGGCTGAGTGCTCTAAGAAATGTTTGGTGTTGGAGCTGTGGGGCTCATCTCACCAGGCCCGTGTCCTCCTGCACACAGGGCAGGTTGCACACAGCATTTTGATGGCTCTCACCCACCAAAGATCTTGGCCAGATGCTTTTCCCCAGTTCTGAGCTTCATGGTGACTGAAATCAGCCTTGAGAGCTCTTTGGGTGAGGGAATAGGGTTTTCCACTGTCTTCCTTATCAAGCTGCAGTCTCTGGAGACTTTATGGCTCCAGAATCCCCATGTTTCATGGCTCCATTGTGGCATCTGGCAGTACAAGGCTGCCCTGAAGAGCACAAATGAATCCCTCTCAAAATGGCCTTGGCTAAGGGATGTGTGACATAGGTCTGGATTGGGAGGGCTCCTGAGGAGCAAGCTCAGCTGCGGTCCTTTAAAACCTCAGGAAACTATGGATGTGAAATGTGGGACACCAGCAGTATGCTGAGAATTCCTCATGTGCATTCCCAGTCCATCCATCCCTGGATGGATGCAGAAGAAGGCAGAAGGAAAGTGCTCATGCAGGGGTAGGGTATGGAAAAAGCTCATGTTGGCTGAGCCAGATGAGGGAGCAGTGAGAGGCCACCCCAGCTGGCAGATGGCACAAGCGTGGTCCTTAGGAGGGGCAGGACAGAGCTGGGCTCTGATTTTCCTGCTCATGTGCCCACAGTGTGCTCTTCCCTTGGCAGCACTTGGAGCCTCCATCCCTTCTCCCTACCCAGAGGATTGCTCACAAGCTAGAGGGAGAATCTGTTGGCAGGCCCCACAAATGTTTGGGTGCTTTCCAGATCTCTCCCACTCTCTGTAGCAGCTCTCAACTTGCTTGGAGTCAAGGACACAGATTAACTCTCAGTTTGTCTTTCTCTCCCCCACACCACCCCTCAGCTCCAGCTCTGCACCCAGACAAGGATGGGCTTTATCAGGATACCTGCAAGGTAACAGGAGACTTCCGATTGATCCATTTTGAGTTCCCTGGAGCCAAGCTGGGGGTGCTGCACTGCTGAGTTTGCTCTGGGCATTGCCCCTCCAGGTCCTTGGATAGCATCACACAATCATAAAATCACCCAGGTTGAAAAAGGGCTTTAAAATAATCAATCCAACTTCAGTGCATAGAGAAGGGCTCACAAGAGAGAGCTGTTTAGACTGGTAAGGTGTAGCTGACCCTCAGCTCGTCAACCTTCTCATTTTAGATCCGTCTTGGATCTCTTGGTCCCTAAATCCAACCCAGCTCTGGTTCTGTGCCCTGCTTGGAAGCAAAGGCAGAAGTTGTAGCCTGAGCTCCTGGGCTGGCCAGAGCTGTGCTGTGCCCCTGGGGCTGGCTGGGGCCATCTCACCTGTCCTTCCTGACAAGACCAGGGGCACAGGGACAGGGCAGGGGCTGGTCAGTGATGAGCCCCTCCCTGGTCACCTCCCAGCACATCCCCTCTCCTACTGGCATCCTTGCTGCAGGGATGAAGAGTCCTGGCTAGGCAGGAGAAGGGAAAGGGAGGTGACTTTCCTCTCTGGTTGCTTTGTTTGTTGTTTAGGGATGGGGTGGAAGAAAGACTTTGCTGGCTCCATTAAGGAAGCCATTGTTTATTTGGAAATTTATTTGTTCTTTGGGAAGAGGATCGTGTTTGCCTTCGGAGGGGACATTGTGCAATGTCAGATCCTTTTAATTAGTTGTTGTTTCTTTACCTTGGCTTGGTTTAGCCAGAGAAGAAGATTCTGAAAGGAGAATTTAAAAAAAAGGCAGGGAGAGGAAATAGGAACACAAAACAGACCTCAGATGTGGGGCTGGGATTTGGGATCTGTGCTTCCAGCTTGTCCCTGCTATGCACACACTTAGCAAGGAAAGCTTTTACCACAGAGGCTGAGGTTGTGCCTCCCCTTGCTTTCCCACTATTCCTGGCCTCTCCATCCACTTTAAGGATGAATGAGGGAAGCCTGTGTATCTCTGTGGTGGGATTCACGGCCATATGGAGATGAGCTGAATGTACAATAACAGCCTGTGTCCCAGGAGAAGGGGCCTGGACCAGCAGCCGTTTGGCCCAGATGTCTGGGAGGGCTCTACCTCTCCCCCTTTTATAAGAGCACCTGGTCATCTTCTTTCAGTCCTTCTGTCCTTGAGGCTGAGTGGAAAGATCTGGGGATCAGGGCAGCTGCTGAGCAGAGGGATGTGTCATGTCACCAGCTTTGAGGGTGTTTAGGTACCTGTTTGTCCGACCTTAGCGAGAATGAGGCATTAAACGACACAGAGCATCTTGCTCTCCCCTCCCTTCACATCCACCCTCGTTTCTATCCATTCTGCTCTCTCGGGGCCTCATGGGGAGGGAGCAGGGGGATGATTCCCCTCTGTCCTCCCGCCTGTGTCTCCAGGATGCAGCTGCTGGAGGCCGGGGCAGTGTCGGGGCCCTTTGAGCCCTGGCTGTGCCTCCTCACCACGTCTTGCCCCTGAGCTGGAAGGCGGTGACAGCCGGGGAGCAGCGACAGGCAGCTGGCCCCGGCAAGTTGCAGGTCAGGGGAGGGTTTGCTTTTGTGCAGGCCATAAGGAGAAGAGCCCTCGTGGCACAAAGAGAGTTAAAAACGTCTCCATGAAAGCCCTGGGGCTGCCCGGAGCTGTGCAGCCTCCGTTTCCAGGCTGGTGCTTTGCCGGCAGCCGGCTGCCCCCGGAGCAGAGCTGGGTGCCTTCTGTCTCCTCTATTCTTCCGAGGGCTCCTCCCCGCTGTGAGGGGCTGAGTGAGCTGGGGGTCACTCCCACTTCAAGCCGTGCTTTTCCCTTTCCAGCTCCTTAAACAACAGAGGTGTTGAGGGAATTTATACCTCTGCCTGGTAACAAGGCAGATCAGCGAGACGCTGTCACGGTTTTGTGAGGGCTCCATAGATTTTTATTGCTTTTCAGTCCTTGGGTTCCCAACCTTCCTTTGGCTTGTAAATTGCCCACAAAATGCAGACACAGCTCCTATTCTGTGAGTCCCTTTGATGATTTTATTTATATCTCTGGCTTTGTCTTGTCTTTTATTACAGGGAGACTGCAATTAATTATTATCCCATCAGCTTCTATTTAGGCTGACAGTACAATGCAGTGCACAGTGTCCAACCTTGCCCTGCCCCTGTGTGCACAAGCAGGACACTATTCTGGGGAGGAACAAAGGCCTGGCAGCTTCAGAAAGGGACGTGCTGCTGAAGGGCAGCTGAGAGGCTTCAATAGCACCAGCAGGGTACAGTTGTGACAGAGCTAAAGTGACCAGACATCCCAATTTAGTTGTGATGCTCCTGATTTTATCTTCTCATCCACAGCGTATTTTAGGCTTTTGCTCTCTGGGTGTGTTAGAGCAGGGACAGGGCTCCTGTGTCTTTTTTCCCATGTCTCTGATTGACCAATTTTTTTCTTTTGTTCTTAAAAAAGAAATTGCACCTGAAAGATCTGTAAACCAGTCCCTGCCTCAGTGGGCAGACAGGAGGTGCACACACCAAGAGAGATGAGCAGCAGGTTGGAGCGATCATCGTTCCAGGGAACATTTGCCTGGGGAACAGACTGGGGAACTGGGCGTGTTTGAGCAAGAGAGCTCCTGGTGATGATGCTCTGGCAAAGAGGGAGGGATGGGTCTGTGCTGGGAGGGCAAGAATGGACTTAACAACAAGGGAGATTCAACGCAGGTGCTGAGAAAGTGGTAAGAATAGTAACGGTGTGAGAAGATCTCCTGGGCTGGAGAGGGACAGTCCCCAGGGCTGGGGCTCCCGAGGAGCAGTTTGGATACATTTCTGGTTTGTTCTATGTGCATGTGTCAGGAAGAAGTGATGCCCAGGCACAACCCTGAAATAATAATGACTGAAGACCTCCAGAACAAGTGTTTGTTAGACAGGGAAATGTCTGATGGAAATTTCAGGGCTCATTTCCTATCCAGTCTTTGGTTTTGTTCAGGGAATATCAGTTTTCTCCACTGGCCATCCTGTCACTAGAAAACCAGTGAAGCTGTTTTTATACTTCCCATTTTTCCTTCACATCGTGTGGGAAGGTTTGTTTGCCCTACTAGGATGGCACGGTGCTGATGCTGAGCAGTGCTGGTGATGAGATAAAGGTGTTTTGACAAGACCCAGGTGAGGAGAAGCTGCTGTTAAAGCAAATGTTTGTTCACTCCACTCCTGCTTTTTTCTCTGTTTGTTTGATGTTTTAATTTACACCTGCTCTTGGCAGGGCAGCTCTCTCTCTCTGCCCCAGACCAGGTCATGACAACGGAGCAGTCTCTGGGCCAGTGTCCTTATGAGAATTCCCTGTAATTCTTCACTGGGATTAGCTCAGTTGGTCAGAGCATGATGCTAATAATGCCAGGGTTGTGGGTTTGACCCCTGTATTGACCATTCATTTAGATGATCCTTGTGTGTCCCTTCCAGCTCAGAATGTTCTGGGATTCTGAATTCTACACCAGCTCCTCTCCTGAGCAGAGTCCGCTCCGTGCTTCAGAGGAAGCTGGAGGATTGGGCTACCATGCCCTAAATTCTGGGGTGTTCCTCCCTCCTGCCCTCCCCAATAACGTGTGCTCACTGGCCCACATGGCTGCCAGCCATTGCCTGCTGGAGGTTTTTCAGTCCAAGGGAATGTGGCTGTGGGGCTCTTTGGGGATGGAAGGACACGTCTGGGCAGGGAGGCTGGGCAGACTGAGCTGGGCGGGAGAGGTGGGAATGGCAGGGCTGGGATGCTGAGCTGGCTGTAGGAAATGGGCTCAGGTTTAGGGTCATCTTGGTTCATCCCAATTAATTCACCTGAGAGAGCAGGTTGGGTGCAGTCCTGCTCAGGTGGGAGCTGGGGTGGCCTGGATCCCTGTCTTGTGGGAAAGCTGAGCTCAGCTCTGCATTCCTGCAGGTCCCCCTGTGCTTGGAGGATGAAGGTAAAGGCAAGAGCAGCAGCTCCGTGGCTGATTCCACATCTCCTACTTGAATACCTCAGTTGGAAGTGAGATCTTCCACCTCCATCCCAGCTGCATTTCTGCTGGATCTGTGATTGCTGGCATGAAATTGCAACTGAATTCTGCCAGCTTTGAAGCCTGAACCGGGAGGGGTGGTCTTTACATCAGACATGTAATTACCTGTCTACAAAATTATGAACATGTGCAAGGGAAAAAAGGGAAAAGCAAGATCTCTGTCAAACGGCAGAAAGGCTGTCATTTCCCTGTTATTTTTTGGGTTGATTTCCTCCATTCACAGCAGTGCTTAATCCAGCTGGGAACCTGCTCCAGAGATCATTCTGCCTGATAAGCTCCCTTGTCAGTGCTGACCCTGAGATCTATAAGGACACAGGACTTGATGTTAGAAAAGCCTGGAAAAATTCTCCAACCTGCAGCATTGTCAAAGCAGGAAAAATCTGTTTTCCTGTGTAAGAAGAACACCTTTTTCTGGTGGCTGAACACTGGCTGGCAATCAGGATGGCAGTGCTACTTGTTAAATGCAAGTGACTGAAATACTTCATTTTGGGACTAATTACACAGTGCATGATTGCTCCAGAGATCCCGTGTAATTAAGGAGAAGGTTCCTGCAGCACTGCCATGATGTTGAGGGTGCTCATCGAGAAGAGACTCAGATTTCCTGGTAGGGCACAGATTATGTGCTAATTAAGGGGTTACATGGAGTGCCATGTGTGTCCTGTGCTTGGAGACAGTATCTCCTCCTTTCCTAGAGAAACCCTTGGGTTTGACCAAGGTCCCAGGTGATCAGAGCCTCCCATACTTCTAAATATGTACTTAAAACATTTTGAAATCAATGGTGCTTAAGGACCAGCCTCAGTTACACTGAATTTTCCTGGCTGGTCAGGGATGAATCCTCACTGGTGCCTGTTCTTCCTCAAGGACACAACTCATCCCTTGATCCAACACAGCAGGCTGGAAATGCCTCAGTGACTGTCACACTTAACTTTATTTCTCTTTAAACTCTTAAGAGCTTGAAAAGGTTTTTCTTTCCCTCAAGAAACTAAATGAGAGTTTATGTAGAAGGAAAAAAATATCATCTCTGGCTGTATTATTTTACTGTGCCAGCCAGTGGGGAGGCTTGACAGAGGACTAAATAGTGAAAAAGGCCCAGTTTTCCAATGCTTTAATGACTGGACCTTTGTTTTACCTCTCAGCTGTGACCATTTAAAAACTACTTGACTGACTTTGCCCTCGACACAATGTTGAATGTGGCTTCATTGTCTTGGAGAGCAGAATCGAAATTAAAATGCAATTTAATGATTGAGGTGGTAACACAGATTACCCAATAGCTGCATGTGGAGTGGGCCTTCATGAGCATCCTTTGATATCAAAATTCTTCCCTAGACAAAATTCAATTTACCAGTGTTACGTGGTTAAGTTCCCAAGTCATGGAATCCCAGAATGGGCTGGGTTGGAAGGGACCTTAAAGCTCATCCTATTCCACCCCTTACCACGGGCAGGGACACCTTCCACTGTCCCAGGCTGCTCCAAACCCCATCCAGCTTGGCCTTGGACACTGTCAGGGATGCAGGGGCAGCCACAGCTGCTCTGGGCACCCTGTGCCAGGGCCTGCCCACCCTCACAGGGAGGAATTCCTTCCCCATATCCCACCTAACCCTGCCCCTGGCAGTTTAAAACCATTGCCCCTTGTCCTGTCACTACCTGCCCATATGAAAAGTCTCTCTCCTGTCTTTAAATCCTGTATGAGGAATCTCAGCTGAATGCTCAGCCAACAGCAAAATGAAAGAAAAGTCTCTGCTTGGACAAAAAGAGTTGTAAGCAGATTTGGACATTTTTGCCCAGAAGACTGTGGCAGATATTCGAGTGTCTGTTTCCTCTGGAGAGCTCAGGTTTAACCAAGGCAGGCTCGAGGTGGGAGGGGGAGCCAGCTCTGGGAGGAAGGTGCTGTGCCTAAAGGTGGCACAAGAGGACAGGAGCAGAGCTGGAACTGTGGGGCTGCTCCCTGCAGGCTGGGGCTGCTCCCTGGGGCCTGGGCTGCATTCAGCTGTGGGTAAACCCTTCAGGGAAGGGCATTATTGCCCACCACGGTGGGGCAAGGAACTGTATGAAACAGATAGCTTGGCCATGCAATAGCTTTCTTTGGTTTTTGGGGAGGTGGCCTTCAGGGGTTTTATTAGAAGTAGAAGGCAGTGGTGGGTCTGTGGTTGGAAGCTCCAAGGTGGACCTGCTCCTCTCTTGTGCAAGGTTCTTTGTCAGGATCTGTAGAAAATCAGATCAGATAAATCCCACTTGGAGTGTCTTGTGCCAGGCTTAATTCCTTGTGCTGTGTCTCTCTGAAAGGAGTCAAGGATCCTTGACTGTGGCTGCCCTCTCTGCAGTGATGGTTCTTTCATTCTCCCCCTTGTTCCTGTACCCTCTGGCCCACTTTTAGTCCAGCCCATTCCCAAAACAACCCCACAGTGCCTGTGCTCCATCCCAACAGAAATAATAACAGGAGGCAGAGATTCCAGATGAATGTTGTTCTTTAAAAATGTTCATTTACAGTTAGTTTACAGCTCGTTTCTTTTTTTTTAGGACAAATAAATTTACTGTAATAGGAATGAGTCAGCATGGATATATTGCAGGTAAATCATGTCAGACTAATTTGATCACTTATGCTAATGAAATAACTATCAGGCTACATAGTATAAATCTCTCTGGTTGTCCATGAGGCTTTAAGAAAATTTTGCCTGATGGATTATGGTCCTAACTCCCTAAATGAAGGTTAAAATAATCTATTATTGAAAAGGGTAAAATACTGGGAAGAAGGCTTGGTGCTCAGGGTGAGTGTCAGTGAGGAGGGGGTTGAGCAGCAGATCCTCTGCTGGGGCTCTTTAATATTTTTATTAAAGATTTACAGGACATGGCAGCGTGTAGGGTCATTAAATTTGTAGTTATAAAGAGCTAAAGGGATCAGGCAAGACTTACTGGTCTTTCTTTGCAGAGAAATTACTTTCTGGCAGTAAAATCTTGCTAAATTATGCAGAGAGACTGAAAACATGATCCTGACTGGGCCAGGATGCTCCGTGGCAGTTGCAGAGCTGGAGGTACAAACTGGGGTTTTTAGGGTGGAGATGGGGAAGTTTGTATTGGGAGACCAGGGGGAGAGAAATCACCTGCAGGACACAAAGAGAGTTTTCCTTAATTTTTAAAAATTTTTGGGTCCTAAATACACTCTCACCATAAATGTTTGCTCAGTAGTGGTTGATAGAAGTTAACTAGGAGCAGCTTCCAGAGGCATCTGCTGGCTGTGCTGCTTCAGTGGCAGTGGGACATGCCCTACTCTTCCAGCCTCTTCAGGAAAAAAGCTCAGTCTTGGAAGGATGTTCCATAAGTAGCAGCTGATTTGTCGCATGAAATTCTGAGCAGAGGAAGAGTGAGAACAACGGGAGAGTTGTTTTTCCCCTATTTTGGTCTCTGATTTAAATCAGCTCCTGAGGCAGAATTCATTTCTGGGAGAAGAGCTGTGAGAAGCTTTTGAACTGAGATTTCTGCAGAGGGGGAGAACACCATTGTTTCTGAGCCAGTGGAAGTGTCTAAGGGTGGCCAATCACATTTCCAGCATACCCAGATGCCACACTCCTGATTCCTTCACCAGTGAGACAATGAACTGCAAACCTTATCATTAGCAGAAGGGCAAAAATATTAACATCTAACCCAGAAAACAAATCTGTTCAATAAATCAAAGATAGAAGCAAAGATGAAATCTGAAATCCCCATGGAATGGGAATAACTCATTCCTAGTGCCAGTTGAAAATCAACCACCACAGGAGAATGTAATGATCCTGGCGTTCAGTGAAATTAGACTTGACACTGGCCAGGGCCCTGTTATTTTGGTTAGTTAGGATTTGCAATTGTTAGAAATCCCAGTAACCTGTTCTAAGGGCAGGCAAATTAAGATTCCCTCTCTGTGCACGATTACTCATCACACCACAGCTCCACATTAATTGGAAAATAACTGGTGGCTGAGCACATCTCACCCAGGCTGTCATAGGAGCCTGCAACGCCGGGCTGAGCTCACAGTTTGTTGTACACACAGCAGCTCACCAAAACCTTGCAGGAAATTAAAGCTACAATAGCTTATCAGATGCAAAGATAATTATTAATCCTTAATGATCCTGGTAATTTCTTTATGGGAATTCACCTCCACTTCCTCCAGGGCCTCCAGCATGAGAATGTATGGTTCCCTTCCGGAACCTCAGCTCTGGGTTTTCTTTTATGGAGCCTGACAGTGAGTTGGAGAAGTCTGAGGGTTTGATGGTCCAAGCTAGGCTCCCAGGGTGTGGACCTCTGCAGGCTGCACTCACTCACAGACAAGAGGATAATAAAGGAATCACAGACTGGTGAGGTTTGGAGGGACCCAAAAGCCCACCCAGGCCCAACCACTGCTGTGGACAGGAACACTTTCCACTAGAGCAGGTTGCTCCAACCTGGCCTGGAATACTTCCAGGAATGGGGCAGCCACAGTTGCTCTTGACCATTGTGGGTAAACTGTGAGCTCCAATCACACCACCTTCCCTCTCCTGCTAGTGGGAATCTTGTTTAGCTAAACCAGAACAGAGTGGAATGTGGGGAGATTTAGCTAATTGGGCTGTGTAAGCTGTCTGGGAAACACCATGAGGTCAAGCAGGGGCAGAGAGGCTTCCTAGAGGTGCATCCTGCACTAGGAAGCAGGAAGGTGCAATATGAACGGATCTGGGGAGTGAAATGCCCACTGCTGGTCCACTCTGTGTTTCAGGAGGAATTACTTGGGATAGGTTTGGTGTGGCCCCATGGCTTGGAGCCTTCACCAGCAGTGTGGGTTCTGTGGGTCTCTGGGGCTCCTCCCATGGCTGAAAGGACTCAGTTCTGCAGCCTGGACCTGACTGCAGTAATTGGCAAGGTCAGGAGAGTCCCCCCAAAGGGGCTGCCCTGCTCCAGATAAAGCAAAGAGATGTGCAGGGAGCTGTCAGAGCAGCTGCTCCTTCCCGGAAAGAGCAGATGAAAGTTAATCTGGACATGCACAGCCTGGTTCATTGTTTTGATAACACATTCACTCTGAAATGCTGTTGTTCCAGGGAAGCAATAGCTTGCAGTCAGGAAGTTGCTTGTTTCATGATTCAAGATTAGAATCACTGTAGCTCCCAAGGGAAGGGATGGCACTGCCTGGGCAGACTTGGATCTGCTGAAAACACTTGCACCTGGTACTCCACCAAGGATCTGGTCTATGGGGGAGAAGTTGCCACTGATGATGTGGGATTTAGGAACCAGGAGATGCTGTGCTGTGTGGGACACAGCACTGAATGGGAGCAGTGAGAAGTGGAGCTCACACGGCTTGCTTCGGCAGGAAGCTGTACAGGTAAGATCAGTTTACTCAATGCATTCACTTTTTTATCCAGGAGATACACTCCTTGTATCCCACTGCCTGAGTCCACGTGTTCCCTGTGTATCCAAACAGCGGCTGAATTTTCACTTGTGACAGTTCAGCTGGCACAAAGCAAGGGAGAGGTGGAAAAAGACCTTTGTGCATCAGTGCCGATGGATCGCTTTTTATTTTTGCTCCGATGCCAGGTCTGGATTTGAAATAGAAAAGCAGGATCCTGTTTTGTGGAGTAACTTTTGGAGGGGGCCCTGAAGGAGGAATGTAAGTCAGGTTGGAGAGATCAGACAGGAACCAGGAGAACAAAAGGCGCCAGTGTTGGGGATGTGGGAGCTGGTGCTGGATGAAGCGGGACCTCCCGCTGTTGGCGGCTCGCTGCTGCCGTGGCCAGGCTGGCATCCTGTGCAGGGGGAATGCAGGGAAGAGCTAATCTATGGAAACAGAAGGACAGACTTAGCTTGAGAAGATGAGCATGCTGAGCTGGTTTCTGCTCTGTTACACCCTGAAACCTCACTGATATCCGTGCAGCTCCCCAGCTGGAACTCAGAGCAGACGGGGGTTCTTTATGCATTTTCTCCAGAGCCAGACTGGTGAGGATTTGTTGAGGACTGGAGAAACTGATACTGAGATTTTCAGCTCAGCAGGAGGGAATCTGTGTTTGCTTAATTTGGAAAGAGACAGCCCTATAACTTACAGTATGTAAAGCTTAAGCAGAAGTATCCCCTTGTGTAGAGTTTGAGGCAGCCAGGAAAAGCCTTTCAGGCTGCCTGAGCCGTTCCACAGGCTTCCTCCATCCCTTCAAATACAAAGAGATGCCTGCTCCAAACAGTTTGTGCAAGGACTAGACTCCAATACAGTAATCCAGGGATTCCCACAGCCAAGTGTAGTGTAACCAACCCCCTGTATAATTTCTCCCAGAGGTGAGTTTAAGAGCCCCTTCTGGAAAACACCCGACTTTCTCATTTCACCTGGTGCCCTGGGAAGCTCTTCCAATGCTGGACATCCTCCATGGCTGTTTCTGTTAGGTTTTACTTCAAGGTTAAGTTTGCAATTGTCTTGGAGGAGGTATCATTGTTCCCAGAAGCCCTCTCTGCCAAGTGCCATCCCATATCAGTGCCTGGAGCAGTGTCCAGGTCCTGTCTCAGCCACATCCTTGACAAGCTGACACCTTGGGCTCCCTCAGCTGGGCAGCTTCCATTTCCCAGCCCCAGAGTCACTGCTTGGCTTTGTGGAGTTGCTCCTGTATATTCCCTTTCTCCAGCAAGGAAGGAGCCTGATCATGGCCTCCCAACAGGTTCCTGGAGCTGTGTGTCAGAAGGAATCCTTCCTGCTGGGATCATCCATTGTCCCTTCTCAGCACTGAGGGACCACAGTCCCCCTTTATGGCAACGTTAGGGCTACGGCAAATCTCCAGTGTCCTCCAAGTCCTTTTCCAAACTATTCCTTTCCAAGGCAGCATCCTGTGAGTGGTACCTGTGTTTCTGGTTTCACATTTCTTACCTTGTGTTTGATGGTTTCAATTGTGTTTCACTGGCATGTGGCCAGCTCTCACTCCTGTCAGATCCCAGTGTATTGATAGCCCAATCCTGCTTCTTGTTCCCCTCCCACCAGGCTCATTGGCATCTGCAAACTTTCCCATGACAAGGATTTATAGAGAGTCATTCGGATCATTGATAAAAATATTAAATAAAACGGCAGTGGGAGTTTCACTCTTCTTTTATCCCAGATATTTTTAGCCAGTGTAATATTGCTGTGTATTTATTGAGTTGTGGCTATTGGAACATCCAGTAAATATGCCTTTGAAGAACAGCCAGTTTCCAGGAATGCTTTCCACCTTAAATGTGCATTCCCAATCCATTATGCTGGCAGCTGAGGCCTGGGAAAACAGAAATGTTAAATGCATAGGTGTGTGTGTCACTGCTGGTGCAGGTGTTTGCACAAGTGTAACCAGATCATGCCCTGTGGTGTTGAGGCAGCTCGCTGGCCTTTGGATCAGGAACTGACTCCTTGGCTTTCCAAGGTCCAGCAGGAGGTTTTCCCATGTGGATTGCAGCAGTCTGTGGGCTGAGGGCACTGTTGTTTGGGAAGAACTCCTGTTCCTGGCTTTATGAGTCAGCTGAGTTGCAGCTTACCACAGTCAAGCAGCTCTGCTTTGTGCCAGTGTGTGTCAGCCAGGCTGGACATTGTCCCTGTGGTGATGCCCATCCCCTAAAGCATTGTTAATGCACATTTTGCATGCTTCTTCTCAGTTGCCAGCCCGGATCCCAGAGGGGAACAGGGCTGCTCTGCTTACCATGGACTGAGCTGGATCTGCAGGTTTATCCAGAGCCAGGTGTGCACAGGTCAGTGCCAGCATTCCCAGCATGGCAGCGTGGCAGGATGATACCTTTGCCACAAAGGATACCTTTGCCACCAACCTCAGGTCTGTGGGTTGTTCAAGACCTCTCATTTAGATCCCTGGTTTTGAGGTTATAAACCCAAGGTATTATTTATAAATATCCTCTTCACCCTCCAAATCTGCAGCTGTCACCTGGCTTTGGGAGGTGTGGGCATGGTAGGATCTGGCTTCCCACTTCCAGAAGGCTGGGTTAGATGGGGTATTAGGGAGAAAGTCTTCCTTATGAGGGTGGAGAGGCCCTGGCACCTGGTGCCCAGAGCAGCTGTGGCTGCCCCTGGATCCCTGCAGTGTCCAGGGCCATGTTGGATGAGGCTTGGAGCACTCTGGGATGGTGGAAGGTGTCGCTGTCCATGGCAGGGATGGGATGAAATGATCTTCAGGACCCATCCAACCCAAACCAGTCTGGGATTCTGAGATTTTCTGATTCTGTGATCTGCCCCTTTTACAGCACTTCCCAAGAGCAGAGGTGTCACTGTTGGAGAAGGGGAGGCAGCTCTTCTGCTGGCAGCTTTGTAGGAAACCTCCCTGCAGAAATACATCTCAGAATCTCAGAACTCCTCCGAACTGGCCAAATATCCTCAGGCTGGTACAGCAGAGCACAAAGGAAGTGGTTGATATTCACATCTTGGTCTTTAGTGTGCAGAAGCTGGAAGCACAGGCAGGGCTGTGCCTCTGGGCACAGGCCTGGGCAGCCTTTGGCACAGGAACAGGAGCTCTCCCGTGCTGTGCTGGAGGCAGAGGAGTTTTTATTTAAAGGAGGTGACTTGGCCCGTGCAGGGATGCCAGAGCTGCCCCACTGTGCACAGCCCTGACCCCACTGTGGGGTCAGCTCAGCACAGACAGCTCTGGAGGAGGTCGTGGCTGGGGAGCTTGGACAGGAATAGAGGAATTCTGACTGTACACAGCATCATCCAAGTGCTGTCTCAAGGCACACGGGCAGGAGGGAACAAGGAGGGAGGGCAGCTGAAGGTAGTTCTTGCTGCAGTCGGCTCAGCGTGGCCTAGGAAGGCCTTGGGCAGCCTATCCACCATCCCTGTCTGCTTTTCATTATTGTTTTTATAGCCAGAAATAAGAGCTTTATTGGCTTTATTCATCTCCTGTCAGATGCCCAATCAACATCTGGCAACGCAGTAATTCCCAGAAAGTGCTGAGCTAGTGAGAGCCAGTGGAGCATGAGGTGTGCAGGAAGGTCTCCATCCCCCTTCCCATCCCTGGCTACCCTTTTCATTATCTTCCCAGCACAAGTGGGATGTGTACCCCACCTCCCTGGATTTCAGAGCACCAGGCTCCTGGGTGATCCTGGGGTTGGAGCACCTGACAAAACACCTGAGGCATGGAGATAGGGGAAGGAGGAACTGAGCAGGAGACAGGGCATCCCAAAAACTGCTGCTGGGCTGGAGACAGCCCATGCAAAGGGATTTGACAAATGGATCAGAAAGGAGGTGATCCATTCCTGTGAGCAGTGCTGGGCCAGTGTAAGGGATGCACTCAGCAGCGCAGAGCTGAACTCAGCTGCCCCTCCTCCCATTGCCTTTGTTTGGATTTGCACAGGACTCGGAACTCAGACATGAGAATGCAGGGATCTTTCCCAAGGGATCTTTGATAGAGTTTCCTGCATGTTAGACGATTTTAAGATCCAGTAGAAGACTGAATAGAGAGGGACCCATTTTGACTCATTTTGACTTACTTGGGTGCATATTGGACTCATAATAAAACGGGGTGTAACAAGCCAGAGGCAAGTTCTGTTCCACTCGGAGATTAGCTGGAGTCTGGCTGCTCCAGCAGGTCCAGCAGGTTCCCTGTCAGATCCCTGGGCTCCCACACTGGATCTCCTGAGCCCCCTTTTCCCACACAGTCCCACCCTGTCTTCTCCCTCGGTGTGGGTGGCTAGGTTTGTGCTGGATTGTGGGACCTGCCTCTCCACATCTTGGCTTTCCTTTCCCCCCTCTCCTACATTCCAGCTCCAGCCAGTTGGTCAGGGCAGTTCCTCCCTCTTCTCTGTCAGAGTCTTCTCCCCACATTTGGGTCCTTTTCTGCTGGCCACTTCCACGGCAAGTTCCCTTCTGTTCCTGTGGCACTGTTCCTGTCCCTCTGATCGTGTTCCTGTCCTGGACCAGCTGCTGCCCAGCTCTTTGATGTGCTCTCCTGTCCCATAAATCATCCATGGGCTCTGCAGCCCCTCTGGAAGCCCTTCCCTTCCTGTCTCCACCTTGAGACAGCATCTAACCAAGGCCACTTTGTGACTTCAGGTGGTTTTGTCACCTTGTGCCCGCACTTTGGTGCCCATGATGAGTGGAGAGGGTTCCCCTTTCTTCCTGCCCAGAAGTGGAGCCAGGGCAGATGGTCTTTGGCTCCAGGAGGGAAAAGCTGTAGCCCAACATGGATATTCCCCCTGGAGTAGCAAACCCTGCAGGAAACAAGGGCTCAGACCCTTGTAGCCCAAAGCAATGCCGGGTACCTGCAGCCCGCTCCCATCCTGCCCCTTTCTGGGCCATGCACTGTCCCCAGGCCCCCAGAGCTGGGGGTGTCTGTGCCCACCCTCTGCTCCAAACCTGCAGCAGAAGACACAGATCACTGAGAGAAAGGTCCCAAACTGCCTCATCAGCTGCCCACTCATGTGAGCAAATGCCACCACTGGGAGCCGAGGCATCGCAATCCAGCCCAGAATGCTCCTTTGAAGACATTTCAGCAGCTCAATTAAGTTTCCACTTGTGTGTTTTCTTTTCACCCCCTTTGCTTTCATGGTCATTTAAAACAAATAAAGTGAGCAGAACACGGCAGCGTGATAACCACCCTTTAATTCCCTTCCCACGGGTCTCCTGATTATTTGGTGATTCAGCGGCAGCGGGGGGAACGTTTACGGAAAGGGAGGCGGGAGCTTCCCACAGGGACCACAGCTCAGAGCCCAGGGCCCCCGGCAGCGGGGAGGAAATACGTGCCTCGGGTTCTCCTTTGCAGTGCCCTGGACGTGGTGAATGCAGAGCAGAGCCCGGGCCCTGGAAGAGCAGCGGCCCCGTTCTCAGTGCCCTCGTTGTTCTCGCATTGTGCTCTGGGGACGGCACCAGCGCTCGCGATGTATTTCACGCTTCTGTGCAAACACAATATGAGATGAAGAATTCATACCCTTGCACAAGACCAGAGTGGATTTTCTCATAATAAGGAAAAGCAGCCAGATCGGAGCCTGCCAATTCCTGCCCCGTGCTCCCGCCTTCCCTAGGAAGTTGAAACAAGCCTGTGCTTTTAAACTAGCCCAGAGAAGTATATTACATTTTTAAAAAAACAACACAAATCTTTCTTGGATCTTTTTTACATTATTCCCCCCACCTCTGTCTCGGTAGGTGACTTTTCCAGCCCTCCCCCACTTGGTCTGCTGTGTCTGAGTGGGGGCGGAGGAGAATTCCATGTGTTTTATGTGTGTGAACAATTAATAGTGAGACTGCGTCTCGCTGGAAGAGCGTGTTAAACACACCAGGAGGGGGAAAAGAACAACTGCCCAGCCTGCTAAACACTCCAGAGCTTTTCCTGTCCTGGAGGAAAACATGATGTGGGGGTTTGCTTATTCATCAGCAGCAGTAAATAACGGGCCTCACCTTGAGCTCTCCTTCAACCACTTCTGCTTCTCCCCAGCCTCCAGGCTGGCAAAGAAAGGAAATACTTGCTGTCCTCTGGGTGAAAATTTGGGGGTTTATAGCTGTTCACATTTTAGCTTTTGTTTCCTCCCTGAAAAGCTCAGTTCTCATCCTTGTGGCTTTGCATTTCCCAGCATCCGAAGCCTGGAGTGCTTCTGCCAGCCTGACACTGGAGGTGAGTCCTGACCCCGGTGCCTGAGCTGTCACTGCCACATCCCAGGCAGGCATTGTGCATGCAGGTGCTTTTCCCAGGTAGGACGCAGGGTGCACCTGAGTCATTCCATACATTTATAATCTGATCCCTTGGAACAGCTCCGTCAGCAGCTTCTCCTCCCTCGTGCAGGCCATGGAGATGTTTCCATCGCTGGGTGCTCTGGAAGTCCCAACAAGCCACGAGTGGCCAGGACCTGCTGGAGCATGTTGATCCAGACACTGGATCCCTGAAACCTGTGCTTTCCCCAGCACCTGCATAAAGTGTCCTGAGTTAAAGTGATTCAGGGAGCACATTTCTGGACTGTCAGCGAGCTGCATCCATCACTCCCCTGAACATGCACCAGATTGTTAATGCTCCAGGCCAAATACCACGTCTTTTTTAATGCCTACCAAATGTAGTGCGTGCTGCTGGCTTTATATTTATAATAATTATTAAAGTAATGGCAGTAGCTGCATTCCTATAGGCTAGAAGTGACCGGGAACAGACAAAAAAAATGATTCATTGTTCCAATTAATGCTCGAGCTCACACCGGTGATTAATTAGCCTGGCGATAGCGCTATGCAAAAGATCAGGGTGAGAATTAATAGGGAGACACGTGCTGACTTTTAAGATGGTTCCAGCACTCTTTAGTGCCTTTCCTTGGGCCTGTTTAATTAGAGGCAGCGGCACGGGCTCGCTGCGCACCGACACCCCGACGGCAGGCACTGCGGAATATTTATATGACAGGGTGCCGTGGAAAACTTCAAAATTAAATTCCCATCCAGGTCTCTAAATATAATTCTGAAATGTCAGAGATGCTGGGAAGAACGCTGGCACTGGATGAAGTTGCTGTCAGGGAGAGGCAATAGTGTGCCAGATTTATACAGGCCTGAATAGGCAGGTGACTTTTCAGCTCCGGTGTTTAAGGAGCCTGAGGTGCTCTGATGGACGTATTTCACCTGGTGGGAAGCACAGGATCCAATGGGAACATATGCTGGAGCCTTGTGGGCCTGGTGTGATGGGGGAGAGGGAGCAGGGCCAGCTCCCAGGAGCCTGCGAGTTCCCAGGAGGCACAAACCATTCTGGAGCACCAGCCTTGGAAGGTGAGCCCTGTCGGCAAAGTTTCTCCTCCTGGTTTTATCCATCGCTCCTTCTGTTGCCTCATTATCTCTCCCTTCTGCACATTCGTGCCTCCCACCACCCCAATTCATTTTCCCCAGTTGCAGCAGCTATTGAGTGGTTTATAGAGGTGGGGTTGAGCCAGTCCCCCCTGGCTGCTCCCAAATCGCTGACGAGGCCGATTCCTCTGTTCACACATCAATCTGCGAGCAAAGTTCCATCTCGGCTGACTTAATTGTTAGGAGCTGCAACCCCAATGTCTTTGTAAATAAAATAGTTTAATCTCATGGGGACTGCCTGGAGAGAGGGGAATAAATACATCAATATGTAAATGGGTCCACAAGAGGAGGATGAACTGGGACTTTGCAAAACTGATAAAGCATCTTAGGAGACGTGTTGTCACTGCACTTTGTGCATATTCTGATGAAGCAGACAGTGAGGCTGGATCTCAGCCTGGGTTGGGGAGGGAGGGAAGGAGGGAGCGATGGAAATGAAGAGGGAGGGAGGGAGAAGTGTGGGCACCAGCACACCGTGACTGCAATTCTTGTATGGATTGATTTGACTCAAATATATTCTGAGGCTGGTTTAATTGCTCCTTTACTCTCAGGCTTTGATTTTCCTGTTGTTTTCACATCTCTGCCACTGAGTCTTTCCTGCATTTCAAGCAGCCTGGCTGAGCTGCACCTCTGTGTGGCCGAGAGTCAGCACCTGTCCTTGTCCAGCCCTTGCTCAGTCTCTGCAGCAAAGTGGGCACATGCTAATGACAGCAAAGGTCAGGCTTGTGCTGGATGGGTGTTTTAGCTCTGTAACAGCATCCGGGGTAATTTTGGAAAACAAAGTCTGTAGCTTTTGGGACACCTCGTTCATGACAAACTTGTGCTGGTGAAACCTCCAATAGGGAGGGAAGTGGGGGAGAGCAGCTGCAAGGAGCACAGGCATGAGAAGGTGCGGTGGCCAGTGTGCATCCTGCAGAATCCTGCCTGCCTGTTCCCTTCCCTTCCCTTCCCTTCCCTTCCCTTCCCTTCCCTTCCCTTCCCTTCCCTGGTGCCCGCCCACGGCAGACGCCGCTCCCGGGCACCTCCCTGGCCCTCCCACAGCACAGGTGGCAATGCCGGGGTTCCCTGACCACCGGCAGCTCCCGTGGCCTGTGCCAGACAAGATCAAACCTGTCCCCACCCCGCCATGGGGCGCTTCTCCAGGATTTTCCCGAGCAGGAGAACGCTCCCTCCCGCCGCGCTGCCTGCGGCGCTGCTCCCTCTCCGCGGGCGCAGCTCCAGCCCTTGTTTTGCAGCGCGCCACGTGGAATTTTATCACCTTCAACAATGAAATCTGTCACCTTCAAGCTGCCTTATTGTGATCTGGGGACTCGTGCCCGGCCGCTGGAACTGGGCTCTGTCACAGAGCACCGCGTCCCTCCCCAGCGCTTACGCCCACGACCGACTTGAGGGAACTTTAGGGAGCACAATTGTGCTGTTTTGTCCCCGGGCTCAGGTCGTTAATTGATCTTTTTCCTTTCTTTCTCTCCCTCTGCCTCCTCCTGCCTCATGTGCGTCTCACTCGCCGTCTCCTGGTGGCTGCTTCACCCCCACCCCAGCTCGGAGAATAAATCCCACCAGAGCCGCAGCACAGCCAATGTTCAGGAGTGGGTCTGGGATGTTAAAGAAGCATAAATACAGGTTTTAAAGGATGGCACCCTCGTGTTGCATCACGTGTAGAAACACAGGTGTTTGAGTCACTGGCTGCTGGACCTTCTCTGTGAGAAAGTGATTTAATAGTAAAGCCAGGGAGTGGTGCCTCTTCAGCAGACATGGCTTGGATGTCACAGCTCTTCAAGTGGGCTTTGTGGGAGATTTTCTGGGGACAGTTTGGTAATAAATTGACTTTTATTAATCTGCTTTAATTACCTGCTAAGATTAGAATGCTTGCTGCATTTCTCTGGTGTCTTTTGTAGCTACATTTTTGCTTTAGGGGGTGAGTAGTTTCCCCTGAAATGCAGTTATGTACATTGGCATACACATTTGTATGGGCTAATTATAAACTCACCATCAGCCCTGCAATATCTGTACAGCAAAAGAGTTGTCACTGCTTGGAAATGTCTGCTTTGGAGCCAAAATCAGACCTTTTTTTGTGAAATCATTTGGTCGCATCTTTGGGGTTTAGATTTTCAATGAATAATCAATACCTGTAACAAAAGATTTAAACAAAAAAAGAAGGTGTTCATTGAAGTTTCTCCACAGGAAAAAATCGATCCCATGTATTATTAAATACAAAGAGACTTATGTCTTGAGTTTCATCTTGCCACAGCTTATAATAACCCTTCAGAAGCTTGAAGCAGGGCTTTTTTTCATTAAACAAAATGTTGGGCTCCCCTGAGCAACTCTGCTTCATTAGAGGCATGTGTTGGAAGGTGTCTGTGCCCAGCAGCTCTGGCCTGGAGGGCTAAGCTCATCCCTGCCCGTTTTCATAAAAAAATGGGAACATTTATTTCCAAAGTGGCTGCATGAGGGGTGTCAGCACATGAACAGTGACAGGGAAGCACATTTTCTGGATGGCAGGTTTAAAGATCTGCCTCCTGAGCACCTGGGTGGGGAAGTGGGGCCATGGAGAGGTCACTGGGGACTGAAGGTGCAGTGGGTGATGCTGAGCTCAGCCCCTGCTCCCCCCAGCCCGTGATCCCTGACCTCAGAGAATTCCCCCATCTCTGTGCAGCTGCTGTGCACTTGGACACTTTAGGACATAACAGCATCCTAGGGCTGGGAATACAAGAATTTCCAGCACCACGAGCAAGGAGCTGCGGGAAAACCCTACTTGCTCTGTCCTTTATCGTTGGATTTTCCAGAGGTGGGACTCCAAGGCAGCCAGGCAAACTTGGAATAAAGAAATGCTTCAGTCATATTTTCATTCCCCATGGCTGAGTTCCAGTCTCCAAAATAGGATTACCAGGGTGAGAGCGGCTGAGTTTCACCTCTGCCAACCTTCAGCAGCTTCCATTGCAGCCCTGGGCCCTGGGATGCACTTCCATGGGATGTGTCAGGCTGGGATTGCTGCCTCCAGCCTGTCCTGAGCCAGGGTGTCCAACTGACTGCCCAAGCTGCAGAGATTTTGTGACAGGACAGAGCAAACCATTCCTCCAGCACACACAGATTGGCTTTGTAGGGCAAAAATAAGCAGCAATGCAAATATCATACTCTGTTTTATTTCCCTGTCTTTCTTCCCTCTTTGCTTCAGGAAAGCGGGAGGAGGCGAGGCAGGATTGACACTTTCTCCCACCAAAGGGCTTTTCCTAAGATGCCTGCAGGGAACACTCCTGTGTGTTTCTCTTTAGGTGGGAGCTCTTTTGATTTTTCTCGCTGCCGAAGTCACACCAAGGTGCCTGGAGAAGGATTTGCTGCTTGCTTATGAAATCCATTCTCCCTCGAGGATCTGCTCTTTCCAGCTTGATAAACTCTTAATTCTTGCTGTCTAACAACACCGAGGGACTGTGTTTTGTGCCTTGATGAGTGTTTGGTGATTGATGTTCATTTGTGCTTGCAGGAGATCAGTAACCTCATTTCAGTTTTGTCAGAACATCGGGATGAGAGCTCTGTGTCCTTCTCCCTTCTCGGTCAGGTACAAATGAAAGAGAAAGTAAAGAGCCTGTCCAGACCCATCCAGACCTGCCCTCTCACCTTATGGCTCCAGTCCTGGCACTGTTTGTGCCCCACGTTGCACAGGGGCACGTGGGAAAGGAAGCGCTTGGCTATTTTTGTTATCGTTGTTTTATCTGCTTTTTACTCCTGGTTCTGTTCACTGTCTGGGATATTTGGAAGGAGCTGTTGTAACTTGGCATGGGAGTGGATTGCTTAAATATTACCTCACAGAGTCGATGTAAATTTAGAGTAGATAAGACTTGGACCCCAAATACTGTTTTTAACCCTTTATTGTCTCTTCCAAGTCCATTCCCACTGGTCTTTCTTTCCCTCTCTCAGCAGTTCTGAGAGGAACATGAATCCTGTTTTATCACTTGTCTGTGATACTCAGATTCTACATGGCCAGCAGAGAGATCTTTCACTCACCCCTGCATGTGCACACACACAGGCACATCCTCTGGGGAAGGATTTGTCAGCAGAAGAAATCCCAGAGGAAAAATGCCCATAATGATGAATTCACAGAAAATACACAATCCTACACCCAGATAGCCAGATAATATCACCCACCAAACTGTGACACTGTTCTCAGAGAGTAAATGTCATTTCCCTTTAAAAATCCATTTTCTTTCCTTAGGAGAGAGGACACTGAGAGCACCTGTACTGAGAGGGAGAAGGTGAAGGAGCCTGTGAGCATTGCCTGCCTCCCCTGATCTTATGCACATTCTAAACACAGGTCTGCTTGTTTCTTATATATATTTATTTTTCGTCTCTGCTTTTTTGCTTTGAAGTATCTGCCTGTGTTCTCAATGAAGAACAGCTGAGAGATCAGGAAAATGGCTTAAGAATTCAGCAGGCTGTGAGCTATTTGGATTGAAAACAGTGCCTGGGAGAGAGCTCTTCACACTGCCTTGCTAAACAATCTCCCCCTGTCACCATCGGCGGTTGCTGTCCTTTGTTTGTCACCTTCCCTCTGACTCTCCAGAGCCTTCAAGGAAGAAAAAAGAAGGACGAAGGAGGCTCCTTTTCTTTTTTCTTTGTTAAATTCCCCCAAGCCCTCGTTTAAAAACCCACAGCACAGCCCTTATGGCCCATCTGCCGTTGTTTCAGGTTTGCTCTATGGCTTTGTTCACCATTTCCCCGTTAAGCAAACCCTGGATCCCTGGGAGCCACAGGCAGGGCTCTGAGCTGCAGCTCCCCCTCTGCATCCTGCCAAAGAGGAGCTGCCCACAGGACTCTCAGGTGCAGATTCTGGAGTGTCTCTAAAGCCGTTTTTGTTCTGAAATTCCTGTTGTTGTTCCTGCTGACCTCTGTGGGCCGTATCTTTTCCAAATGTTTCTGACGTTTCTCACAGGGTAATCTGTGAATGTCACAGACAAGAATTCTGCTGACTTCAGTTTGGCTTCTGTTCCCCATTGGATGGGCTCCTCTCTTTATGGGGGAATGCCTCCAGCCAAAAAGAGAGGAAAAAACCCCCAGGCCCTGAGCTAAGTGAAAGCAGGCCCAAAGGGAAGCGCGTTCCAGCCGCAGTGCCTCTCTCTGGCTGGCTTCTGTTCCGTGCTTGGGGATGTGCCAGACTCCAATGCCTCCGTGCTTTTGATTCCTGTTTATCCCCGGCAACATGATTGTCTATAATTATATATAATCTCCTCCTTGTTTACTCTTCTTCCTCCAGGTCTGAACGCAAGCTCGATGGCAACTCTGCTCCGTCTGCCAGGGCTCCAGCTCCAACCGCTCCTCTCCATCCACCACCTTCTTTTTCCAAAGTAACAAAGCCATTGGATTTCCTCCCACCCCTTCCCCGTGCCTCCCCTCCCCCTCGCTGGCACCGGGGTTATTTATACAGAATGTGGAAACAATTTGCAGGAAAGTGAACAATGTAAGTGGGAGCGAGGGAAGGGAGGCGAGTTTGTTGTGCATGCTGAGAGCCCCAGCAGTGAAGTGCTGCTTTTTGGGGAGCACAGGGAGCACAGAGAGCAGACTGATTTCCTTTCTTCCTTCTCCCCTCTTTCACCATCTCCCTGAACTCTTTCCATCCTGCTGGGGTCGAGGCCAAACCAGAGCAACCAGATCTGAGTGGGTTTTGGAGGACGTTCAGGTTGCATCCCGCCCCGCAGCGCAGCTCTGTGAGGCGGTGTCTGTGTACTTAATCCCCTCAGAGGTTCTGCTCTCGGATCATTCCTGCTCCTGGATTAGCATTAATGAACAGCATGTGTGCTCCAGAGGTCCTGCTCCAGGCCCCAGAGCTGCAGCACTGCCTGGTGTTAGACACAGCTATGCCTAGGCACAAAGAGGACATTTCTGGGAGTGAAAGAGGCAGGAACTTTTTGCAAAGTCTGATTTCAGTCTTTCTGCCCTCTCCTGCTGAGCATTTTATTCCCAGAGCATCCCAGCACCTTGCTGGCTCCACTGGGAGCGTGTCTGTAAATCCAGCAGTTTCCTTGAGTGCTCTGGGGTGGGGAAGCTGAACCAGCACTCACTCAGCACCTCTGAGCAGTTCTGGGTTCTTCAGACCTTGCTCTGCACAGTGAAGTCCTCCAAGAGAGATAATCCAAACACAGACATCCTTTGGGGAAGGGCCATAGGCATTGCAGAGGGAAAGGAATGTTGTCCCAGGTTCCAGGTCAGAGCAGAGCAGCTGCCCTGGCCACAGTGGGGGCCTCCTGCCCTCCTGGGAGCCTCCTTTCCCAACAGCCTCCAGCACTGGGATGGGATCTGTGCTTTGTGTTGGGCTGGTAGGGTAGGGCAGGGCCAGGAAGCTGCCAAGTGGGACAGTGTGTTCCTCCCTAAACCAGGCATATTCCTGGCTGAGAACTTGTGCAGCTGATCCAATGTGGTCCAGTGGCACAGAAGGACAGTCAGAAGGAACCTCTGGTGGGTTTTTCCTTCCTGAGAATCCATCCTCTCCACTTCCCAGTTCTTTCTGCATCTTCTCAGTCATCGTCCACACACACTGTGAACTTCCCGTGGATGTTTGTTCTGTAACCTGCCATGTGTGCACTCCCACATGGAATGGCAGGTGTGTCTGGACAGGCTGGGCCTCCCAAAGCTCAGGGCATGGCAGAGCCCATTCCAAATGCTGCTCCCTTTAGCCAGTTCTTGGCTGAGTTCACAGCTCCAGGAGTAAAGCCCAGGAAGGGCTGGAGCAAAGACACTTTGGTCAGGGCAGTTCAGCTCTTTGGGTTCTCCTGATTCTTACTGACTCTGAGAAGGGCCCAGGAGAACAGTTTCTGTTTTCCCTCCCAATCCAGGCACCAGCATGGCCTGGGAGGCTGCAGCTGGGAGCAGGCAGGACCCAGAGCCAGCAGTGGGGCCCGGCAGAGCTGGGGGTCACCGGTTCCCACTGCAGCCACGCCGTGTCCAGGAGCACCGTGTGAGCCACAGCCTGGCTGCTTCCCAGCCCTGCTCCTGGCAGGAGCCTGCCGCTGTCTGAGCACCTGCCCAGGCTTGTTCCACACTGCATCCCTGCTGGCAAAGGGAAGGCTGGGAGAGAGCTTCAATCTATTGGCCTCTGGAGAGAGAGCCCCTCGTGCAGGCTCGGGCAGGAGGGCAGCAGCTCTGCTGCTCAGAGGAGTCTCTGGGCACCCCTCTGAAGGCCTCAGGGCAGACAATGACATTTCCAGTCTCTCTCTGACTCCCAAGGGTCTCCCCTTACTCCTGGAGAGATGCAGCCTTGAGTTGCACTGCACGGAGAGCCTGCAACTCCCTTTGGACAGGTTTGGGCAAAGTGGAGGCTTGAAACTCCTATAGAGACTAAACTGCAGAGACCAGAGGGGCCAGGGTAATTTCAGGGAAACAGCCATTGGAACACTTTTGCTTTTTCCCTTCTGGTTCTAGATGTTCAAATTCTCACAAAAATATGAGACAAACTCTCCTTGGAATGACCGTGCTGCTGAAAACATTTGGAATTTCCTCTTTTCTCTGGTTCTTTCTTTTCCTTTTAATTATTTTGAGGGCTCTTTAGATGAGAACAGATTTGTATTCCTCTCTCCCTGCTGCTCACTTCCCACCTGAAATCCTCGGCTGCTCTTTGCAGTTCCCAGCACAATGGTGAGCGAAATCCTGAACGGAGCATTCAAACTTGAGGTGAGGAAAAGCAACAGCAGCAGATGGGCTTGTAAACAGCAGAGACCTGGCTCGGGCACAGAGGCCCTGGCGGAGCAGGGAGGAGCAGGAGGGTTGGTAAACATGGAGCAATTTCCATTTTCTGGGCTGAAATATGGGGATGTGGGGAAGGGAGGGCAGTGTAGGAACAGCAGCTCTCCCATTCTGGCACAGTCAGCTCTTCCCAGCAGAAGCTGTTCCTGTCAGAACTTGCAGCAAATGGGAGAAGATGGGAAAGTGGGGGATGTATTCCAGCATCAGGGAGTTTGTGGGTGATGAAAACAAGATTTCCAGCAGCCCTTTTGCACTAGTCTTGGTTTCTAAAAAGGTATCCTCCTGTTTTCCTGCTGTTCTTCCCTTCCCTTGAATTCCTTCTGAAACTCAGTCAGCAAAGTTGGGGGTAACTTCACTGATACAAAATTCCCAAAAGTTTACAACTGGACAGAAGAAGAAATCCAGAGCAGAGTCCCCACGGGTGGAAGAAAAGAAGTAGAATAAGGAGGCTCAGTTCCATAGTTTATTGAGCCCAGAGGGATTTTTACAAACCACACGGCATCAGGTGTCAGAGAAATGAGGGATGAAAACCAACGTGGAACAACGGAGCAGCCCAAAACTCCCACAGCCCAGCGAGGCTCCAGAAATGTTGGAGAGGCTTCAACTGCCCCTTAAGGTGAACGTGCTGGCCCAGAGCAGCCCCTCCACCTTGTTCTGCCAGGAGAAAGCCCTGAGTCATGTCATGGGTGTTCTTTCCTTGGACAGGGAGGCTCTGCACGTCCTGTGGAGTCTGGGAGTCGTGGAAAACAGAGACTGATGAAAGATGGTTCCAGGCTGGGATTTTAGAGAGGTTTGTGCTTGATCTAGGGTTGAAGGGCTCTTGTTTCTGTTTTTCTTGGGGATTGGGAGGGGAGAGGTTACTGAGTCCCTGAGCTTTAATGTAAAATGATTAGAATCTGGAACAGATTCCAAACCAGACATTTAGGGACTACTAAATGTACAAAGCAGCTTGGATATCTATCACCAGAGTTCATCCAGTCCTGGAAAAAGCCTCTGAAATGGGCAGTGCTTTAACAAAGTACAGATGTCTGGGGACTCAAAATACAAGGAAAAATTACGAGGAGGAAGAGATAACACTTTCTCCATTTCTTAGAGAAGGAGAAAATGCCAGAATGTTATTAATTTTATTCCCAGGACTGTGGTAGCTGGACAAGGATCCAAGGTTAAGGTGATCCCCATGACCTGACACTTGCAGAACAAGAGAGCTCCCTGCATCCTGACACGAGGAGTTCTAGGGAGATCTGTAATCCCAGTAATAACCTTACTTGGAGGTTAATTGGCATCTGGAAATGAGTTTATTTGGTAGGTGGGCTAGAGGGGGTTTAATTATGTTTTTAGATCAGTGTTGCTTCAAGCATTAATTTTCCCTGGGAAAGGAGGGTGTAATGTCAGGAGTGACACTTCCACACTGCTTAGATTGGGAGACAACCAGGGGGGCTGGAGAGAGCCCATGGACTGTTGGGGAGGATGGGAATGAGCTCTGAGTAAAAGCATCTCTTTGTTGTTTTGGGCCAAAATTCCCTGGGCTTCATGTAAGGCCCAGTTCCCTGAGAATGGCACTCAGCAGTTTTTGGACAGTCAGGCTGTCAGAAGGAATCCCTCCAAAATACACGTTGGATTTCTTTATTGGGGCCTTATTTCTCTTTTCCCTTTGTGTCATATTCTCCTCTCGGCTTTCCAGAGCAGAGTTACTCTTCCACTTTTCCCTTTTGCCTCCTGCTGAGTCAATTCCTTTCTTTTCCAACATTATTTGTACTGTAGTCACTCCCAGAATCTGGGAAATCATCCTCAGAAGTCTCCCCATCTCCTGAGCTTACTGCCAACTCTCCCACTAAAGCTTTGAATTCTTTGTTATAAAGAAGAATAAAAGGCCAGCAAAGTGCATCTCGACACCCATTCAGGTGCCATTACTCTGTAATTCTTTAAAAACTCCGTGTGCATTTATAGTCACTGGGAAGTGCTGGAGTGGGAAGCCTCTGGACTAAATTGGTGTTAGCACATGAAAGAGAAGCAGTCCTGCGTGGGGCAGGGGCTGGGGGCTGCTGCAGTCACCGGCTCGCCCGGTGGGCTCGGGGCAATCATTCCCTGCCTGTGCCCCTGCTGGCAGTGCCCAGCTCCAGCTGTGTGTGCCCCTTTGGATGAGGAGCTCCTCGGGACACAGCCCAGCCCCCTCCCGAGGAGCTGCAGCCCGAGGTGAGCAGGGAAGGCAAAGGGATGAGAGGAATGCCCAGGCAGCAGGGCAAGGGGCCCAGATACTGCCCTGCCAGCACGGCTGGAACCCTGGCTGTGAACCCCCGGTGCTGCAAGCTGGATCTGTTCTCTCTCTGAAAAGTGTTCACCACTTCCAAATACAGCATGAGGTGAACTGGCAGCTTCCCTGATCCACTGGCAAACGGGGGGAAATCATTAAACTCACTTTGCAAACTCAAGCAGAGCCTGACTGGATCCTCCATCCTGCCTGGAGCTGTGCCACCTCCCTGCTGGTGAAAAGCTTCTTGTGGTTCTGATTCATCCCATCCCATCCCATCCCATCCCATCCCATCCCATCCCATCCCATCCCATCCCATCCCATCCCACTCTGCCCATGCTTCCAGCCTGCCCCAATTTGCTAGCAGAGCAACCCATTTTCTCCTGTCCTCTCTTGTCTGCGGAGATGCAGACACATCCCTTGGCTTTCCCTCTTCTCCGCAGGCTTTTCCAGAGCCATTTGCTCCCGTTGTTTGTTCGTTCCCTGCACTCCATCCCATCTTTTGCCTCCCTCCCTGGTTTGATACAGCATCTCGCCGGTCCTGCCTCACACTCTGAGCAGGGGTATTAGATGGATTCCCCATAGAGTATAAATTGAATGGAGAGAAGTGGCTGGTTTCCCAGCAATAATTTATCTGATTAAAAAAATACTCCCCAAACTCCCCCTCCTCCCCTGGTCCTACGCCCCCTCCAAAAAGCACCACTGGCACCAGGGCTGGCGTTTGAACGGTGTTATTCAAATTGCTGGAAGGGGGATTTAGATGGGAAAATAACTGGCAAATGTTGGTTCTCGGCGGATTTTCCCCAGAGCGTCGGCGCTGAAATTTGGAACGTGGGTTGTCGTGTGGGGAAGGCAGAGAGCAAATAATTCTGAGTCAGGTACCTGGGTGATTTGTACCTTTGCCCCGTGCCCCACACGCCCGGCCCGGCTGCACAGGCGCGGCTCTCACGTGTTTGCCCACCACGCACTGCACTGCACGCTGCTCCTGCTGCTCCCTCTCTCCTCGCTTTTTTCTCTTACCTCAGGGCCGATTCCAAATAAAAGGAGGAATCTGCCTCACAAAATGCATGTCACCTTGTTTGTTACTTGCACGGGCTTCGTTCCTTCCAAGCCGTTTTGTTCTCCAACATTCCTGTTGTAATTGTGGGATGGAAGTCACCCCAAGCCCCCTCTGGGCGGGGGCCGGGCGGTGGCTTTGGCTGCTGCCTGTTCCCGTGTGGGGGACAGGCAGGTGTTTGCTGGTATTTACATCCCGGGGTGCTCCCAGAGCGCCGGGATTACAACGGGAGCTCCCTGGTGCTGTCAAGGGCAGCACTGCTACCGACACCCGAGTGTCTGCAAACCCTTCCAGGGCCTGGCGGGGTCCCAGCTCCCCGGGCTGCCGGACATTCCTCTGCTCTCAGCTGCCTTCTGGCCACGGGTGCAACGGGAACGGGCCCGGCTGGAGCTCTTCAGCCCCGGAGCACCCTCAAGCCAGTGGCCAGGGCTCGGGTTTCCTGCGTTTTGACAGAAAGGCTGCTCAGATGAAACCTCTCTCTGCTCCTTCTGAGGGATTTACGCTGCCACAAGTCCTCATTTTTTCCAGATGTTTTACCTAATAAATCAAGGAGTCTCATCAGAGGATTGGGATCCAAAAGCTGTTACCATGACTTCAAAGGCACAGGCTGGAGTGGAAAGAAGCGGTGCAGACATTTTATACCACTCTGTATGCACGGATGATGAAAATACACTCTGCTCCCAGGATTTTTTTCCTGCGGATACCAGAACTCCAACCATGATTAAATAAAACGGTGCTGTGCTCTTCCAGCCAACCTTTGCTGAAAAGAATGGAGCTGCAGGAGCCTGGGGCTGTAGGGCTGGCAGGAACCAGGATGGGGCTGGTCCTGAGAGGAGCTGAGCTCTGCCAGCCCCCAAAATCCAGGACCATTAACTCAGGGCTGAACTCACTCCATCTTTTCAGATCAATATTCAACTGCATATTTTCTCCTAGTGCTGGTTTAAGCAATTCCCACATAAAGGAATCAGATGTTCATCTTCTTCAGATGTTGGGAGAGAAAAAAAGTTACATGGCTGTAAAATGTGATTGTGACTATTCAGACCAGTTTGTTCCTTGATCAAGAATGTAACTTTTTTTTTTTTTTTTTTTTTTTTTTTTTTTTTTTTTTTTTTTTTTTTTTTTTAATGTAGTGAAGGCTTTCTTTTTACAGTGTCTACATGGTGTCATTTTCTTTCACTGTTCTATTTCTAAAGATAACTGTGTTTGGAGAAGCTGTTACGTGTTTCTATCACTCCATAGCACAGGGTGCTGCAGGAGAACAGAATGGAAAAAAGCAGCTGAAGAAAGGAAAGCTGATCCTGTGGTGGGTGAGTAGCAGGCCCACAGGGTTGGCTTTTGGTTCCCCACTTTCCCAGAGCACTGGCCTGGCATCAGAGATGCCTGAGCTCCTCACCCTCTGCCTTGTGTTCCCTTGGATCCTGTTGGATTTGGAATCACAGAATGGTTTGGGTTGGTAGGGACTTTAAAGCCCATCCAGTGCCACTCCCTGCCATGGGCAGGGACATCTTCCACTACCCCAGGCTGCTCCAAGTCCCATCTAACCTGGCCTTGGACACTTCCAGGGATGGGCAGGCACAGATTTGTCTCCCTTCCCCGCTCAGTGCTGGGGCTGAGGGGTGGTGCCAGGCAGGCACAGGCTGCTGGGGGCAGCAGGCACAGGGTTGTGGGGAGCCCCTTCAGCACAGACTGAGGTGCCCAGGCTGAGTGTTTGGTGTCAGGAGAGTTTTTGGGCTTCCTCCTTTACAGGGCTGCCCTGAAGCACAGCCATGGAGAGGGGAGGCTCTCACAACCTCCTGGGGGTACCTGCAGCAGGTGATGTGAGCAGAGACTTTGGCTTGTGCTGCCTCAGGATCTGGGATGTAAATAAGTTGTCACTTAACAGCAGTGGGAACTGTAGCACTTGGAGTCCTGGGAAAATCCTGTGCCCCACCAGTAGGCACTGTAATTATGTAAAAATATACTTGGGATATGAATTCCCTCCAGGAGACTGTATTTTGTGTTTTATGTGTCCCAGGCCATGGGGAGCAAGAGGGCATTTGGTTCTGCAAGATGTTTAACCAGATCTGAAAACCTCACCATGGCTGGACAAGGGTGGAAGTTTAGGAAGAGGGGAGGTCCCACTGCAGCCAGGTGGGAGGGAGCACCAGGTATAGATCACCTGTGTTCTGATGGTATGTTCAGACTGAAAAATAGCCTCATCTAAATATTAATATTCAAAAAACAGTCACCACAAATCCATTTGTTCCTGCCACAGACTTCAGAAAAATTGCTGCCTGTCTTCCCTCCCCCACGAGGCTGAATCCCAGCACCCCAGATTGTCGTGACTGCCTGGGATTGGTGACATCTCCACTGAAACGTGTTGGAGCATCAAAACAGAGTGGGAGAAGCACAGCCTGGCTCTGGGAGCCAAAAATAGGTACTATCACTTCTGAGCTGAAGCCTCCCTTCTCCCTCCCCAGCCAGCCCTGCCTCTCTGGCACGTGCAGCACATAATCATGGTGTTCCCATCGGACCAAGGGAAAAACCACACTCCTAAAGCAAGCAGGGCGTTAAGTGGTGGCCATGTTTGGGAGGCAGAGAATGTTAGGACATGGATCCTAAATTAAGGAACATCAGTAGTGATGGTTTGCAGATTTTTTGTGGGGAATGGGTGTAGAAAGAAGCACGGCTCATCTCCTGCAGTGCCATGTGGAAAAGCATCAGGTACACCATAAAATGGGGAGCTTGAGTTCCCTTCACTGGACAGTTGCTCAATGAATGTAGCACATTGGATTTCTCCCTGGATCCTTTCTCTCCTTTATTCTGTGACTGTGAATCTCAGTTATGCTTTCATCTGTTTTTTTTTTACGTCTGCCCACTGGAGTGTTTGTCTGCTTCTGCCAAAACCCCAAAAGCTCAATTTCATTTAAAAAAAAGGGGTCATTTGGGAAGGGTGAAGTTTGATTCACAAAGATAATGCTCTTTGAAGGTGTCTGCTCCTTTGGCAGTGACTGATTCAAAGGAGCTCCATTTCAGGATGTCTGTTCTGCTGCTCCCAAGGCTGCACAGAGCAGGAGGGATTTTGCAAGGCCATGTAAATGAGGGGCTGTTCCAGGGATGCCAAACACAACTGCACCACGGGGTGCTAATGGGAGCAGGTGAGGAGTCAGAGCAAGTCAGAACCAATGAAGAAAAGCCACAAAGCTCCTGTGTCTGGTTCTTGATGCTCCCCAAAAGTGCCATGTCTGCACACTCCTGTTCTGTCCTGGGAAAAGCGCAGGCTGCTCCTCTGATCCGTATCACATTTTCAAAGTGCTCCAGTAATTGGATGAGTAGGTTTGGTGGGAACATCTCTGGTTCTCAGTTCTCCCATCAGGAAAGATCTAAATGAAGCTATGTGACACATCTCCAGCCCAGGCTGCTTTCCCATGTCAGTCCACTGGATTTGTGCTCACCTGAGGCAGTGGTGACCAGGCCACTGGATGAACAGCAAGGGGCCCATTGGATTAAACTTCCACTGGAGTGGAGGAAGAAATCTCCCAATCTTTGTGCATGCAAATAGGAGTTGCCTCCTTTTCCAGCAGCAGTTAAATCCCAAAGCTCTAACTCCAGTGAGTTCCTGAGTGGTGGAGTAAAAAGTGACTTGGGATCTTGGCGTGCAGCTTTTGGAGAAGGGGCCAATGCTTGTGCTTTCTCCCTTCCTCAATCCCATGAGCATTCCAGGTTTCCAGAGGTTCCAGCTGGCTCTTCCCACCCCCTGCTCCTCACTCAGACTCAAGGCTGCCTGATGGACCCTGAGGTTTTGTGGGCACAGAGCACAGGGGGATGTCACAGGGGAACAGTTTTCTCTCCCCCAATGATTGTGTGGTCTTCAGAGCTTCCCAAATGCCTGTTAGTCCAGGAGAGAAGCTGAGCTCAAACCAAAATGAAGCTGTTAGAGCTTTAAAACAGGCCACGAGGCTCCCTTTGTGCAGAAGGAATTGAGGCTGCTGGAAGGTTTCAGGGAATGGCTGTAGGTTGTGAGCCAGGATGGTGGATGACCACAAGTCCGTTGGACAGGCAGTGCTTCTGCATGTCCCTGCGAGCACATTCCACTGTGGTTTCTGCACTAGTTTTTGTTATTTCTCAATAGTCCCACTAATATTTCATGTATTTATCTGTGTGTAATTTCAGCAGTGAAAGTGCTGACTCTGATGTCCTTCTGGGACATTGGCTTGGGACAACCCAACAGTTTTGTGTGGGCCTGCACAAAATGTTCTGCCCACTGGTCTCCAATCCCAAGAACATTCCTGTTTTCTCTGCATATCCTTATGCGCAGCACTGATAGAAAGAAAGTGTAGAGGAATAACCCAACAATTACAAATATTATTTATTTTCCAGCACTGCTGGGTCACTATAATGATAGGACAGGAAAGACTGAGGTGCAGCTGGATAACTCCAGATCCTGACCAGTGGGGCTTGTCTCCCTTCCCAGTCAGGCCAAGCAGAACCTGCTCCTCCTCCTCAGTAAGGGGGGTGTGAGGAAGTGGGAGCTGGGAGAAAGGGATGTTGGCTGCATCTCATGTTGTCCTCTGGAAGGTTTTAATGATCTTTAACTTCCACATAGAAAGGCTCCTTCTGGAGCCAGGAGAGCTCCTCACTGGAGGAGCCAAGTCAAGGTCAGCTGCAGCCCTTGAGCCCGAGATTTATGTTTCTCAAACATGTCACATCTATCTGGACCCCAGGGTTAGATGGGATATTGGGAAGGAATTGCTCCCTGTGAGGGTGGGCAGGCCCTGGCACAGGGTGCCCAGAGCAGCTGTGGCTGCCCCTGGATCCCTGAAGTGCCCCAGGCCAGGTTGGACATTGGGACTTGGAGCAGCCTGGGATGGTGGAAGGTGTCCCTGCCCATGGCAGGGGCTGGAATGGGATGAACTTTAATGTCCCTTCCAACCCAAACCATTCTGGGATTCTATGAATCCTCTCAGTGCCTCAGGCTGACCCTGTTATTTGATGTCCTCTTTCACCTTACTTTAGTTTAAAAATAAAGATTTTTAGTGCTGTACCTTCCACCCTAGCTCTTGAAGAGGGATCACTAGTTTAGCAGTGAGACTGGGAAACACCATGGAAGTATTGCTGCTCTTCACTGGAAAAACAAGGGACATCTAAGGCTGCATCCAAGCAGAGTCTGAAGTGAAATGTGCACAAAATTTAGGCACCTTAGTCCAAAATCATGATCCTGGAAAACCTGCCTTTGCCTTTCCCTGCTGCAGGAGCTGCCTGGACAAGTCAGACTCTTAACCCTCAGTGTTTAACTCCTTCTGCCATCTCAAGGCACTTGAGGGGATGTCTTCCCAGACAGACCTTTCCTGCTGACAAGACTGACTGGTATTTGTCCCTAAAATATTTGGATGAAAATGGCCTCGGTCTGGTGGTGGAGGGCAGGAGCTGCTTCTGCTGGGCTGGACACGTGTCCCACGGTTGGAGCAGTCCAATCCCCAAAGCAAGCTCATGTCTCTTGAAAAGACACATCTTGTTCTTGAAAAGGCCAAATGACCCTGAGTACTCTGTCCAGGAATATCCCATGTTCAAGGCCAGCCTTGGAACTCCTCCTAGAACTCCTCTGAGGGCCCTTGTGCTGCACCTCTTGGGAACAAGGAGGATTTTCATGACTTTTCAACATCTCCTGCCCAGGCATTTGTGTGCTAACTCTGAGTGACATCATCACCTTGCACCAGAGGGTCCCAACCCACACTGCAAACAGGCAAGTGGCACGAATGGAGATGAGCAGTTTGGAGTTAAACACTCTCAGTTCTTAGGGAATTCACATCCTGGCAACCAGAGCAGTAAAGACAGAGAGGTATCACTTCAGGGTGCTCAAAGAAGGATGGGGAGAGCAAAACTACAAAAAACTTACACCCAGGTAAGTCTGTAAGTCAAGACTAAACTATCTCTAATTGCAGCCAGGTGAAACACTCAGTAGACAGTGTGCAAGTGCTTTACAAAAAGTGGAAAGCAAAAGCTTTTTGTACAAGCATTAATCTTGATGCCTCACTGGGGTCAGCTGGGAGTGCAAGGAGAGAATTCAGCACAGTCAGCACCGGGCTCTAAAGATCTATGTCCAGCTTTGCATTTCATTCTGTTTATCTGGGCTATTAATTAGCTCCTTTCAGTTTCCCTGGGAAGATCTGTGTGTTAGGGCTCCTGAACACTCATAAAGATCCGTCATTGATTGCTTGGGCAGCTAAATTGGGTCGACATTTCACTACTCAGAGGTGTCTTAACTTTGCATCCTTTTCTGCTGGGCCAGGAATACTGGGGATGACTTCAATCTTCTTGGAACCTGCTTGTACACATTGCTTTCCTAATTTCGTGCCCAGGTATGGCATTTCCATCACAAAGGAGTCGTGTTGTTGAGCTCTGCTGGTCTGGGTCTTTCAGTGGCTGATCAGAGCTTCTGGTCATGTGCTTGTGCTCTTTTCCCTCAGAACAAAACATCCTCTGCACAGATCCTGGGCTATCAAAGCCCCCGAAAGAGTTCAAGTGCCAAACACAACCCCAACAGCAGCCTGAGAAATGATGTGTCCCAGTGGGGCTGTTGAATATGCACAAACGTATGGTCTGTTTTCCAGCGTGCCTGTCAGAGCCCTGCTGCTGCCTCCAGCAGAGAAAAATATTTGTCATAGGCCATTTCCCCCCAAACTTTACTGCTTGCAGGAAATAGAGAGTGTTCTTTTCCAACATATTTATTTGTGTTTGACTGTAATCACAGAGGGTTGCATTTTTCCCCTTTCTCTGGTGACCCAGCAGGGTCCACTGCTGTCAGTTCTGTCATTATCTCTCACAGAGCTGTGAACCTTTTCACCCTTTCCTCTGGTGTCAGCTGGACTCCAGGTAAAAATTCCATACAGGAGATGAGCTTTAAAGTGGGTGTGCTCCTTTCAGATTTACTGAGCACCCTGTGCAGGTTTCCCTGTTTTTTTTAAATCCCCATTCTCTTCTTCAGGTACCTGGGGAAAGGGTTCTGATGTGAAAAAAGCTTTCCAACACCACTGTAAATGCTGCTAATTTTTCACACCATCTCTTTTGCTGTCTGTGTTTCCCCATATATTGAACAAGGGATCGCTTTGGTCAGAGGGAAAATCCCCACAGTGGGAGCTGACACAGAGCAGTGCCACTGCTCAATCCCCAAAGTCTGCATGTAGCTTTTTGTTGGGGTTAATTAAGTTCCTAGAAGTTTGTAAGTTGTGTACAACTTGAATATCCTCTTGTCTTTGTGGTTTGGACTCTCCTGCTGCAGTGTCACCCACCCACCCTGGGTCCAGGAACTCCAAACAGGGATTTTGCCATGTTCCAGGCTGTGTTGGCATTCTCCCATTCTTGATCACAGAATCCCAGAAGTGTTTAGGTTAGAAGGGACCTTAAGGACCACCTTGTTCCACCTTCTGCCATGTGCAGGAACACCTTCCACAAGCCATCCAGCCTGGCCTTGGACATTTCCAGGGATGAGGCAGCCACAGCTGCTCTGAGCAATCTGTGCCAGGGCCTCAGCTCCAAACACAGCAAAGAATTTCTTCCCAACATCCCATCTAAGCCTACCCTTCTTCTGGTGTCAGTTTTAGGTGACGTGCCAGACACCTTACCTTGGTCACTTCTAACGGGACGGGCATCATTCACTTGTCTCAGCTGAGAATTACTGAAACCTTTCATGTGTCCCCTGCAGCCAGGAACAAGACCAGCTTCTTCCTCCTCCTGATGTGGAAACTGCTCACAGCGAGGTACCTGCCCTTGTGTCTGAGTTCCCACTGCTCCCTTCCCACCTGTGCACAGCAGGGGCTTCTTCAGGAGCCTTCTGGAGGCACCATCCCCCAGGCATTGCTGCATTTGCCTGAAACTGGATGCAGAATTTAAGAAAAAAGGGGGGAAAAAAGAGTGTAGGAGAACAGGAGTGGTTTTGAGGATTTTCTTCCTGATAACTTTCACTGGTACTTTTTTACAGCTCTCTTTTTAAGCTGAGTGTAATTCATGAACTCTGCTCTTTAGGAAAAAAAACAAAACAAAACACACATTAGGAGCAATAGTAGCAGTAAACGTAAAAACAAATGTCAGTCATACTATTCCTTGTGGTCCCCTCTGCTGCCTTCTCCAAAGGCAGTGGTTCCCAGAATGTCCTGTCAGCCTCAGGGGTGGTGGATGCCACGATGACACCCAGAAGGAGCAGCTGAGTGCTACTGATTGCTGGAGGTCAGCAGGAAAGTGCTGGACTCCTGTCTGAAAACACAAACCCAACAGATCATGGGCTGAGCAGCAGCATGAAAGAGGGGTCAGAGGCAGATTGCAGCCCTTGGGGACTGGGAAAACAGATTTGTGAGAAAGCTTTTCTCCCTCTGTAAATTCTCTGTTATTTGTTACCTGCCTCAGAGGGCTCACAGCTGAAAAATACCATTGCTTTGCTTCATGGAATCTAAATATCCACATGATACAGACATAAACCTCAATTTCTTCTCAGCCCTCACCAAAGGTTTTTGGTCATGGAAGGAGAATCTTTTTGAGAAATTGATTTTTGTTGAATACCTACACTTCTGTGCTTTCAGAAACGAAGAACACTTCTGATAACAACTTCTGATAGCCTGAACATCTTTCTCTACCAATTCCCCACTTTTAGCAATATAAGTTTGTTCCAAGCATCTGAATTCTCTCCAGTTTTTGGCAGTGATGCTTTTTAGCTGAATTCCTCTGAGAACATGAAGGCATCTTGCTTGTGCACAAAATGTCCATTGCCTGTACAGCATGAGAGCATTTTCCTTCCAGATTCCCTTGCCAGCACATGCCTTCCACTATGGGAGGAGGAGGAAATGCATTTCAGCTTTTGGTCTTCTTAGAGCACCCCTTAAGAAAGTGCAGAGGGAAACAGGTGGAGCAACAGCTTGGGGAACATTCACAGTGTGGTGGTTTCTGTCACAGGGAGCCTGGATCAGCACCCTCACCTCCTCTCGGGGCGGTGGTGTTCAAACCCCACTGATCCCTGTTGGAGGCAACTCCCCACCTTTGGTTTCTTGCTCCCTCTGCCCTGTTCAGTGCCTCACTTGGACACAGAGTCACATTCTGACCTCTGTGAGACACATTTCATATTTCCAGAATCAATAACTTCCGATGCAGCTGCAGGAGTACCGGCAGTCGATAAGTCCCGTCAGGTTCCGTTAGGAGGAAAAGTGGAGCAGTGCAAGGATGACATTGCTTAGGGAGCTGCTATCCAGGCATATTTGTTGTTCCAAGCATCTGACTTCGGGGCTCAGCCAGGGGCTGCAGCCTGTAGCACTCATGGAATTTGATTTTAAAGCTGTCACTCAGGTGCTGAGGGAATAACAGCAGTGGTAGAACCCCAGTGTGACAGCAGACCCAGCAATCCTGATGTGCCAAGTGTCCAGACCTGTCAGGGACATCTGAGGGCTCACGGCTCCATCACCCACGTTCCACATCCCATCAGAGCCCCTGATTTGCTCTCCTGGCTTTGATCACTTGGGATGAGCATGGAAAGGTGGGAGAACGGTGGTGTTTTTGCAGAAGTGCTGCCCTGAGGGGATGTTTAAACAGTAACAAAAAAAGTGAAATGAATGTCTGTGAGAAGTGTCAGACTGGAGCTTGGAGAGTCAGACTCTTCACCTGTCTGAAGGCTGCCCACATTTCCCCTGCCAGAGCTCTCAGTGCAGCACATTCCTTAGCACAAGGTGTGTTCTTTGCTTTGTAAACTGTCCTTGTGCCCCCACATTGCTCAGTCCTGTAGCTGAGCAGTCAGACTGTGCTGATGGGGTAAGAGGTTGCATTTGTAAAACTAGGAAGGAATGTGGGCTAATTTACCCTGGTTTTGGAGATGCTTAAGAATTGCAAGAGGTTAGAATGATTTAAAAATAAAATGTATGCAGGACGAGTCAAGGCATAACTCTGCTTTTAAAGCAGGAACTGCTGGGAAGAGAAGCTTGTTTCTCTCCCTGGCACACCAGGGCTGTACCCCTGCTATTGCTCCCTGGGAAGAGACCTCCATGCTCTCCTCTGACAGCTACATCACCAAGGACTTGTCCAGACTTTTGCAGCATTCCCAGATGCTGCAGCACAACCTTTCCTGGCAGGAAGGTGATTTGGGATGCACCATTATCACAGTGCACAGATCCTGTGGCAAAAGAAATCTCCCAGTGCTCCAGGCATCCTTCTGTGGCACACTGAGCTTGGGGAATAGAAGCCCATTGTAAACCAGGTCTTGTTCTGAAAAGTTTAATTTTACAACTGTTTGAGCTTGTCCCTTTGTCAGACAACATGGTAAAAATGAAGAGGTCCAATATTTCCTCCATGAAAAATCCATTATATTTATAGGAAATTCCTCCATAGCATTTGAAAGGGTGATGAGGTTTGTCTGAGCATGCCAATTGGAGGAAGCGAAGCCAAAACAATGACTTTAAAGGGCTGTCTGAGAGTGCAAGAAGAAGATTATTACAGCAAACAGGACTCTGTCCCTGTCCCAACCTATTGTCCAGTCTCTTTATTCCTTCCTGTTTCTGTGGCTCATTTTCCCTGTCTTCACTACATCATAGCAGTGACTGGTTTTGAACTGTTTAATTAGTGAATTGAAGTAATTTTGTTCATATTTACTCTTCCATTACAAGGCACTCTCTGCCTCCAGTTCCTGGCATTTAAAGCAGAGGGACACTTTGGCCATTGTGTCCAATGACTCCTGGAATCATTGTTTCTGCATGTTCAGCTTTAAACACCTATAACCACAGTCTGAGATACAGAGCAAAAGCAAGGACACTTATGGGAGTTGTGGGTGTTGACACAAAGTCTATTCGGCCTCAAGTTTTACGTGTGCACCCACTGATCTAATTCTGGTTGATCTGTTTGTATCTCTCACTACAATGTGTCCTTTTCTTTCCATTTCCAGGAGTCCCCCAACACCTCTGATTCCAGCCATATGGCCCAACACCTCAGCTGACCCTTTCAGGTAACACACAGAAAGGGCTGGGCTGCTGCTGCTCCCTGCCATGGGCAGAGGTGAGGTCTGTGAGGTGCGCTGGGATCCCCAGGAGCAATGGGCTGTGTTTTCCAGGTATCCTCTGCTGTTGGTCTGAGGTTATTTCTTTGATTTCCCAAGCCCAGAGGCAAATGACTGTTTCTGTGTGCTAAGCATCAGTTCTTTTACTTTTGTTCTTATCCTTTCTCCTCTCCAGGACTTTTCCTCTCGCCTTGAATTCTCTCAGACCACTGCAGTCTCCCTTCCCCTGGCACAGGAGAAAATGTGGAGCTGTTTACAGGGCAGAAGCACTGGCACTCAGGAGATGTGAGAGGTGGCTCTACCTCCAGCACCTCTCTGTGGTTCTGCTTTCTGACTCCCTGTCAGGATAACCTGGCCTAAAACCCCTCCGTGCTTTTCCTGTGCGATCCTACGGTGTCTAACACAACCTGGGGTAAGACCTTTAGGCACTCCCATTATATGAATGAGAACAAGATTGTTGGTGTCAGTAATTAACATTCTTGTGGGATTGTTGGAAATGCTTTGGGATAAACACCACCTGGAATCCTTGCCTGGCTTATGTGGTTTTTAAGATGCAGAGGAGACTGATCCTGTTTGTAGGAGAGGGCATGGACCATCTGTCTCCACTCCTACTGGATGTGCAGTGTCTTTCACTCCAAAGATGAGTCGCTGTAGCTCAGGGAGAAGTGAGACACTGAAAAATGAGGGCACAGACAGTGAGGAAGAAGAATGGAGACTCAGTGGTCAGTGTGTCCCCAGTAATGATCTCATCTGAGAACAATGACTAATGACAACCACCAAAACAGGAAAATACAGTTACTGGGAATGCTGGGAGTGCCTGTGACACGGTGTCATCCCATGACAGGCTTCCAGAGATGAAATCTCACTCTACTGACATGGATGGCAAAAGTCCTGCTGACTGCAATAACATCAGGTTTTCCTCTCCTTCTGGATGCCCAGAGACCCATATCCCACATCATTATGCACTTCCTGATAACAAATGCATTACCCTTTATTTTAAATTGTGGGTTGGATTCCAGTAAATCCTGATTTTTGGATTCTAGGTTCCCTCCATCTACCTCCAAAAACCCTAAATAAACAAACATTAGATTTAGACTCAGCAGCTCCCTTGCTCAGCAGGGGATGCCTTTAAAATCATTTTACACCAACTGCCCTGCTTGTGTTTCAAACTCTGTCAACCTGGGACTCCAGGAGCTCCACCTTCCTCTCAGCCATCCCAGGGAACTCACCTCAGTGACTGGAAGGCCTGCTTCCATTTATGACCCTCCCTGATTCCAGTGAGGAGCTGGAGCTGCTGTTGACCTCAGGAATGACAGAAGTTTATGCTGGGGTTGGAGGGTCTCTGGCATATGACCTGCTAACCAACCTAGAATTTGCTTGGCAAAGTCCAGAGGATGACTTTTAACCTCAGAGCCATTTACAAAACCACATCTGTGACCAATAAATATGAAAAATAAATGAAAAAAAAAATGTAGCCCCTATTGAAGGATGAAAGACAGCACACCTTGCTGAGCACTGGTGCTGGAATCAGGATGGAGATTGGGAATAATCAGACAGGCCGTGTTGCCAGAAGTTGTCCATGGATGGAGCCGATTCCTCACACAAGCGAGGCAGCACAGCAGGTTAAACTGAAGGTATCTCATAGCTCTAAGTCTTAAACTTAACGAGCCACGTCTTTATTTGTGCTGCAGCCCCTTCTTAGCCCAGATTGCCTTTGCCAACTGCCAGAGGATGCCCGGTAAGGGAAAATTCTCTGGATAACAATAAATTGGTGTAACGATCCAGTGTCACCTCGCATCCCGCTAAGCAATAGAGAAATCACGATGAGGAAAATAGGCACGACCGGAGCGGCACTGAACAGTGCAATCCTAATTCCATCACCCTTCTTGTGGGCCACAGATAACCCAGTGCAATTTACAGCCGCTCTGAAGCGGCTCCAAGTCTCAGCAGGAGTCGGGAAAGCTCAGCGTAGCCTCGGGACTGAGCAGTCGGAAAGATCAGGGGAGTTGTTGTTCCGTAACCTTGCCTCTGCACCAAAACCAGGAGCTGCTTTGGAATGGGAAGCACTCCAAGCAAAACACAAAATTTTAATCACCGAAATGAACGTCGTCCTCGGGATCCCTCTCTGGAGGATAGGCTGTCTCTGATGATCGTGCACAGACTCCCAAAGAAGGTAAATTTTGGATTTAAATCTCTACGTCAGTGTGTGAATGACAGCGTTAAATCTTGGCTGTAAGGCTGAGATATCTCCAAGAAGAGAAAAACACTTTTTCCACATAAATGGCTGAGGTAGAGCAGCTAAATATATTGTCTCTCACTATTAAAGGGCGAGGAAATCATTTATACATGTGTATTACACCTTTGCACCTAACAGTCGAGGTTTTTTTAAATTCAAGAGTCTAAAAGTTTAGAAGTACCAACATTAAGGTGGCCTGTGCAACTGTAATTTGTCCCTTCCATGCATTTGCATTATGATACAGTATTTAATTGTAATTAGATCACACGCTGTTCTTTCAACAGGTTCCTGGTCTCACGCATTGTACAGAATAGACTGTGCTCACTAAGTAATAATTTTATTTTCTCCTCGCTGTTCACTGTGTGACCCGTGCTTTATTTACAGCAGACTATTCAAATATTGTTCTGAAGACAGATTTATTCATTTCCTCCTGAGCTTTTCCATGGGACTCATCACTATGGTATCCAAGTGCTTCACAAACTCTAATTCATTTTCTCAGCACTGGAGCGAGAACTGGTGTTGCCCTTATTTTACAGACGAGGAACTCAGATGTACAGACAGAATGGTAAAAAATATCTTTTCATTTCAGAGATCCAATTAGAAATACTCAATGGCCTGATTTTGTCAGAAAATAGAACATGGCCAAGCATCTAATTGAGTCAGAAGTTGTATAAGTTCTCAGTTATTGCAGATTTATCTGCAAGAGCTCTTTACTTCTGCAAGGCTTCAAAATGTCAACCCAGACACCTGGGCAGTGCTGACTGTACAATCAGTGCAGCGCTGGGCAGGCTCAGTTTAGGGACTGTGCTTTGCATCCCACAGATTCCAGAGGCTAAAAATCCTTTCTGGGAGCAGCAGTCACCTGCCTCACCCACAGCGCTGTGCTTGCTCGCCCCACAGCTCCTCACGAGGTGCATAAAATACCTACATCTGATTTTTACAGTAAATGAGGTGGAAGCTGTTGAGGTGCTTGCCTGGGTTCCCTGACCTGGGTTCAGTGTCTGAGCCTGGCTTATCCTTCTGCACTGGCTGCCCTTATCCTGGTGTTTGATAACTGGGCAGTGTGTTACTGTGCAGCCTGAGTACTGCTGCTGTATTGAATATGTACTTCTTTCCCACTCAGAGATAACCCCAGCAATGTAGTCCTGGGTTGACATGGATGCAGGCCATCAGCAATGTGGAAATTTCCCTCTGTGAAGGATGCCATGGTTGGCACAAGCTGCAGCACTCCAGGGGGGTGAGATACATTCTCAGGGTATTTCAGGTACCTGCTGACCGGTTTCTAGGCCGTCTTCATTCCCCTTCCTAAACCCTCACCTTTCTGCTCTGCCTCCCTCCCCCGTTTCTGTCATTCCCATTACTACATCACTGTCTCTCCTGAAATCCCTCTTCCCATAGGCCCTGTTGCATCCCACACCCAGCCTCGGGGTCCTCCTCCCTTGCCTCACTCCAGCTCTTCCATCTGATCCCCTTTGCCCAGCAAGCTCTCCCTCAGCCCTTGACCAGGCCATAGGGACAGCTCCCAGTCCTCCCAAGCTGCTTGTCCTCCTCCCAGCAACTTCTCCCATTCCCATTCTGGTTTAAAGTCATTTCCCAGCAGTCTGGCTTCCAGACTCTTTCTCATGAGCTTTGCTTTATCCCTCCCTCCAGGCAGACCTGTTTTTCCTTCTGGCTTCTCATTCCCTTCCCTGGAGAACCTGTCTCCCTCCAGAGCCTCTGTGCCCGCCAACTTTCCTGTCCTGGACCCAGTTCCCGTCCCCACTGTGTTTTTCAAGGAGCTTCCTGCTCTGTGTTTCCCGAGAGGACTGGAAGGACAGGTTTGCCCTTCCTACCTGCAGACATGGCATGGTCCAGAGCAGCCAGGAACTGGAGCTGCAGGTCCAGCTCTGATCCCACAGCCCTGGGCTGTGATGAGAACAGAACTGCTGGGGAGTGGAAGCACCGGGAAGGCCCTGCCAAGAACCAGCAGGACTTTCAGGAGGGTTTTCATAGCGAGGTTTGAGGGAACACCTCTGACAAAGTGACCACTCTCATTTTCAGACCAGGAAATCCCTGACAGAAGGAACAGAAGGAGAAATGTTTGTAATTTAACCCAAGGTATGAACTTCAGATACTTGAATTTCAGCACAGTGGTTAGTCTGGCCCTATTAAGCGCGACTGAGGGCAGGATTTTATGATGGGAATTGCTAACCAGCTTTAATAGGAGTTACACTACCAGTCCTGCCTTTTAATCACCGCTTCCATTTTCAGGATAAATTGCAGCTGGTTGCTGGTAATCCTTGTGGCATATCAGATAGCAGCGTAACTCGGCAAGGGTAAGCTGGAGAAACCCAAACATCCTTCAGAGGAGGTAATTATTCCATTGTGAAAATGCCCCGGGATATTTTTAGTGGCCAAACCCCCTGTTTCCTGACAGAAACATAAAATAATGAAGGCAGCTTCCCAAGGAGAGACGATTCAGACACCTGTATTAGCTGCTGATTTGCGGTCTCGTCAGCGTTTAATTCGCTGTGCGCATCCCCGCATCCCCGCACGGCAAAATCCACACCTGCGTGTGGGGCACTGCGCGCTCTGCCAGCGTCTGCCTCGCAGAAAACCCTCTCCATAAACAAATCTGCAAATCCCGCTGGATCAAGGAGAATTTCACGGGAATATAGAGCTGCCTGCAACAAGAGGGACACCCTTGCCACACACACCGAGGTTATCAAGGGAAACTTTCCTTAACAGGAGTCTCACAACCAGCAGAAAAGCCTGCGGTTTTTTGGAACAAATTCTTTAAAAGTCGTTTTAAAATGTTCTGCAACATGTTTTGCAGGGGATGTACCCTGTTTCACCTGCCCCAGGGGTCTGGTTCTCTCCTAGTTACCTCCAGCTCTGGTCCCATATAATTTACGTCCTGAAAGAGACGGTTCAATTAGTTAATAATAAAATGAGCAAGGACACCGTGTGCGTTAAAAGTATAATTTACTGGGTAACAAGCTGAGATGGAAAAAATATCAGGGTACACTCCATATGATTAATGAAGGAGGAATGTATATTTATAGCTTTTATTGTGTCCTTTGTAAGGAGACTGGATCCGGCAGTAGGGCTGGAACGGGCTGGTAACGATGCGGCATTCCAGGGATTTGGATTTGAATGGCAAATGCTGTATAAAACTAATTACCCCCAGGAGGATGAAAATACATTGCATTTGCCTTTTCGGAGCATGTCTGGCCTTTTCTTCACGTTATTTATCTTTGAGAAGCATGTTTACTGGGAAAGGCGACATCCCGAAGAGAGCAGCAGAGTTGCTCCCCAAGAAAACAAGTTTCCTCAAGTTATTTTTCTACGTTTAGCTCGATTTCGGGTTTCTTGGCGGCTCTGGATCGCTCTTTCCCAGCACCATGGCAGAGCAGGGCTCCCTCTTCCCACACCCTCCGGCTCGCCACATAGCGGGGATACCCGGATTAGTGCCGAACCGTGTGGTTTTCCATGTTTTTACGCGTGAAAAACGCGCAAGTCCCGCACCCGTGCTGGGCTGGTCCTGGAGAGGGGAAAAGACGGATTTATTGCGTTAAAACCCACGAACTTTACGCACCGAACCCGGAGGGGAAAGAGGGGGGGCAGCGCGGCGCCCCTCAGGGGAGGGCGGC
>WEIU01005244.1:73407-209623 GCA_013389925.1 Aegithalos caudatus | reverse complement strand
TGCGCTCCCCCCGTGCGGGCACCAGCAGGGGCCACCGCGAGCCTCGGGGAGCGGCGGCGGTGCCTCCCCGCCAACAAGGGACACCTGGAGCCCCGTCTGTGGGGGATTGAACGCTTCACCCACCTGTGCTCCCGGCTCGCTGGCACCCGGGAGCGGAGCCGGGCACACCTGAGGGCAGTCGGGCTTGCGGCTCGCTAATGAGGGGAGAAGGAGGCACCTGAGTGGCATCGGGCTTGCAGCTCACCCCTGAGGGGAGCCGGGCACGGGCGGGCTCTGCTCCGGCTCGGGAGAGGTGCTGGAAGCGGCACGGACTCGGTACCGGCAACCTGTGGAGAGAGAAGAACTTGCCTGGGAACTGCCGCAGTAGCCCAGAAATGAGCGGTCTGGCAGCGTTTCAGCCGCGGTAGTTCTCACACCTTTTACCATTGTTGCCTTTAATGGTCCATGATTGAATCCTGGTTCTTTATAGGCTACGGAAAACGTAATCTCAGCCAGGTGAGACAGGAGAAGGCTCTCTCAAAAGCCCTCGCATGAGACCATTAATACCACAGAAGCCTCCGTAGCTTTGCAGCGATGTTATCTGCTCGTTATGCCAAATACTGCCTTTCAAAAGTAACTTCTTTATTTCCTTCTTGCCTGCAATAAGCTAGTAGCGAGCTTGAAAGAAAATCTGGTCTTGAATGCTGAGTGCTGGGATTAAAAAAAAAAAAAATCCCCTGTAGGTTGATTGAATCTTGATATTTTAAGACTCTGTGCAAGTGGAATATGGAAAAAACTGCTGGTCAAATGAGTGGCTTTTTTAGCAACTTGTTAGCAATGTGGGAAGGTGAGAATGGTTAAATTCTGACATGAAATGGTGCAATTGTTTTGTTTTGAATCACATTAGGCAGGCTCTTCCACGATGGTTCTCATCTTGGACACCACTGATGGAGCCATGAGTGCTGACTCCCTTTGACAGGGAATATTTTTGTTTATTCTCTTACACAGTACAAGCTTTGCAGATTCCAGGTCTGAAGCAGTTTTTTTTTTTTCTTTTGAAAAATATTGCGGTTGGACTCAAAAATCTGCAGAACGTGTGTAACAAGTTACTTTGTAATGTGTAAAATCTTGCCACGTGGTGGTTCTTTTCTGATATTCCTGGTCTCCTGACAGCTCATTGATCTTATGGTTGTGTTAGTAGCTCTTTGCTAGTTTAAAATAATCCTTTATGGTTTGAGGAAACCAAATTGGTACATGAAATTCTGTCTGTTGGAGCCAAATAGGTGAACTAAGTCTGCAGAGGGGGAGTGATGTGCTGAATTGGAATAAATGGATGTTGGAACAAAACCTTCACTGGAGCAGGAATTTAGGAATATCATTGTGGAAAGCTTGGAAGTTCTGGTGAAGTCCTCTCTCTCTGCTGTGGAAAGTGCCTTTATGCTGTGTCCATGGATGCTGTCCTGTGGGATCCCTGGGGAGGACCAGGGGCTGGGCTTTCCCTGTCTGAAGGTGTTTGTACCAGTTACTTAGAGGAAAGGGAGAAAAGCTCTCTCAGTTCTTTGTCTCAATAAAGAGGAGGTGCTTCATGTGTAGTGGATGAACTTCATTCTCATTCACACTATTTCCCATCTAATTGCTACTAGTTTTTCTTAAATACAGGATATTCCACATACTTCTGTGTGGGGAGGTGCTCACAGGAGAGGGTGCTGGGTGCAGATATTCCATGGCATCCAAGTTCTCCCCATGGAGATGAGATGTGAGGAGGTGGTGCTGTTGTGTGCTCCATGCTCTGGGTGAAGCTTGGTCTCTTCAGGGTGCTGGGAAAAGCCTCCTTGGGCTGATGCTGAGGGCTGGGGAGGCAGAGCAGCACGGCGTTTGTAGGTCCAGGTGGAGCTTTAGCTGTGGCACTCACAGCTGTCCTTGCCAAGGCTGGAGTGCTGCTTGCTATGTCCAGAACAGGGGTTTTAACACAAAAAAACCCCATGCTGGCATTTTGGTGTGGGTGAAAGTGCCATAAATGAGCAGAAGTTGCAGGTCTGGAAGCCCATATTATTTGTATGGAGTCATGTGTGTTGGAGGGACATTTGATCCTATTTATAAATAGCTCTTCATGGCTCTCTGAAGAAGAAAACAGTACAGCTGGATTGTTTTAGGAAAAAAACTGTATAACTTCATTTATTTGTGTATCTGCAAACATTAGTGTGTTTTCCAGTCTGCTTGGTTGCTGTGCAGATAAGGCAAGATGAGCTGCTGATTTTAGAATTGGGACAACATTTCACTTAGCTGAGGGAATAAAACAAATCAGGAAGAAGCATCAAATTAAGCTAAATCCTGCCTCCTATAACCGTTCGTAACTGAGTTGAGATGAGCATAAAAACTTGGATCTATACAGATTGCATTATTAGAAATAGAAATGAAGCTGGTGTCACTTAATTTTTAATAGGAAAGCTGTGATAGCCTGTATACACCATTAAGATTGCAAATGAGATTATTCAGAAGCAGGAAACTTGTTCTGTCTCTCCCTGGTATTCTTGAAGTCCTCAGAATCGATATGTTTTCTGTTTTTAGAGGACAAACTGCTGGTTTGGGAAGTCCCAATGGAGCAGAATCAGCAGTTGGTGGGCCTGGAGCTGCAGGAGGAGCCCAGGACTGAGGGGGTCTGTGAGCAGCAAGTTGGGAACTGCATCCAGGTGCTGCTGCCAGGGCTGCTCCTCCTGGGGAGTGATGGGGGGTATGGAAAGCTAAGGATGGCAGCACAGATGGGCTGGGGACCCTAGAAACAGCAGGTCATCATTTGTTTCTGTTTTGTGTGTGCTGCTTGATTATTTCTAATTATATCCCAAGTTAAAAATAGAGCAGAAATATTCAGGTCTCGGTTACCAAGGTCCCAAGTCAGTTAAGCACCGGTCTCCCTGCTTGATATTCCTGTTCCATATGGACAGGTTGCATATGGCTTTTGCAGTGCATGTTTATTAGTCATCTAAGAAAGTTACTTGACTGGCTTCTGAAGCTTTCCTAATAAACTAACACTTCAGTTTCAAAGTTGTCAGGTGTGTACACACCTGTGCCTAATGTTCATCACAGTGAAAAGCAGCAAACAAAAAAGTGTCATAAAAAAAAAAGCTTGGCTTGCTTACCTTGTGCTAACTTTATCAGTGTAGGTAAGGAAGTTACATATGGTAGATATTTCCTTATACAAATAAGAGTATTTGGTTGTTCCTGATGATAAAATGCCCTTGTGATTTATACGACATTAACCTTCAACCAGAGATTGTCAGAGAAGTCTGAGGGCTCTGTAGGCACCTAGCTGGAGTTTATTGCACTGCCAAGAGAAGGAGAGTGATAATAAATGGGTGAATTGGGAGTTTGGGAAAGCTACACAAGGAGCTGTGCAATATTCTGCTTAAGTTTTCAAGCTATAAAAACATTTAGCTTGGGCAACATCAGCCTGAGCATCACAGGAGGTTTGAAAGTAAATTTTATTGTCATAACCAGTTTCATGGAGTGAATTTGGTGTGTAAAATGCGTGCCAATGTTTGTGGCCAACTTTTCTAAACATGCAGTGGTTTTATAGATGCAGGATGTTTAAAGTTCCACTTTGCATTGCCTGTGAGGAGGTGTAACTGGAGTTGTTGCTAGTAACTAATGCTGCTTTCCCATAAGGAATCGGTGCTAATGTTGGGATGTCACTTGGTGGAAGGGATACTCCTCTTCTGTTTAGCTGATTTGTGGGGGTCTCAGAGGCTACAGGACCCAGATTGCAGCTTCATGCTGGATCCAGAAGGGTTTTTTCCCTTCCTCTGAGGGTTATGAAGTAGTTGTTCAGCCCTGAGAGCTCCAGAGTCTTTGTGGAGGCACAGGGCTGTGTTTGCTTCTCCAGGGTGCCGGGCTGAGAGGGGAGAGCTGCCCCAAACCCCGGGTGCTGCTTGCATTGTCCTGCCAGAACACAGCTCTGGGCCCCCACTATTGAAACATAATGCCTGAGGCTATTGATTTTTTAAAAAGGCAGAATAGTTCTTAATAGAGAAAATGCCTCAGCACAGTGGAAACAGTCATATTTTACTGATTGGGTGCTATTGATTTCGTCCTCCAGTGAAATTGCCAAGATGAAAGTGGTAATCCTGATTAATTCCATATAAATAGATAAGCCTGATTTGTATGTGTACAGTTGCAGGGTTCAGTAGGAAAAGGGAGAGAAAGCCTGCTTTATATGGTCTTTTAGGTGCTTTAATTTCCAGGGGTTTGGCCGTTTAGTATTCATGCAGAGGAGCATCTTAATTTTACAAAATTAGGAGTCTATCAATTTATGATAAATGCTTTTTGCATCAGTTAAAATATTTTTTCTTCTCATTAAAGCTGCCCTTACCAAAGGCAGTGAAGGAATTGGAATGTTCTGCTGCTAAACTTTCTTGGGATTTTGGGTAATTCCCTGGAGTGTGTAACACCCACAAGCTGTTTGATTTGTGCAAAAAAAGAAGAGCTTTAATTTTAATGAAAAGTAATAAATTATTCTAAAGGATTTTTTTTTTTTTTACATCAACACTAAACTTATCACTCCACTTGTTGCTTCTGAATGTTTTGGGATTGGGTGTATTGGTAGGAAAAAAATGACAATTAAATCCCTAAGGTTGCTGTTCATACAGGGCTGCTCACCTTGGGACCTCACTTAGGTATTTTTTATGGCGTCCCTGATTTTCATTGCCAGTCTGAACTTTGCTGGTTCAGTTTTGGGTTTGCTGTTGTGATATGACCAGAACTGAGTATGGCATTTTTGGGAAGGAATGTACTGATCATTTAATGATATAACAATGTTTTACTTTCCTATTCCTCTGACACTTAGTTTTCATAGTTTTCCAGTGAGAAATCTCATTTTACGTAGATTTAGAAACAGTGAATTGTACAATAGAGCTTTTCCCCCCTCAGAAGGTGTTATTCTGCATATGTTAGCTGTGAATTTTCTTCACTGTGGAGCTGTTTGTGCAGCTGGCTTGGTGCTGGTTACCACTGAAGAAATTCAGATGTTCTGCTTAGCCTGAATTTCTTCATTTGCACATTTTAATCTATTGATCTTCTTTTCCTTAGTGCATTGCAGAGGTTTTGGCTCATGTGATGGACTGTTGTTGATGGTGTGGATTTTGATGATTCAGTTCTTTTGGGTCTCATCAAAGCATGGCAGCTTGGGGTCGTTTTTGATATCTTCTAGTCATACAGTTTTGTCTGGAGATCTTGTAAAAGTGGAAAAGCTGTTTTGTGATTAAATTACCCACTAATTCGTCTGTCTGCTCAAGGAATTTGTGCACTACTGTCTTTTGTACTTAGATCAGATTTTAATTGCTGTGTATATAGGCATGAATCTTACTGTGTTATTATGTTTTGTTTTACTACTACCTTAAAACCCCATGTTTTTGTACTTCTGTCTGCTAATCCCTTAAAATTTCACTCTGTCTCTCCTAGCAGGCACCTATGTACTTGATATCCTTTGGGGTTTCAGTGCTCCATCAGTATAGCTCTGTTGGACTTTTAAACATCTGTTTATGTTTTTTTAATTTTATTTTTGGCTTAGAAGCTTGGGTAACTTATGAGGAGTTGTAATTCTAGCTCATATATATGGAGTCCAAATATATTTTACCTTTGTTTTTGTCTGAAGCCTGTCTTGGATGTCTTGAAGCTGTCAGGTTTTGTGACACTGGGTCAGAGCATGTGTCAGTAGGCAGCACAGTTGTCTGCTGTTATTATTACGATACTTTGATGAATTTATCTTGTTTGATGTGTTTTTAACTCTGGTGACATGTGTCCAGTGCTGCTGCTGACCTCGGGGTGAGCAGCACAGAGCACGCTGTGTGTTGGGCACTCAGCAGGCTCAGGGCTGGCCCAGAGTAGGCTTGGCTGCTCTTTCTTGCCTATTAACATATTTAAGTTAACTTGATATGGTTTTGGAGGGACATTGTGCTTATCTGCAGCTTCCATTTATTTCTTGTTCTGCATGGAGCTTCCAGCCTTTTCATGAGTGCTTTTCTGGGCAAGTTTTACTTTATTTGTGTACTTTACAGTGATATTTTGAGCCATGGTAAATCTGTTTGTCTTCATGTTTATATGACACTATGAATAGATACAGTATCTTTCTATATTTTAGATTGTGTATTTATAACACAGTGCTGCTCCCTACATTGTCTGGGAAGTAAAAGCTCCAGCTCTGATTGTGTTGGTCCCATTTCTTCCTCTTTCATCTTCCTTTTGGCAGAGCCACCTCTGTGTTACTGCCATCACTAACAGAGTTGAGCACTTGGAGGCAGCTTCCAGGTTTTTTTTCATCCCCTAGTTCTCAGTGTAATTGTCCCACAGCTTGCTTCCTCCTGGGCTGAGATGGAGTCAAGCCCTGTATAAGCTTCATCTTTCTTGGCTTTCCTCTGTAGTTAATGAGCCTGAACATCTCCTCTTAACACAGCTCTGTGGTTTGTGCACTGAAACCTTATCATGTAACTGAAGTGAGGAAGGGAGAGCTGCAAATAGAAGTGTTTGGATATTCCTTCCCTAAGTACAACAGGCTGCCAAAAGTCATTTAAGTCATTAGACCTGTCATGACTTTCAAAACTGAGAAGTGAAGTCTAACCTGTCTACAAAATTTTAAGAGGCCACATTGCTAAGAATCATGGAATCATTTAGGTTGGGAAAGCCCCCCAGGATTGAGTCCAACCATTTCCCCAACAATGCCCAGTCACCACTAAGCCATGTCCCCAAGACACCCACATGTCTTTTAAATAACTGAATAATTGCTTGAAATTATGGCTTTTGTAGTGTTGTGCATAGCAGAGAGGAAAGCTGGGTGTTAACAAGATGATGAAATATTTCCAAAAGTGATTTATAAAGCCAAATGTTCCTGTTTGAAAACAGGCAAGGAAGGAAGTGTAAAAAACTGGAAATAAAGGAAAACTGCATCCAGAAACTTTTTTTTTTTGCTGTGGTAGGACACCTCAGCAGTTTGTAGTACGCTCCAGTGCTGTTGGGATTGGAGCTTTTAATGGTGGACTGTCAGTGCTCACCTTGCAGAAAATCCAGGTACTCTGCTATCGATTGGTGAATCTTCCATTAGGAATGTGCTTGGGCAGATAGGAAACACAGCTGAGATGAAGTCCTAGCCAAATGTTAATCCTATTTTGGTGTGTAGTTTCAGTGTTTCAAGCTGGCAGTGAGGGGGTACTGTCCCCCTCCATTGGCTTTCCTAAGTGTTTGTGGAGGATGTAGAGAATTGGATCAGGTCCCTGCTCTGCTGCCTGCGTCAGTACTTGTGCTGGCAGGAGGGGGTGACATGGGCGCAGGGAATGCTGCCACCAGGGAGCCAGACTGCTCTTCTGGTGGGGGTAGGGATTGGTGTAGAATTGGAATATGAACAGCACTGTGAGCAAAAGAACAGGGTGTGTGTCATGTCACCATTGTACTCTCTAATATTATGTATTACAACATATAGATTCCAGATCTACAGACTGAAACTTTCTCAGAAAGTGTGCACTATTTATTAGCAAATTCATTGAAAAACAAATGTTTCATAAAAGTTCATTTCAGATTGGTAAGGAATTCTCAGTTCAGCTTTAATTACTGCTTTGGTTTGTAACTTTTTTCCCACGCTGAAGTTTCATTTGCTTGTCTGTCTCTGAAGTGGGAATAAAGCTAAAGGTTTCATCTTAAAATACTTAGCCTTGAGGGAAAAAAAAAAGCAAAACTGCCCAACTGGTTGTGGTTTCAGGAAAGGATGGAGGCCTGACACTCACTTGTACTAGTCCAGAGGGAACCTCGATTAATGATGCTTGTCTTGTGTAGTGTATCATTTTTAACAGATGGACTGTAGCTTTTTGGGGCCTGGACTTTCACAATCATCCCTGTATCAGTAATGAAATCCTGGAAGGACAGCACTTGATGGAAACCTGTTAGGAAAACTTAGATGTCATGGGGTGTGACAATATGGTTGTGGAGGGACATGGGAAGCACTCTTGACACCAAACCAGCTGCCCCCAGCAGAGTGAGGAGAATGCCAGCCAACTGAGTGCCTCAGGATGACACTGCTCAGCTCTTCCAGGGAAAATGAACACTGAAATGAATTCCTGGGGCTGTGCATGAGCTGAGGGGTGCTCGGGGTGTAGCTCAGGAGGTGGAAAACTGCTCCCTGCCTGCACTGTAGACTGTTTTGCTGTGTTCTTGGTGGTTCTACAGAGCACTTAAGGGACAAAGTGTTTTGAAATGTCTTGGTTACTCGTTTTTACTGAAGGAGATATTGGTAATGCAGAGAAATCATGGGGCTGACAGACCCTCCCCTGCAGCCCCTGTAAGGGTGCAGTGCACCCTGCCTTGTGTGTGGTGAAGGGACAGACAGCCCCAGGGATTCCACCTGGAATCACAGCAGTCTCTGCTTACTCATTTGCAACAGCAAATTTAATACATTTTATGGGACACTATTTCATTAGCATTAAGGGCTCTTAGTGTACCACAAATTTTGGGTGGGACAGCCATCCTTCATCATTTTCCCAAGTTGCTTCCTTTTCTGGAATCTGACAAGGCTTGTCTTCTGTTTGAAGTGTAAAATAGCTTATTTATCCAAATCTTCACATGTTCTTGTTTGCTCATACCTACTTCAGGCCTTCAGAGCCTTAATTTTAGGTTCTGTAGTTCCTTTGTTGCTATGGATTCTTTTTACTTATCTCCTTATTTGAAGTTATGGTAGGTTTTGAAAAATACCTGGATAGTATGAGATAAGAGATGGTTGAGATACCTGCAGTGATTTGGTAACCAGCCTGTGTTGTGGTTTTATGTAACTTTTTGCAAATGTGGATGAAAGAAAACCCACACAAACCATAGCTGCAGAAAATGGAGCGTCTTGTTGGCACAACTGGAAAACCTTGGCAGTTCCATTGAGTGTAAATCCGTGTTCTTCCCCTTTCAGTGTGTTGTCTGTGAGTGCAGATATATAGGATTTCTTGTAGGTGATGTAAATATTGTAGGTCTACTCGAAACTGAGGGGCCAGAATCTGCAAGGCAACACCACAGCACATGAATGGAGGTTTTTGTATTTCACCTCTGAAACTTTTGGAGGGGAGAATTGACTTCTGAATGTGGAAAGAGGAGAACCAGGCATCAGATGCACCCAGAGCAGGATCCAGTACATTCTAGGTAGAGCTAGTTAAAGGCTTTTCCTGGTTCAGCTCAATTGCAATCTCCTGTGCTCATGGTAACAGCATTAACAGCCCCAAATCTGAAGTGTTGGTTTTCTAAAGTAACGTTTTCCAGTCGTTTTCTCTGCTGTTGTTGCCAGATTTTCATTTCACTGAGGAAATCGGTCTAAATGGAAAAAGCCAGCATTCACAGGAGCTGCAAATGTCTGTGCTAGAGCTGATCTGTGTGCAGTTTGGTTTGTGCTGTTTGTTGTTCACTGTGGAACTTCCTGTGGAGGTGCCACTGCTCAGGGCTCCATGGCAGAGCTTGAGCCTGTGCTTTGGGCTTTCATCTTTGCTTTCACATCATCCTGGGCAGACTTGATGACTTTAGCATTTTCAAGCACGTCCTTTACTGATTTATTGAAATAAGGACCTGTTGGAAGTAGATTTTTTGCCTTTACTTTTGTCCTCTGTGGTGTTAAAGAAACATTTTCTCCAAGTTTAGCCTATTCAAGACATTCTTGTTTCTTCAGAGGGCTTTGAAAGGCTATCAAGTGCTTGTGTCTGTTATTACAGATTAATATATGGAGCATATCGATTGCTTAAATCTAATTTAGGTCCTGTCATGTTAGTAACTTTATCATTCCTAACTTGTGTGCTGAAGGGCTGTTGGCTATTGTGCCTGAGCACTATGAATGGAGGTGATGGTGTTCATTTAAAAAAGTAAAATAGTAACTGGCTACTGTAGCTTGTACCTCACAGCTACTGGTGGTACTGAGAGCCTTGTGGAATCATTACCAAGTGCAAGGCTGGATTCACTGCCCCTCTTGACTCTGATTCCCTTGGGATGCAAAGCTGGATTGAATTAGTGAACTGAACATCAAATCACAACACATTCACTGAACCACCTCTGTTGCTGGCATCTAATTTCTTGTAACTTGTGCAGTCTTTCCGTGTAGTAAGTGGATAGTAGGTTGAGTTGCTGTTTTATATCAGTAACCCAAAGGTTGAAAATCTATTTGGGTGACTCTTGTCATACAACAAAACCTAGAAGTGGTTTTAAGTGATGAAGTTTTAAGTACCTTTCAGGTGGGGTGGGGCCAGTCTGCTCCCTCGTGGATGTTACTGCTGGTTTTCTTAAAATTTTCTCATAAGTGGTTTCAGAAATAGGACTGCATCTTCTGTAAGGGCTTCCAGAGGTGCTGTGTGGGTAAGGAGCTATTACCCATCCTCTGCAAAGGAGCAGGAATATTTCTGTTTTCAGGAAGCTAATACAGCTTTTTAGGCAGAGTTCTGGAATTCTGCTAACAGGAACACTGTTTGCTTTATTACCTGGAAAATTCCTCTTCAGGCAGTTTTCCTAGAGATTGATAGGCAGGTGTTAGATGCTGACCAAACTGGGTATCACTGTAAAAGCAGAGCCACATTTAATTCATTCTTCAGCCTTTAATGATAATAACAGTTACATCTGTGCAGACTTACAGCAGTGGGAATCAGAAACATCCATGCTCCTGCTGTAATTGCTTCTACACCCTTCCAAGGCTGTGACACAGCTTTCAGTGGTGGCTGTGCAGATGTAATTTCATTTTCAGGTGCCATTTCCTAAATGCTTTTAGAATAAAAAAACGTAATACTTGTTTCCAAGCCTTCTGATCTGCATGTGAAGGGAAAGGTGGATTGAGGAATGTAACTGGAATGGTCTCTGCAGGTGTGTTACTGCTCACTGTGCACAAGGCAGTGTAATTAAAGAGTGAGCTTGAATAGACCAGTAGGCAAAAAACAACTTTTAAACCCCCCAAACCCTTTAGTTTATGTAACTGTAACTGCCCTGCATTTTTGTATACCAACGAGCACACGCATGACTCAAAACCTGATTAAGATGGTGTAAATATTTGCCAAAAATAGCTCATAAATGCTATCTTTGAGCAGGCTTTTGATGCAGGAAAAGAGCAGCTGGACAAATTTGCATTTACAAATCATTTACCTTAGGAGAAAGCTCAAGTTCAGTGCCTTATCACAAAGGCATTGCATGTTAATTATTTATCGTGTGCTTTGATGCCGGGGTTCTTGCTTTAATAAACTGTTCTGGGGGAGGTGGCTGCTGCTCCATTTAGCTCAGCTCCTTCCTCCCCTCCCCTCCGGGTAAACCCTGCCGTGCCTTTCCTCACAGTTTGCCTTCCAAGTTACTGCTAAGTTGGATTTCACAACTTTTTGTTAAAATTAGAAACGTTTCTGTGATACGTATTTAATTGCCGTGGCTCTGTCATCCCTATGTCTAACTTTGTAATGTCTATAAAGATAGACCTGGACCTGATTTCATTTCTCTCTTTTTACAAATATTTTTGCACTTTCAAACTTTGCTTTACAGAAAACCATCAATAAAAAATGTTTATCGTGGAAGTCTGATTAGCACTGTCTGTGCCATCTGTACTTGGCTTAAAAGTAGAAATGTGGTGGTCTCAACACAGAAAATGTAAACTGCCCTTGTCAATAGGACAGTCACTTCAAGCTTGTAAATACTTGAGAAACTGCACTGAAAACTTGGTGTTATTTTTGAGCATGACTTTAAGATCTTTTTGAAGTTGCTTTATGATTTGTGGAGTACAAAAATAAAGATTTTTTCTTAGACTGCTTCTGGAATGTGGACATCTTGTGTCGTCCACAAGCTAAACTTAAATAGCGATTAGGAAACTGCAAGTCTTGTACTTAAAATCCGTGTTGGAGTTTTAATCAGAAAGTCTGTACAGATCTGTTTTCTGGTGGCTTTTGTTTCCAATCCTGGAAAAATCCTGTATTTCCCTTTGCACCCTCCCCAGGCCACGGTGTCTTTGGGAAGGTGTGTGAGATGGGTAATGTACACACAGTCATGGAATTGTTTAGGTTGGAAAAGTCCTTTGCTGTGGCCGAGTCCAGCCGTTCTCCCAGGATCGCTAAGGCCACCACCCACCCATGTCCCCAAGTGCCACATGCACAGAGCTTTTAAATCCCTCCGGGGATGGGGACTCCAGCGCTGCCCTGTGCAGGACAGCCCTTCAGTGAAATCTAAATATCCGTGTATCCAACCCAGGCCCCTCCTGGGGTAACGGGGGCTGTTCCTGCTGTCTCTGGGATCACCCACTCTGCCCCCCGGCAGTTGTAGAGGGCACTAAGGTCCCCCTGGGCCTCCTTTTCTCCAGGGTTTGTGTCTGGCTGCTCATCCACCGGGCTCTGGGAGATGTTGGAGCTCCAGGGCTCCTGAGAACGGGGGTGGGGATGGGACAGTGCTCTCCCTCCACCCCAGAACTCGTAAGGATCACAGTATGCTCTTCCTAGCTGTCAGCAATTAGCTTTTCAGGTAAACATTGAAAGGAGTTTTAACGATGTGAAAAGGAGTATAATTAAGAGAATGCTACCACCTTAATGTGGCCTGGAAGCCACACTGGGATTGAGTAATTTTATTTAAATATATTTGCTTGGCAAAGAAAGTGAATGCAAAATCCAAACCTGAATGCCGTAGCGAGGGCCTCCTTCAGGACCGTTTTCTTTGTTAGCCTGGTGCTTGGAGCCTTTCTCAAGTGCTCCTCATTGTAGAAAAAAATGTTTTTCCTTTATTAATTTTTTTTAAAGCGTTTTAACCCTTGACCACTCTGTATGAAGTTGAATAGGAGAAGAATAGAGTAGCTGGCTGTGCCTGTGCCCGGGATGGAAATAGGAAGAGATGTTTTGCTTTCTAATTTTGCTTGTTCTCGTGGTTTTATTCCCTCAGTTTAAGTGCCAGAGCAGGAGTCCGCTCTCCATAATGAACGCTTCCAAGCGCTGGCTGCATCCCGCGAGAATGTGAAGGTACCAGCGAATTTTTAGAGGTCTTAATTTGTCAGAGGCTCAAGCCGCCCCGTTAGCGGCTGTAATTGGGGGTCATTCCCGGTGCTGTGACCCTCCCAAAGGCGCCGGTGCCTTTCGTGCGCTGGGGATGCCGGCGAGCCGCTCTCCTTCCGAGGGCTGCTCTAATCCTGTTGGGATATTTTCATTGCCTGACGGAGCAGAGGAATGTCTGAGGCCGCCGCAGGGGGCTGGGGGAGCTGGGCCCTCGGCGGAGCGGGCTCCGGCCGTGCCGGGAGCGGCTCCCCTGCCCCGGCAGCACGGCCCGAGCCCCGCGCCTTCTCCTTGCCCCCGGAGGAGGAGGAATAACCCAGGCCCGGCACCGCACACTCGAGGATGGATTTCTGCAGCTTGCTCGGCTTTTCTGTAACGCTGGGCACAAAGGACCGCGATTACAACCTTCACCCGCAGCGACCTCTGCCCTGCCCTCCCATGCCAGCCCTGGCTGGTGGCAGTACCAAAGCCACAAGTTGTCAGTCTGGTAAATTCTAGAACGACTGAGAACTCCAACTGCTGCTTCCAGCGTGGCTGCCAAAGACAAAGCTTTTCCCAAGCTATTGTGGCAGCTTCTCTACGTGGTTATTGTTCTTAATGCACACTTGGACTGGAAACGTTTGCAAGGGAAAGGCTGTTTGATAGGTCTATACAGAGAAATAAATACAGATTCTTACATTTTGGGGGAAAAGAAGTATACTACGAGAGCTAAGTGGGTTTTGTTATCCCAAAGTCAAATGCAGAAAAACCCTGAAGATGTAAATATGTTCAAATTATATTTTAGTCAACACAATTGATTTCACACACGACTTGCATCAAAAAAGTAATTTTTTATATTTCTGAGGCTGAACGGTTACAATATTATTCCTGAAACATTGCAAAATGCTGGGTTATGCACAAGTTACAAGGAAATGTAGCTGCTTATGCTTGATGTTGTTTATCCAACCTTTACTCAGTGTTGTAGCTCTTTGATGTAGCCTTTGCTTGAAGAGAGTTTTGAATTTTGCTGTTAGATGTTAATGAAGCCAATATTAAGTCAATTCTTTCTGAGTAGCTGATCGATATACAGAATTATTTTTTTATGTGCCAAAAATTGATTTTAACACTACTTTTCTGTCTAGCTTTCCTGTATTCTCAGGACATTACAATGAGAAACAGGTGCAGAAATGTCTTTTACATGGGTATTACTTGTATGGCACGGTACAAATCTGACAAAGGAATTAAACTTATTAAATGTATAGTCATTGCAAGGATTTTTCATGTGGGCTAGGCAATCTAGTTTTTAATATATTAAAGCAGGAGGTTTGTGGGAATATGGCACAGCAAAGTGCCTCGTGTCTGGAGAGCTCCCCAGAAAACTCTGTAATTATGTTCACTGACTTAGGAGAAAACAACCTGTGGAATTGACTCGACAGCTTCCGTCAGACATGGATGTCAACAAAAACATCTAAGTCCTTGTTTCGGTACATTTGCTGGACTTTTGCTACGCATCCAAAAACCTCCATGGCATTGGAACTTTAGGGTCCTTCTTTAAATGGCATCAGGTAGAGTTAGAGGATACTGTGCATGCACATTTGTGCTGCTCAGTTTAGAATAAACCCTAACATGAGCTCAGAGACTCCAATCAAACCAGTGTGAACAGCAGACTTTGCTGCTGCTGTGGGGTGGCCCAGGTGAGCTCCCCTGGTGGGGTGCAGCCTGTCTCCAGTCGCTGTTCTTGGGGTTGCTGTGCTGTTTGTTTTGCAGAAAAATGGAAATTAAAATAAGATGTCAGTCTTTTCATCACCCTTCTCACATGGAAGGAAATCGATGTGGCTTGTTACTCTGACAAGTGGATTTTATTGTAATGTGTTGGTGCACTGTTGTTTTGTGCACATTATACCATTCTTATGCATATAGTCTGGTCACATAATAGTTTATTCATCACTAAAATTGTTCTGGAAAGTGCGGAGCTACCAGCAATTGTCACTTCCCTGACTCCTTCTGAATGGCTTGAAATCACTCTGAACTCTTGAACTGTCTTTTCTTGTTCCTCGGAATATTAACTTTATCACTTGAGAAACGAGCACAGTTTGTGTGCAGAGAATACACAATATTTCATCCTTTCAATCCCCCAATTTTCCTTTGCATGGAAATCAAAATACGAAATTCCAAAAGCCGAGTATTCCCACGTGACCGTGGGGTGTAAGGTGACCTCCTTGGCTCGGGTCCCAGTCCAGGAATGTATAGTTTCTTTGAGTTAGACTTTGAAACAGGTATTACTTTACAATTTAATTGGCTGCATACATCTCGAAAAGGATATAAACCAGTGGGTTTTTCCACTATGGAGACATAAAGGCTTGTTTCACAGGAGAGGAGGCATAAACAAGCTGGTACAAGGAGTCCTGTATGAACTGAGCTATACTGTACACTTGAAGGGGAAAAAAATAGTTGGATTTTTTTCTTGCCTTGTGGATTTTGGCAGTGTAAAACAAAACAGTCAGTGTTCTCTTATAAAACTGAAGAATTCTTTTATATCTTGAAAATATATTTAAAGACCCCCCACCATGTCTTTGTGCATCACTGCAGATGTTGTTCAGCCTTAATTTTGCTGGAGGTTCTTCCTCAGTGTGGTCACTGCCCTGTTTGGTGTGTGCTGGTGACAATTTCAGAGCTGGGGCAGCAACCAGCTGCTTTGAAACCAAAGGCCACTGCCAATTAGAGACTGGAAAAAAGAGAAATTTGGAACGTTTTGAGCGGTAAACCCTTTGTTTTGGAGGTTTTTTCCTTTTCTCTTTTTTAATAACTGAAAGTGATCTAATTAGTGTCTGTAGCTGGATCTGAAAGGCTTTTGCTGACCTATATTCAGACCCCTTTCATCAGCTCCTGTGTGGGGAAGATCTCAGTAGCAGTTATTTAGCACTGAGGAGCCAGACGTTGCAGGGAGGGTGGATAAGCCTCTTAGTTCTTTGAATCTTGTTTTGCTAGTTGTTTGTTCATTCCTGACTTCAATATTTGTGGCTTATCTGCAATTTTAATCTGACTTTACTGTTTTGACCCTTCCTTCTTTGTAATCTGTGGCTTTTAATGTCTAAAAGGTCCTAAATATTTGATCAAAATAAGACCTAATTCCCTTTCTGAAGGAATAAATCACTTTAAAAGTGGCAGAAAGCGAACCCATAAGCAGGGAAAATGTAGTTTGAGGGGAAAGATAGAGCGTGCATGCAGACCCAATCAATTACTGAGGCTTGGCACTAATGTTCCCTCTGCTCCCCACTCAGCCACTTCCAGGCTTCTGGTGCAACTTTGGGAGTTTCCATTAATCTGTTTAACGTTGAGAGCTCTGGGCACAGAGCTTGGGCCTGGCTTTTTCTGTACATCTCATTTTGCCCCACCTGCCTCCATCCTGGGTGCACTCTGTGTGCTCGTTCCTGTGGCAGCTGCCCCGAGGTTTGTCCTGGGATTATTTGGGGTGGAGAACAAGGATCTGTCTCAGTCAGTGCCTCTGTGGTTCAGAATTCCAAGTAGGATGGAGAGGCAACGTGTCCTTCCTAATGCTGATTTAGCAGAGTCTTCCTGCTTCCCACGTTTCACCAAAGAGAATTGGTTAAAGCTGATGGTGGAACCACCACATCTGAGTTATTCAGATGTGGCACTAGAGGATAATCTTCTTCCTCTGAACTCCTGAGGGCTGCAGCACTTGAGATCTTCAAAGCTCCTTAACGAGGGTGATAAGCAGCCTTCATCCTGGGGCTGAGTTAATCAAACTGATAAACACCCAAAGGAGACAGCAGGTTGGGGTAACATCCATGGCAAAATAGCTCCTAGTTATTTGCTGGAAGAAAGACTTTTAGTCACGAGGCTTTTCACTCGTGGATTTGATTGCCAAGAACAAGTTGGAAAAGAATTATTTAAAGTTTTCACTGTTCTCCCATTTTACAAAATATAATTTTCAAGCAATTCCTGACCCATTAGGTTCTGGGAATTTTGTTTAATCTTATCAGACTATTTACTGGCCAAGTAGTTAAAATATTATTTAAAACACAGGCTATCATTTATAGCTGATTTTTTTTTTTAAATAAAAGCTAAATATTTAAAGTTGAGCCTGCTTTAAAGTCAACATTTATATTAATGCATAACTAAATATTCTGGCAGTACAAGCCTGACATTTAAGAGAAATTCGTATGAGTAGGAGGGGGAAGTCACTGGATAAGCACTGGCAGTTGAGTTTAAGTAGTAGCTGGATTGTGACAGACATCAGGCTTTATACTACTGTGAGGAAAGTTCAGTGGATACTTCATTCAACCTTAAAATATTCATCAGAAACAGGAAAATCGGGGCAGCTCTGTCTTCTGCTCCAGTGTGGGAAGAGGAGATCACAGCCCCTTGCCATCAAAGCTCTGCAGCTCCCAACCAGAGAGGCTTTTGTTCAGCACATCTCACATCTGCACAACACGGCAAAGCTGGGAGGCAGGAGCTTTAATGGGTGCTGTTTAAAAAGACTCAAACAACACCCAAACAACTTCTCCCCGTGTTTACAGCATTCCAGTTAATTCTCCAGAAAAGCAGCTTGACACTGGTATTAAGTAATTTTATGTCATAAATATTTCTTTTGAATGTAATAACATGTGAAAAGTAGTACAGATGGGTTTTAAGCAGTCTGATGTACATAAAATATCTTTCTTGCTCCAAAGATTAAGGTTTGGTGCTGTGATTATGGGTTATCGTCCTGAAAATTATCAGCCTGGCTTTGAGGGGGAGGAGCTTTGTAATAATAGACTGATGATTTTTAGAACAATCAGAGGATGGGATGACCCAATAAAACTGTTTTCTTGTTTTTTTCAGAGTAACAGGATTAACAGATCGATCCAAATAGATCAATTCTTTAGTCTGACTAAGCACTGAAAGGCCACCACCTGTGAAATCCTTGCTTTGAAGTCCTGGTGATCTAATTGTTTTACTTTCAGGTGTAGCACTTCTGTGGAAAAGAAGTCTGATGGAAGTTTAGTAAGTAACTGATACATTATGCACTAAGATCAGTTGCAGGTAAAATTGTGTTATGTAAAAACCAAACAAAAAAGGGTCTGTTACACGTGCAGACACGTGGCTGTTTGGGACTTGATGATGAGGGGGAAAAAAGATGAGGGGTTTGGAGAATGAAACATCAGGTTAAATGTGTTGTGAAGGAAATCCTTCTCCCCAAAATGACTGGTGATTTACTCCATGTTACCTTTCTCCTTTCAGGCTTGTTCCCCAGCCTGCTTTCCCATCTGTGATCAGCTGCCCTGCTGCTTACAGACAAATCAGAAAAAGCCCGAGACATTGGGCACTACCTGAGCAGTTCATTCCTTTTCCCCTCCTTGGGGTGAGAGGTTTGGCCAAAAGAAAAGCCCATTGTTAGGGAGCCAGGAATGGGTCTGTGTGTGCTGTAGGAATGTGCTTTTAGTATTCTTGGACAACTTAGCTCTCAACAAGAATTGTTGGTGTTGGAGCTGCAAAGACTGAATCAGCTTCCTGAGGGGAAGCAATTGTAAAGTATCCAGGAAGTTGTTGGGAAATGGGAACTTCTGCTCCTGCCTGCTCACTCTGCAGTGCTCAGCTCTCAGTAGCACCAGCCTGCATGCCACACAGCTCAGGAGAACTGAGCTGCTTTCAGTGATAGAAAACTTCCTTGGAGCCTGGGTGTCAGAAATGTGGCACCAGGCACTGTTAAGCTCGGGCTCTTACAAGGGTTCAGACCACACTGACAAGAACAGCTCCTGGCAGGTCTTTGCAACATGCAGGACTCTGCACTGCTGAGGAAAAGGAATCTCATTGTCATCATTGTTCTTGTTGGTCCAGTTTTGGTTTTGAACACCAGCTTGTCAACTTCACTGTACTCCTGTCTGGGAAAAATGGGTAAACCAGAAGAAAGAGCCAAGGAAACTCCTGGGAGGGGCAGATGTGAGAAGGGGCAGAAGTGAATGTTCCTGTGTGTGACATCTGCTTTGACAGAGCCCCCCTGGTTTTCCTTACCTGAGCTTCCCCTCATCTGGAACAGCCTTACAGTGGGGGCCTGTGTTGTGCTTTCTCCACTAACACTTTTTATCAGTGACACAAGTGGTTTTTGTTGGTTTTTTCCCCCCCTGCCCTGTCTCACCTGCCAGTCAGCCCTAGTGGGGCTGCAGCCAGCTGCTGCACTGCTGTCCCTGTGAGCTGTGTCCTCACTATATCACATGCATTTTAAAAGAGAGGAGATTCTTTCATGTGATTAAACACCCCTCTTTTTTTTTTATTAACTGATGTCTGTTAGGATAAAGAATGTCTTAAGTGATGAAGTGTGTTCTTTGGCTGTTGTAATGGGCATGAGCTCTTTTTCTGAGTTATTTAAGAAAATCAGATCTGTCAGTATGTAAGTACATTGTTCCAGGTGGAATAAGGATTGGGTAGCAACTGCTGCAAAAGTGTATAATCAGTCTGTCCTCCTGCCTTATGATTATGTAGACAAGGAATAACTTTTTTTTTGAGTGTGAACACTGTCAAATTTGAGCAAGTTTGAGCTGAGATTTTTCCTAAGGCTTGATAACATACAAAATTGTGTCTTGAATTTGAGAAAGTTCATGAGGAGAACTGAAAGGCTTGAGAAGTTCTCAGGGTTGAAAGGAAAACGTTAACATGAACTTTAAGGTATATTTTGTGGCAGTGCTTTCACCATTTGACAGGTGGAAGTTGACTTGTCTGAGCTGTGTGAGGTCATTTCAGGCTTGCTGTCCCTGAGGATTTCCCTCAGGAAATGAGGTGATAGATCCCTTATCAGCACTGACCACCTTGTGCCCTTGTCCTGGGCACTGCTGCTGGGGAGCAGTTCCTAAGTGCAGCTTTCAGTGTTCCTGTTGCTTTGGCCTCTAAAACAACTCTGTAAGGAATGAGGGAAGTAATTTATAGTTCTACAAGCCATGGAATGAATAATTTTTGAACATTTATAATTAACATTGAAATACTCTGTGGATATTTTCATGGTCTAAAAGACAACTTTGTGGCCGTTTTCATCTTGAGAGCAGCAAATCCTTCCTTGATTTGATTCAGTTTTTATTCATTTGCAGGACTTCTTTGAAATGATCTTTGTCAATTATGCTCAAGATTTGCAACTAGACTTGGAGTTTCTGCAAGTAAGGACTCTGTGTGCTCATATATAAGATAAATGTACATAATGGTGTACATAATGAACCTACATATGTACAAAATGAGCCTTTTTTACTTAAAAGCAGCAGCAATATTGATACAAATATGACACTTTGGTGGACAGAAGGATTTTGGACTTGCTGTTTCCATCTCTGACATGAAGATCATTTTCAGTGCTTGGCTAAATTACAGCATGGATTTTTGGGGTTCTTTTTTTAGCCTTGGCCTCTCAGTGGGTTTGGACACTTCTAACAGCTTGTAGAATGAGTTAGCAAATCTCAGTGTTGTTCTGTGCAGTCTCACAGTAGCTGTCCTTGCCTGCTGGAACTGGACTAATTGGGGTCTGATTAAACTGATTTACTTCTGAAGAGAACAGAAGTCTAAGTACATCGCTAATGAACTCTAAAAGGTCATTTAATTTGTTTCTTTTCCTTCCTTCTGTGCATTTTCCTGTATAAACTGGAAACTGCAGGACTTGCAGTGGAGTATTTTTGGGCAGCAGCAAAATTCAGTGATAGCCAAACTTTTAAAGCTTTCAGGCACAGTGGTGCTAAGGTTGAATGTGCAGGGGGTATCTTGTCCTCCCTGCCCCTCTCACAAGTTAGGAAGTGATTTGATTAAAAAAAAGAACTTTAACAGTATTTTATTCTAGAAATAATAATGTAAGAAGTAGTGCTAGAGTTTGATCCAGCATTTATATATTTCTGCTATCTTAAGAGTTAGAACAATCTTATGAGAACAGGCTAAAATCCACATTTTTCGTAATCTCTTAAAGCTCAAAGATTTGTGGAGTCCTCAAGAAAATTTTTGTAAAGAATTTGGTAGTGAGAGTTGTACATATTCCTGTTCTGTCTGGTTCTTTGTTTTTACTGGAAATACTTTTTTTTTGCCGCCTCAGAATTTTGCTTTTATTCCTACAATAAAATCCCTAGGGAGGGTAATTGGGGCATTACAGACCAGGTGGAACTTTTGGCTGAGAGCTCTTGTACCCACCCAAAGCCACCAGCTCCGTCTTTAAATCATCTCCCCCATCGATGTCTCTTGCTGCACCTTCTCCTTGAGGGCAGTCAGTGCTTTTAGTGTTGTATTGCTGGGATGTTGGCACCACTCTCAGCTGAAAATGAGGAAGTTGTAATGTATCTGATGTATGGATTCATCTTTGCATGGATCTGATTTTTGGTCAAGGATTGGCTTCTGTGGGACTCCTCACCCAGTCCCCAAACTGGTCCCCCTGGGAGATAAGGACTTGGAACATGCCAAGTATTTTCCACTCAGTCTTCTGGTACTTGGCTCATAAAATATGACAAAGTATTGCTCACCTGGGTTCTGTGCAGGGCTGGAGCGTCTTGTGTTACTGAATGCAGATCTCAAACCTGCTGGAGGAGGAGGAGGAGGGAGCAGCATTCAGCTCTGCTGTTGGGGCTTGAGCTCTCCCAAGCCCACCTGAGAGCCACAAGCACAGGGTGTGAGAGAGTGTTCTTTCCAAGCTTCAACCCACGGTTTCCTTTGGATCTGGGCAGCTGCTGTCTCTTGGAATTGCACTCCTGATGTGCTGAGCCTTGTAGAATCCACTGTGACACACATAGCTGTGGATTGGGGATGGAAAAGCAAATCCCACGTGCAGAGGAACCTCTCAGGAGGCTGAGAGAGCGTGGCCAGTGCTGGCCAGGGCATTGCTGGGGCCCTGGGGAAGCTGCTGAGTCCCAGCAGAGACTCCCTGGGCTGTGTCCCATGGAATTGCTGTATTTCCCTGGAGTGTCAGGCTCTGGTGTCCTTGGGTGACTTGGAGCCTGGCTGTGTTACTGCCAGTGCTGCTCCAGTGCTGAGGAAATGGGCAGCAAACTTGGTCAGGACTATTTTTGGTAATTCTGAACTAGAGAATGCCTGAGCATAAATAGACTTCCCCATGCCTTAATGAAAGCACTGGGCTTTGATTTGACTTAGTGTGCTTTTTGGTTATGCTAAATTACTTTTATGTGGCCCTTGTGGTTGTGTATTGAATTTTTGTTTTTCTTCTGCAACAAACTGGCTCCTCTGGCTTAAAGCCTACGTGGACCAATGCTGGAGCAGAATTTGCTGGTAAAGCCTCAATAGGTGTAAGCACAAGAAAGAAGACTTTGGTTTGTTCAACTGGAAGTCTTGTTAATGTTGACTAAAGGTAGTTTGGGGCAGGGGTAAGGCTTTTGAGTGAAAAGGCAAATTTCAGCCTAAAGGGAAATTTTAAATGCAGGCTCTAGTTGTAAACAAAGTCTCCAATGCTATGTGGATAGGACTCCCTGCTGTGCAGGATTTGTTTTAAATTACCACTGGGCTGAAGTTTGCCCTGCATTGGGTTCCCAACAGTGCCAGCGTTGGGACTGCTGATTATTAAAGTTTTCCATAAGGATGAGGTAAGTTTTAGGTGGTTTCCAAAATTTTTTACCCAAAATACCTTCAAGTTTCCACCTGTTTCTGTGGGAGAGTTTAGTCTGCTGTTTTCCTCCAAGCTTTGTGCCCCTTTGGAAGCCCCTCTTCATGTTAGTAGTGGTTTGTGTTCAAAAGTATTGGGGATTCTCCTTAGGATCTTGTATTTTTTGTCTCCATGTCAGAATGGTGCAAGAGATGTCCTCCTCAAAGAGCAGCACTTCAGGGAGGATGTCAAGTGGGCAGGGAGCCCTTTTCCCTGGAAAAGTGGTTTTTTAAAACCTCAACCAATTGCTGTAGCTCCTCTGAGCTGCACCAAAGGCAGGTGGATTCAGTTACTCAAACTGCTTATTTATGGCATAATTCACTGAAGAAATGTCCTGAAGTGATGCATATTTTAAAACAGTCTGTCCTGGGATTCTCCATGAAATAGTGGCTTTCCTTTGGATCATGTATGAATTGTGCCTCTCCTTATGTGCTATTCTTAATCACCCCAAAGAACAAAAATTCTTTGCCTTTGACCATCTTGAACAATTCCCCCCTCCTGGTGTCTGAGTTCACTTCACAAGAATTAATTGCCAAGTTAATTGACAAGAATTGGTCCAGTCTTTGTTCTTGCCAGGTGTGTGATGCACAGAGAGGTCTGAGCCTGCACCTTGCTCTGGTAGCTGCTGCGAGGGGGAAGCAGATCTTGGAGTGGAGCTGGAGCTGTGGCTGAGTGAAGGGGTGGAAAACACGTCTGGAAGGACAGCCAGAGCTGTGGGGTCTGTCACTTCACAGCTCCAGGAGCACAATAGAAATGTGTTTATTTCAGTGGGAGCTCAGTGATTAAGTTAATACTTTGCTGCCTGGCCCTGAGTACCAGAACTCTGTCTTTATCTAAATTTATCTCGCTCTTCATGAGAAGTCTGCTATTATCTAGGAAAATAAAAACAGTCTGAGCACCTGCTTTGAAGACTGAAAAAATAACCTTTATGTCTTGCTTTGTAGCAATTGCATAGTTCATGGCTGGACTGCAGCGTCTCACATTCCTGGAGGCTGCAAGCATCTTCCCCAAAATCAATAGGTGGACAGTGATGTCAAACAGTTGGATTTGGTCGTGCAAAAATTAAAGGCTTTATCAGCTGAAGAACTTCCTGTCATAACAGAGTGTCAGATGTGAAAACCCACAAAAAGTACTGCAGATCAGTGCTTTTCTTGTGTCTCAGGGTGGAAATTTGTATTGTTCCAGTTCTCCTGATAACCATTGACCTCAGAAGAAATCGGGTCACGTCCTTCAGCAACAGTGGCGTCGTTAAGATGCACGCTGAACAAAACAGCTGAAATCCAGGATTATCCAGGAGAGGGGGTTGGTTTAGGAAAAATGGCCTCACAAAGGAATTAATTTAGGCTTCAGCTGATTGCATGTTTGCATCTTATTTCATTGGTTGATACTTAGAGTTGTTAAAACAATTTGCAAATGAATTGTTTCACCTTGAAGCCTTTTGCAGATTCAATAACTTCAGTAGTTGTGCAGCGACAGCAATATAAACATACAGAGAGGGGATGGGGTAAGCATGCAGTTTGTGTCTGTGGCTGTCCATAGACTCTCCAAGGAGTGGCAGTTCCATCTGATGGATATTCTGTAACTGGTCACTGGTAGGGATAATCCCTGTGTGAGGGTGGATGGAGGCTGTCCCTGCTCCATCCCTCCTTTCTGAGGACCATGGATCACAATGCCTGAACCCATGGAATAGCAGGGCTGCTGCCTTTGTTCATTGCTTCCCATTGGGTGCATTAGGATTCTGAAATCCCCAAGGCTTGAAAAGAACTTGTGATTAAACCTTAGATAAGTTAGAGGCCAGTTAAAAAATATATTTGCTACTATTTCAATTCATTGAGTTGTTACAATAAAAATGCTTATTTTCTAAGGCATTTTTTAAAGGAAAGGAGGAAAAAACCCAATCCTGACATTCAGAACTCTTACATTAAGGTCATAAATAATCTTGTCCTTTTTAAAGTCCTGTGTGTGCACATTCAGCAGGGGTAAAACCTAGTGTCAGAGCAGAAGGGATTTTGGTTAATCTAGCTTTTTGCTGTGCTTTTGCTCTACCAGAGCTGTATTAATTATTGACAAGACTGGCCTAATCCAAAGTCACTGCAGGCTGAAGCATTAATTTACCCTGTAGCCTGCTGTGAGTAGGGAAAAAATGAAAATTGAGTCTTTCTTTATGTGAGTACCACATCCTTTGAGCCAGGAGCATGGCTTGGCGTGTTGGGTGTTAGTCTGGGCTGGAGTGGTGTGTCCAGAGCCAAGCTCAGCTTCTCTGGCAGAGAACAACTTCATGTTCCCTGCAGAGCCATCCAGGGCAGCCACTGCTGCTGTGCTTGAGGGGGGTGAAGTTCAGAGACTCTTCTGCAGAAATGGGGTTAAACATTGGCTGGTGGTAATTGTTGTAGTAGCACTCGAGCTTTGAGCCACCAGCAGTCAAAGTTAAGGTAACATGATGTTTTGAGTCTTGGCGTCCCAGAGAAATGGTTAATTATGTTTGGAAGGTTGTATTGCCTTGCGTTTTTGGTTTTTTTTCTGTTGAGCTGTTCCAGAGTCCCAGTGGCTTTAAAACACTTAATTTGCATCACTGAATCAGTTATCCTCTCGCTGACTTTTTAATTTGCTTCCTCCCCCCATCTTGTAGATTTGCTGCTAATCTGCCCTTCATTTTGAATAAACACTCATCCCCAGTCCAGGATACACAATAAATTGGTCAGTCATTTCAGATACTTTTGTAAGAGCTACTACAGAGCTGTCACCTGTGGTTTTAGATTAACAGCAGGATATTTCTATTTATATGTGAATTTCAGAGAGTTCCCTTGTTTCATGTAAAGAATTTCCTAACAACTAATCCATATCTGGAAAAAAAGGCTTTTTGTAGAAGCTGTCAAGAAAGTATATTCTGTATATTCTTTATTAGATCTTACAAAGGGATTTGGGCAAATTAAGGGAAACTGATTTGATCTTAGTGATATTTCCATTATTTAAATTCTTTGTAAAATGAGATTTGTGCTGTGGAACTGGTGGGTGCCTGAGGGAAGTGAGCTGGTTGCAGGTGCCTGAGTAGTTCTCAGGTCCTTAGAGGGCAATCGACTTACCTGGAGTGGGAGCTGTGGTGCTGAGGAGATGCTGCTGGGTGAACAGGAGTGCTGTGGGGAGAAACTGCTCTGGGCTGAAGAGGTGATGGGGAAAAAAGGCTGAGTTTGTGCCAGAGGAGTGTCCAGAGGAGGTGGATGGTGCTGGGGCTGCTGCTGCCTCCTGTCACAGCGTTTGGTTTTTTTTCTGTTGAGCCCTGCCTCCTTCTTCACCACGGGCTCTCCATGCTCACTCCTCAGCCCTGGTCACCTTTTCCCCTCCTTGTAACACCTGCTATGCATGAAGGATCCAGGTCCTGCTTATCAGAGAGGTGGGGCTGGTGACTCCTCTCCCAGCCCCATGGATTTGGGTGCTGTGTAACTCTGCTGTTTGGAGGTCCCCACAGCACCCAGCCCTGCAGTGGCGTTGCTGCCTCGCAGAACGGCATCCCGTGGTCTCTTTGCTGTCTTTAACTTCTTGATGTCCTGGGGGACTTCATAAAGATCACTTCCTCCAGCAAAGCTGCTGACATGGAGCAAAAGCCATCAATGAATTATTCATATGCTGTTCATTTTCTGTGTTTAGGAATTAATGCAGCTTCACTTCAAAATTCCCTTCCGTGGCTGAAGTTGAGTGAAATTGTTACTAAGTTACTACATGTTCATTTTTGGGGGAATTACTCTGTATCTGGGAACTGTGGTTTTGAAACAAAGTTTCATGAGACCTCCCACTGTAAAGTTAAATACTGTCAGTAGGTCCAATTTAAATGGATTCATGGGGTTTACTTCAAGGAGGGCTGGTTTTTGGACAGTCACTTATGTAAAGCGGTGTACTGTTTATAAGATAATTTGTGATACTTTAATACTTGGTGAAGCAGTAGCTTCAAACCAGGTAATTCTGAAGTCCTAAGATGTTGGTTTTGTTATAGAACGAAACAAAACTCACGAGCCACACACCTCAACCTCCCCAAATCCCCCAGGCCTGTGGTGTTGATTGCTTCTATCTCATTTGTCACGTTATTTTTCAGGAACGTGTTTTCTTTGTAATTTGAAGGAAGTGTGAAATTATGTTCTTTATCTCATTTTAGCAATTAACCAAGAGGCAAAGACATAGATATGCCTATAACGTGCATATATCTGTAAAATAATTCTGTAATACTCTCACTCTTCACTTGTCTTTGGGTTTGTTTTTTTTTTTTTGTTTTTTTGTTTTTTGTTTTGTTTTTTTTTTTAAGTCTTGGATTGTGCTTCCAGACTTGTGGGAAATAATCACTTTTCTTCAGACCACAGATTTAAATGTTCATGAAAATGTCCAATTTTCTTCCACAGGCACTGAAACGCCGGGAAGAACACAGTGTGGAGGTAGATGGGGAATTTATGTCTTTGAAATGACATAAATCTCAAAAGATGTAAAGATGTTTGAAAGCATCTTCCCGTTTGCAAGGGCAGCAAATGAGCAATGCTATTGGCCTTGCTTATGGGAAGGAGAGACAAGCAGTGGTGTTTCCTGCCTGGTTACTAAAGGAGCACTTTGCAACAGCTCAGTCATCTCAAAACCACTTTTATTTTTCACTGTTAGCACAGCTTGTTGTTGTAGTTTGCACTGAATTATACAAAAGAAAAGAGAGAGTCAACGTTTAATTTCTGTGATGGCCCTAGAAGGGTTTCTGTGATTTGACAGCATTTGTCCTGTTACTTTGTCTGGAGGTGTTTTGCCTTGAGCACAACATGTAATTAACTGTAACTTTTAAACCAATTTCCTTCTCTTGTCAGGCTGAGGCTGGAGAAGAGCCTGGGGTAGACCCTGGAGTGGGATGGATCACTTGGTGAAAGCAAGCTCTGATGAGGAGCAGTTACAGGGAGCCACATGCCCCACTGGGGATGGAGCTTTGGGAACTTGCTGCCACGGGAGGCCCGGAGCAGGGGGACAGAGGGGTTGGGGGTGGTGGGGAATGGCAGCAAAATTCTGGGCAGTGATGTACCCAGCAATTTCTGTGTGTCAGCTGCAGGTGCTGGAGGAGTGCAAGGGGAATGAGTTACAGGCCATGGTCAGGCTCTGGTGTTTTCACTTACAAAATAATAATAGAAAAAAGCTGCTGCTGTTTTGCTGGGACTGAAGTGTAGGTCTCACCCAGTGTGCTATTATGTGTGTTTTCTTAATCAAAGTGAAGACAACTCTAGGAAATGCATCCTGCTTAAACAAAAATGAGGCTTCCAGCTGGTTCTCAAGCATTTCCCTGCATCCTTTTGTGGTACTGCTCCTACACCTCTCCGTGCTGGAGTCATGTGTTTTGCAAACAGCAGAGCTGTTGTTGTGCAGGTTCTCTGCTGCAGTGAATTCTCCTTAGTGCACTGCTGCCCTGGATCACTCAGCAGACTGGAGTGGCACTCCCTCCTCTTCCTGACTTCAACTGGGAACTGTTGATATGCTCCCAGCTTCAGTCTGTTTGCATTCAGTACCTGTTAACCAGCAGTCACAGGGTTTATGTATGATTGCTTCCAAAAACTTCAAACCAATGCGCCTTTTTAGGATGCAGGACGTTCTGTGATGGCAAATACATCCCTGAGAATGTTTCCAGTCTCAGTGATGGGGAGCTGTTCACACTTGCTGGGCATCCAGTCAAGTGGTCAGTTATGTGTGTTAAAATCAGGACTTCTCTTATTAAGATTTATGGACAAAGAATTGAAAGACATTCTAATGCTGTATGGCATCATTCTGTGCAAATAGCTACTGCTTTTGAGTTGCATTCAAATTCCTCAACCTAAAAATTAGGTTTGCTGGAGGGGCTTTCTGCATCACTGACTTTTGTAGACATTTGTTGTGTTGACTTCTCAGTTTGTTAAGTTTGGCCTCTGCAGAAGGAGTTGAATCTGAATATAGATTTCTAATAATTTTTCACCCATATCAGGGCAGAATTCATATTTCATGTTAAATTTTTGTGGTGGTGTGACTGTAGAGGGGCTTATGGCACACACATTTCCATTTGTACTGGCAGCACTAGACTGTGACACTTGGGGACATGGTTTAGTGCTGGGTTAGGCTCAGTCTTAACTGTCTTGTACCACCTAAATGATCCAATGGTTTTATGATTGCTCAGGATTTGAGGGTTTTGGAGCACTAGCAGATGGATGCCCATATTCTCCAAGTTAATGTAAGAGGAGAGGTGTGAAAGGTTGGCCATGGCTTTCATTAAATATTTTGAAACCTGTGTTTGCCTTAATCACAAAGCTGTTATTTTGAGTATTTTTGAGGTGTTTGGAGCCTCTCACTGCTAAGTGCACCGGAGAGCTCCCATCTCTGAGGAGTGAGCCCTTGGTATCCAAGGCTACCACTGGAGCTGGTGGGAGGGCTGGCATCAGCCAGAGGTCACCTCTGACACCAGCAGATCCCACATTGCCTTTGGCACGTTTTTCCTGGGAGGGGGGCAGGTGTGGCAGTCGTGCTCAGTGTGTGGCACGGAGCTGGGCATTAGGGAGGTCTGGAATGAGCAGTGCTTAGTGCAGGGTGTCTTTGAGAGCAGGAGATACATTCCCAGTGCTTGGTACTAATGATAGGGTGGATTTGAAATGGAGCTTCTGCACCTAGACCAGGATGAAAAGAGCCTTGTTTTCTGGGAGTAGTTGCACAGACACTTGGCAGAGCTGGGAGTGATGGGTGGTGCAGAACCACTTGTGAACACCCAGCTGTAAATCAGGGGAGCTCCGTGTGTGCCCTTCTACAGGAGAGAAAATGTGAGTCAGTTCTGAATTCTGCCAGAATTATCCACTGAGTGACCTCGCTGAAGGACCCCCACTTCCATGGTGGAGTGTTCTCTTTGTCAGGAAAACCAATGTCCTTATTCTGAAGTCCAGGACAGATTTGCAGCTATGGCCTGAGCTGCGTTAAACACGGAGCAATTTCATGGTGTGAATACATCACATCCCTGCCAGAGTTAAATAAGGAGAGAATAGGCCTTGGGAATGGCATTGAAGCTGTACAGGAGAGTTTAGCAGAGACTAAACCCCCAAATCTTTCCTTTTAATGTTTGGAAAATGCTGTTGTTTTTGTACAAACATCTGGCTGTTTTGTGTTGGCTGGTGCAGCCTCATAGATACTGCGTCTGCTGCGTTTATTTAAATTTCCCCTGAAGACGCAAATTAAAATTTGCTTCCACAAGCTTCCAGCCATTCCTGCTGCATGTTGCTGTGGAATTCTGCTCTTGAAAAGCTTGCTTTTAGGCTTTGGTTAGTTCTTTTCCTGCAGGGACAAAAGAACACGCAAGTGTGAATTGCAGGAGAGGAAGTTGGAGACTGTAGGAACAGACCTGTGGGACTGAGAGTGTTCCATGGCAAACACTTCCAGAGTGGGGTGGGATGGAATTTTCTCCACTTAGGGACAAATGGGAGGGACTCAAAGGAGAGTTTGGGGTTAGTTTGGGGGACCATAATGCAACCACATCTTTGAGGGACATGTTTAGCTGAGTTTAGAGAGATTTTTTTCCTGGGAAAGGCAAGCTTGGCCTTGGAAAGAGCTGGAAATATGTGACCTGCAACAGTGTCTTTCTAGCTGACACGGGATTAACTTGTCAACAGCAGCATTACAAAGCCACTCTATTTTACAAAATTCTTCAGTGTCAAAGATATCTATTTCCTGGATGTGGAAGATTAATGCTGTTTCTGTTGGTGATGCCCATCTTTGCAGATGGCTTGTTTAAGAGCACTTATTGGATTGATTTTAATTTTTGTTAAAATTGGTTAAATAATAGCTTTGGCTTTTTCAGTGAGACTTCTCTAAGGGCAAACTGGCAGCCTGGGAGAATGAGCAGCTTGCAGTAGCCTTCAGTTTGCACCCAGGAGTTCAGAAATCGCTTTCCTTTGAGTGTGTCGTGGTGTTGTTAATCCACATCTGGCGGTTCCCTTCTGTCTACAGTTAAAATCCCATCACTGTTCTGTGGAGGATGGAAGCAAAGTATCCAAAACACCATTATTGAAACTGCTGCCATGGAAAGCTTGCTGCTGCTCTCTCTTGATGTTATTTTCTTTCATTTTTTTGAAATTGCACGGCTTAACCCCATTTTTTAAAATACTACTTGAATGATATAAACTTGTTGATCTTGCTAGATGTCATTATAAATGTAATTTCAAATGGAAAATACTCTAAGCTTTATCTTTATTTCAAGAGTGTCTTCTTATTTCAGTTAATAACTGTTTTATTCTGTCCCTTTCCAAGTTTTTTGATTATTATTTTTAAATAAAAAACCCAGCAAGCCAAATTGTTTGCTTTGGAATGAGCACGATGAAAGAGGGGCAGATAAATCCACCAGATAAGGCAAGTGAAGGGGAAAGTCTGATAAAACAAACATGGACATTATGGGTTGGTATGTGCAGGAAGGTGATTGTCAACAAGGATGCAATTGCTGCCTCTTTGCAGCCTCTTCTTACTGCTCACACCTCAGGGAAAGAAGATTGTGGTCCAGCATTGGAAAGGGAAGATTAATTATTTTAAAGTGCTTAAAGCAGTGGCCTTTCGTAGCAGTAATTGGAATTTCTCTGAGTTTCCATCCAGTCTTACTGGTGCTGGAACATCCTGAGCAACTCAGCCAAGAAGAGTACAAGAGGGGAAGAATTGTTTCTAGGCTGAACTGGTTTTGTGTTTACCTTGATTTCATACAGCAGACTTTGCCCTCAGCACCTTTGCTGTCCAAATCCATTCTCTTTCACGTTGTGGAGCTGATTTTGTTTCCTTTGTGGAGCTGCAGTGCTGCTCTGGACTGTGTCAGTTTTCATCCAGAGTGCTCCAAGTTGGTTAGAACACGTGGTCTGGGGCTTCCTGCAAAATTGTACAAAATTCTGAGTAAGTCTGGTTTTAATTTTGACTACTGCCTTCAGGTTGAGAGAGACAGGAATTTGGTCAAGTATCTAATTGCTTTGTCCTGTTTTGACACTATCATGTCTCTCCTTGTTCTCTCAGTCTTGCCTTTCTCAAAAGTAGGATTACTCCTGGGAGGCTGCCTGGCCAGAGATGATGAGAGCCACTGCCTAAAGACACTTGGGTTTGTCAGCTGGAGTGTCTTGGGAAATGCCTATCTGTAACCCCCATTCCTGTATGTCCTTCAGTTTATAAGCCTCCCAAAAATAATAAAACACCATTAGTCTGGTGAAGGCTCAATGTACAGAAATTGCAGGTGGCCCTGTGTCTGTGACAGGGAGTTGCTGTGTTTTTGAGCCCTCCAGCTGGGGTGAGGGAGGCAATTTCCAGGACCCTTTTTCCCCCAGAAGAGCTGCTTTTTTCAGAATGATGAGCATTCCTCACAGTGGGCTCAACACAGCCCATTGTGGTGGTGTTGTGTTGCACTTGTGCCTTGTGAAGTGCTCCGAGGAAAGGAAGGGAAGAGCTTCCTGATGATTGGAACATCGAGCCCCTGAATGGCTCAGGTCTGAAAAGAATTCCCTCTTTCCCATGGCTCCATCTCTGTAGGAGGCCAGGCTGTTCCTGACCCGGGCAGGCTGTGCTCTCACAGCAGCACACAGGAGAGGGCTGCAGCAGCCAGTGCCACTGGGGCACTGCAGGAATGCCATGGAGCAGGACCAGAATCCTGCTGTGGACACGACAGTGGGAACACTTTTTTTTTCCCCACAAGAGAATTCCTAGGGTAGATTTCCTTTTCTTCCTTGCTGTCTCTAGAGCTGCATTTATCACTCACTTGGGACCTTTGGGCCTCTTTGGGGAAAACCCAGAGTTTTTCTCCTAATGTTGCCTTGAGACACGTTGAAATTGCTTTATATTGCATAAAATGAGGAGCATAGGAAGTTTGCAGACTAGTGTTTTATTTTGGATATGCTCTCCTGATCCCAGTGGAGGATCCTAAACCTCTGAGGAGTTGGGTTTGTTTATTTCTAAGGGAATTTGCTCTGGGAATGTCAACTGCTGTTGTTCTGCTTTGTGCAGATACAAAGAGAGATGGTGACGGTGGAGATCTGTGTTACAGCAGGGAGAAACTCCCCCCAGCCCTGGTTCCCTGTGGCAGAGGGATGCTGTGAGGAACTGCAGGCAGGACAGAGGGTGTGGTAACAGGAGAGTACATCAGCCTTTCACAAGGATCTTCTGGAAATCACCTTCCAGACACAGCCATGGATGTGGGGCTGGGGCTGCTCCAGCTTGAGCAGGAGGTGGGGATTGGATTTCCTTAAAAGCTGCCAGGATTTCACTAAGTGGAGTTGTGGAGACTGAAAAGTTGAAGGGATTCATTTTTCTAGCATTTTGTTGCTTTTCCTACTGAAGTGTTTTTTTTGGGCAACTTCCCCAAAGACTGTTAGTATTAATAAAGTGGCCCTTGCTTTTTATCCCAGTTTGGAGAATTCACTTTTTTGCTCTTAATGTTCTGTAAGAGAAACTCCCTGTCTGTGCTCCATTAGGGGATACATGTTACCACCTTCCCTGCCTGCCATTATGAAATCATTAAATGTTCATATTTTATAGGTGACTGGCCAAAAAGGAATCCTAGAATTCTCCATGCTAGACAGTTATAATAGTATGGAATCATCTCAGCTTAATTGAACTAGAAGCATTTTTTCTTATCCTGATGTAGAGCTTCTGAAGCTTTACCTCGCTTCTCCTGCATTATTTATTGTTCATAATCCCACATAACCTTATGAACAGTAAGGGTTTTTTGTAAGAGAATGGATTTGCTCCCATTTGATTTGCAAGGAGCTGCTTACACACACACAGGTTGTACTATAACAATGTGCAATAAAACAATTCAGTACGAGTGTGAACTCATTATGCATCTGCTTTATGTGGGTTTATCCTAAAGCTTTATTCAAGTGTGTTTTATTATGGTTACTTCTTGTGCTGATAACTCTTGTGGTTTTTAATGTACTCACAGCATTGCAAGCTGATCTTTAGCTGTCTGGTGAGCTGAACTGTACATGTTTTCTAACAGTGTTTGCAAAAACTTAATTTTTATTATTTTTTGGTAAATAACACACGTGTATGTGTCATTTGTTTTATCATCTTCCTGGACTATAGCTTCAGTTATTATGCCTTTCTTCTCGCAGTTGTAATGAATGAGTCACTTCTGTTTATAAGGATTTGGTTGTTTACTCTGACAAACCCTTGATAGGAGACACTCGACAAGATCTCAGTAAATCAATTTGTTCAGGATCTATAAGCATCTCATTAGCATTTATTTGCAATGTTCATTGTAAGCTCAGCTGCAGCTGTTGAACACCCTGAATCTCCCAAAGATTTCCAGGATTGTAAGCATATGTTTTGGGATTGTGCTTTAAGTGGAGGAATTTTGTGAGCTTCTTTCTCTCTTTTCATTGCTGCCGCTAACAAAGATCTTTTTGAATGGAACCGCAGGCTCTGTGTCTATAATCTTTCCCATTTCTGACTGCTGAAAGCTTCGTTGGAAAAAAAACATTATTGCTGGAGTGGCGTGACTGAGAGACCATTCTTCTGCCCGTCTTGCTTTTCATTTCCCCATTGGCGGCAGGACAAGGCTCACATTTTCACTGTAGTTTGTGCAATAATGGTTAAAAGGCAGGGCCGGGCTTTCCCCTTGCCCGAATGCCTGCGAGCCGAGCGCTGTCCCTGTCGGGGCCGGGAGAGGAGGCCCGGCCTTACCTGCAGCTCCTGCCATTGATTTCCCATACACGTCTGCTAATGGGCTCTTCCAGAGGAGCGCCAGGAAAACCACGCGCATCCCGCAGCTCGCAGGGAGCTAACAGCCACGCTTATCTCTTGCGAGGTTTTTACAAGGGGAAGTTATTCTCGGGTTTGTTTTCTCAAACGAGGCTACGGGGAATGGGAAAATGAAGTGAAAAAAAACAGCTTTTTGAGAGGGTAATTGAAATAGTGCCCAGCCCAGCTTGGAGCCGGTGCTGTGTCCAGGGCACTTAGAGATCACGCTGCTATCTGTTAAAGCTTCCCTGGAACTTCTGGCAGGGCCTGGCCTGGGAAGGAACGCGTGTGCAAAATGATCCTTTTTTTCCTCTTTTGCCATAGCAAGTGGCAGTGCCTTACTGGCAAAGCAAACTGGGGATTTCACACTTATTTAAATTCCCCGTACTCCCTGCCATCCCTACCTCCCCTTAACTGCAATATAACCCGAGTTTATTTTCATTTTCAGGCTGGGGAACTGGGGCAGGCTGCCTGCTGCTCAGGGAGCAGGCTTCAAAAATCACCTTTGTTTCTGCAAGTGGGGATCACATTCTTTCACTGCAATCAGTACCCAATCTGATGACATTCTCCTACAAGCAGCCTGCACTCCAGCAAGCAGTTTAAATATTATTTTCTAAGTTCCTTTCCTTGTATGGCATCGGAAATGCCATGGCTCATTCCAGCTGCTGCCTGTAGATTCCTGGAGCTCCGTGTATCTTGCTTGGCTCGACCTCACATGATCAGTAGTTCAGTGAAAATTGATAGTGTGTTTTCAGCTTGGCTCAATAATAGATCAGTGGTTTGGGGAGACTCAAAATACCACCTGTACAAGATACTTCTCATGGAAAAAAAGAGGGCTTTTGGCTGTAGCATTTATGCTGAAAAAATGATCTAATAGGAAGCTTGAGGTGGAATTGCAGGGCAGGATGCTGAATCCAAATGTCCAGCTCTGTAATGAAAAGGAAAACATTTATCACTTAGATTGTGGCAGTATTCCTTCTCCTGCAGTGTGACACCAAAGAGAGCAGTTTGGAATGGGCACAGAACCCCAAGGCTGTACTTCAGAAGATTGAACCAAGGTAGCTGTGAAGACAAAGGGCAGGTGTCCATTTCTTGAACTAATGGAGTCCAAAAGGCCTGCCCTGAACCTCCAGGAATGTTCACGTGGGAGCCTTTCCTGTCCCAGAGTGGTGCTCCTGTTCACCTGAAGCACCAGAAGGGTTTTCCAAAGCCTTTCCCAGAGTGCTGTTCCCTGTTGCTGTTGTTCTCTGGCCCCAGTCCTTTCCCTCTGGGTCTCTCAGGAGGCAGGGGCCACATTCCCCTGCCAGCTGGGAGCCTGCCTGGATTCCTGCCTCCCCTCTCACATCCCTGGACAGTCCTGCTTGCCCACCTGGCATAGACCAAAGGCTTTCTCTGTCCTGGAGCTTGCAGTCATGACCTAACAATATCTTCCAGACTTGGGGAGGAGTAGCACACCTTCCTACCAGAGATAAACCCTATCACCTCTTCTGCTTCACTGTTTTGTCCCAGAAGTGTCTTTGTATATTAAATTATCGGGTTTTAAAGTCTCATTCCTGATTGTGAAATGGCAGAGTAGATTTGTCCCACCACCACCCACAAGTAACAGAAGGGTGGCCAAATGCAGCCATGGCACTCGGTGCTGGAGGAAGCCTAGGAATTGTTCTCTCCTCACACTGGGATCACAAAAAGGTAATGACAAGCATGTGGCTGAAAATGCAGCTTGAATTTAATTTGAATTTAAGCTTCAAAACAGTGTAGTCTGGCAGGATGCTCTAATTGTAGCTTGAAATAATCTTTTTTTTAAAGCCCCTTTGTCTTTCTTTAGTAGCTCCACCTGTCTCTTTTCAAGGTTACTGGTGTAAGAGGGGAGGAGGAGCCAGCTAATAGAGGAAATTTGGAGTGAATGGAATAGAGGGGGTTTTGTGTGGTGACTGAAAGTGAGGGTCTGAGGCAGTTCTTAACAGTCCTTGGTGAGCTGCAGTTTTAACCTTGAATTCTATAGTGGGGGAAGAGCTCCCATTTCCCATCTGATCACTTAATGAAGACTCAATTAGATTTTTGGCATAGCATTTAGAGAATGATCTATGAGTTGCATGCAAAATTAATGACATTTAATTTAATCGATGAGATATCAAAGACACCTTAGTCTAATAGCAAGTTTTGACCATGATTTTTTTCCCTATGAACTAAAAGCAAGTTCTGCAAACTTAATGAGCTGCTCTTGCAATGCTCTCAGCTTGCTGCTTGGATGTGAGTGTGACATCTGCTGGGCTTTGGTTTGGTGGGGTGTTTTGCAGTCACCACCCCTCAGAGAGTTGGGTTTGGTGTAGAAAGAACTTGGGACAGCTGCTTTTGCCTTCTGATTGTGGGATCTCCTCACGTGTTCCAGACAGAGCCCTCATTACAGTGTCCTTCTGTATTCTGTGTTTTTTCCATTGTGTGGTCCTGCAGCGTAGCCCCAGATTTTCAGTGTCTCTAGGTAATTCTTGTTCTCAGATCTCTGATTAAATATCCTCTGGTAAAAATAGCACACCACACTACCAGTTTGAAGAGGTGGCACTGGTAGCAGAGTTCCCTTTGTATCTGTTAACAGTTAAGTGGGGAGATGAACCCCAGGGGCTGCAAACCTGCCAGAAGTGGGGCTTTGTGCTGGGAAGCCCTGGGCCAGCTCAGCTCCCACTCCCTGAACAGGCTCGTGAGGAGCACAGACCACTGGAGCAGCAAAATTAATTTGGATGCTGAGGTGGATCTAATGCCATTATTGGTTCAGTCTCAGATGATCTTGTCTGTGCTGTATCAAAGCCCATGGGTTTATCAGCTGCCCTGCTGATAGGTCTCTAGCTTCATTTTTGCTTTAGAGCTCAGCAGGTACATCCCTTTGCACAGCTGTGCTGATATGCATGCTTTTATACAGAAGTATATAAAAATAAGTGAGTATAACTCAGTGTAAGATTATTAAATGCTTGTGTTTGGGCTGTTGGCGTGGTGTGCAGGTGGGGAGATGCAGGTGACCCAGCTCTGGGTGCCCAGATTTGATATTGTTACATAATGTCTCATTTCATAATATTCCTGACACACTTTAGCCTGTGCCTTGCTGAGCTCTGGCCCATCTGCCTGCCCTGGTTGTGGCTCCTTCATTTTTGTTTTTGGCACAGACTCCTGTGACAAATATTTAACAGTCCCCTCATCCTCAGCCAAAGCAGGGATGAAGCCCTGCATGCATTGCTGTGGCTGGGAGGAGGTGCTGCTGGAACTGAAACTGCTAAGCAGAAAAGTGGAGTAATTTCACCTTCCCTCTCTTACTTTGTGTTTACAAAGATAGAAACAACTTCTATATATGCAAGTCATGTATTTGAAAACTTTGGGAGACAAAGTAATTACACTTTAATATTGGCCATAAGAAATCTGTGCTGCAGAGAAACCCTAATCAAATAAAGGCAAAGCATCTTACTTTGCTTAATATTCTGTGATTTATATTCTCTGTGATGTGCAAGCAAGGTAATAGTGCAGCAAGGCAAGCACTACCTCAGTAGGTGCCTGGTACCGAGACAAAGCCACGAAATCCAAGAAAAACAATGTTTTAATTGGTTTTGAATTTTTTTTAAAAAAGTGAACATGGTGAGGTTTTGTTTGTATTTCAGAATGTGCTGCTCAAGTGCATCACCTCACAGATGCTGCTGCTTGTGACCACTTCCTGACCTCCGTTTTTCCCTCTTTTCTCATAATCCCATCTGTAGCATGAATGTTCCTGTTATGGAGCCGATACAATGATTTTACATGCTCTTGTCTGGGACTTTTTCATGGTTGGTGGTGACACGAGTGCTTGGTTCTCCTGCAAAGCTGCATTTCACCCTTCTTACAACTGAAAGGAGCTGGTTCAATAGCTCTGTTTTCTGCTTGTAGTTCCTAAAGCAAACAAAAAAACCCCACCAAGAAAAATTAGACACAAAAACCCCACCACATATTATATGACAATTTTTCTCTTGGAATTTTTTTGTTTAGAAAGTGTAAATTACTCTGCTAGAAAATAGAGCTTCCCCTTTGTGATAGTCATCATGTGCTGTGAATTACGTGAAATAAAGCTTTTTTATCCCCTTAAACATAGCTTGGAAGTGCTAATAGCAGACTCAGAGGGACCGCAATCTAATTATCTGATTATGGCTGATTTAGGTAGGTTTAGGTTGGGAGAGTTTCTCAGGAGAAGGCTGTGCAGGCTATTTACATAAACCCTCAGCACGGACAGGGAAAACGAGACCAAAGGAATTTGGAGCTCTCTGATGGTGTCTGGTGGTGGTCAGTGGTGGCTCTGGAGGCTCTGCCCTGCGGCTCCCAGCATTTGTGGCTTTCTCTGAAAGGTGCTGCTTGGGGACTGGGACAAATTGCAGCAGGAGCTCTGACAGAACCTGGGAAAAGCTGTGCTGTTACATCTTCTGGAGCTGTGTAAATGCTTTGTGTTTTAATGCACTCTTATCGATGTGCAGTATTTAAAATAGAAAGCTTGTTGTGGCAGGTGCTGACCTTGATGCAAATGGCAAGGATGTGCCAAAAACATTACACTGATGCTTCCAGGGACCTCAGGTGGAGGAAAAAAGGCTGCCCTGGCAGTGTGGGGAAGGTTGGATTTAAAGGGAATGAACCAAAGCCAGCAGTGTAAGGGTGTTGAGGTCCTTGTCCTGTGCTGGTGGTGATGACTGTGCTGACCTGGGACAGAGCAGTCACATCAGAAGTTGTAGCCACTCTCCCCAGCTGTGCAGCTGAGGGCAGGGATCAGCCTGTGGTTTGGAGCTGGGCCAGAGTCAGGAGCTAAAGTGCAGAGATGTTTGGGGATGCTGAGGGACACTGTGGCAGTGAATGGTTCCAAGCCAAGCCTCAGCCATGGCTCCATGTGTCTCCTGGTCCCTGGACCCGTGTGCTGGGCCCTGGGAGCCAGAACAGCCCAGGTTCTGTGGTTGGTGGTACAACAAACCCATCACTGCAGTACCAGCCAGCCCCACACCAGGCACTTTGTGTAGCTTTTACTGCTGGATTCCTCAAAACAGATCTTTCCTAATGTTGCCATTATTCTGGCTTTGGGACTTTGAATTTGCAGATGCTTAACTAAAGCTCACAGTTATGATATGTCAGGAAGGAAATAAAGAAAAGCCATTTTGAGGGTGTATCTTTCACTATGCTTGCTGCTTTGGATGCTCACACACTTCTTGCTTGCTCTCTTCTGTTGTTGGGAAATTGTTCCTTGGAGAAGTTTGAAGCTTGGCTGGCCAGATCCCTGAGCAACCTGATCTAAATAGACCTGCTTGGGGCAGCTGACTGGACTAAATGAGCTCCAGAAGACTCTTCCATACAAAGAATTGCATTCAAATGACGTTTTATTAAGTATCATCATCTGAAACCTTTGGTTTGGGCATTGAGTTGCCAGGTACTTTTCATCTGCTCTCCAAGCAGGTTGAAGAGCTTTTTATTGCACTAAAGGTAACCATTTCTCTGGTGAAAACCCTTGGATCTGATTGCAGTCTGTGAGCTGGAAGAGCTGTTGAGCAGTAGGTGCTTTGTGTGCTGTGTTTCCCTAAGAGCCCCCCTGAGCTGCTCACACTCAGGCTCTGCCCACCCAGGTGAGCCTTTGCATCTTCCCGGCAGGGAGAGCCGAGCCAAGGCTGCTCCCAGCACTGCCCGGGCCTCGGGAGCCATCTGGGCTTCACTGCTGCCAACAGGTACTGCTCCCTTTCTGTGACTTGTTACTTCCTTCTGCACTTCTGTTGCCACAATTAGCCAAATTAATATTTCATCAGGTCTGTCTGTTTGTTTAACACCTTAGGAGTGACGTGGTGTGAACGGAGTGCTGTTATCTGACACGATGCGCAGAGTGCGGGTCTGGGGCCTGTTTTGATGTTATTATTTCAGCTGAAAAATTCTGCTTCGTGTTAAGCAGAGCAAAACCTTGCAGAGGAACCTTTCAAATACGCACCCAGGTAGCTGTCAGTGCGTGCCAATCCATAGCACAGCCAGGATTAGCTGGAGCAGAGGCTGAGGGAAGCAGCATACCCAGAGCTGTGCACCCAGTAATACCCATATCTATATGATAATTCAGTTAATACATGCAGTAATTGTATTTCCACTCTTATGAAAGTTCTTTTGAAATGTACCTTCCCACTTTGAAATAATCTGTATTATATAAATGAACAGATAAATCTGTTTTTCCCCTCGCATGTATAAAACATTTGCCAAGCTAATACTTGCAAATGTTTTTGCTAATATATTTGCAAAGCTACAGTTGAGCTTTTTCTTTCATTCTGACAAAAGCTGCGCCAGTCAAAGCTCCGGTGGTGCCTGGGAATCGGGGAGGTGAAGGCAGTAAACAGGGGAGATGAAAGGTGCTGCTTGTCTTCACACACTGCCACAGGAAGTGTTTTCATTAATGTGCTTTGAGGAGAGACAAGAATCTGTGTAAAGCTTTTAAAACTGCTCTTTCACTTCATTTTACTGTACTTTCAACTGAGATCAAATGGGGCAGGGATGGCTGTTCCACACGCTCCAGTTACAGCCCGGGTTTGTGTTACCCGTCCAGGTCGGATGGAAACTCCGGTGCTTTGGGATGCGGTGGGAATGGCACTGATCCCCTGGGGCTCCCCCTTGCCACCCACTCCCCTTGGGGAAAAGGAGACACTCAGAGTCAGGAGTTCAGTTGAGGCATTTGGCTCTTTTGCTTGTAGCTTTTCTTGGCTTATGAGCACTCACAGCTTAGTAGGAATCTGTTACAGAAAAATGTCAGCTGGGTAACATAACACGGCTGCAAAGTTACAGTAAAGGATTAGTGCAATTAGATTTTTTTAATAGATCTGTTTAGAATACAAATACACTGCTAATAGGCTGCAGTTGCCTTCTTGAAGTGTAGCTGCTTGATTTCTTCTATAGCAAATAATAAACAAAAATCCAATAATTGTCTCTGCTCCATGTACATTCACAGTACTTGAAATAATTAAGTTGTGGTAAATAAGACTTGGGGATATTTTGGGTTTTATTCCAGACCATTTTTGTGCATTTCATGATGAAGGGTCAGGAAGATTTGCAGATACTCCTGGGCCAGGCAGAGCCTGTGGCATTGGTGAATGGGAGCAGCCAAAGCGTGTAAAAGGCATTAAACGTTCCAGGATCAATGTGCAGAGTTCACAGCTGAGAGGATGAAAAAAAAGCCAAAGAAACCACAGTTGTGGAGGTGGCACAAGTGGAGGGCTTTATCCACTGCTCAGAGTAAAGAGTGAGTAATTTGAAGGAGCTGTTGACTCTACAACATGTTAGAGTTCCTGCTTAAACCGCTTTCCTGGGGGACACAGGTTTGGGATGTTGTTTCTTTGCTTCTTTTTCTAACTTCCACAGTTGAAATGGTGCTCATTTGAATATTAGAGCAGATCTGAATATCAAATGTAAATATTATATACATTTTTGCCAGTTCTGGATTTGCTCAGTCTTCCTGAAATCTGGTGCAGTAACATACTGGTTTTGTAAGCCTTGTTATATATTATTTCTTATATATGGCTTATTCATTGATGATACTAGTAAGGTGTTTGGTTGATACTTTTGATGGGTGTTGTAACTTTTAAAGGGTCCCAATGCTGTGCTGTGGTCACTGACCAGAGTGGGCATCTCTGAGGGTTTTAGCTTTGCACACTGCAGCTTTTAGTTTGGGCTTTGCAAACACAGACACAAACCCTTATGCTCAGTGGAAGTCCAAGAATCCTGCTGGTTCTCTTAATTCCTCAGCATCCCCAGGGTATTACCTTGGTGTTGGTATGACTAAAATCTGCCCCAGTTTTCTGTGTCATTGAGGGCACCTGCTGCATCCCTCTTTTCTTGTAACTGGTGATGTGCCTGTTATCCCACTCCAACCCTTTCTGCTCAAAAGGTCTCAATTTGGGGCTCTTTAGTTGGCCAGCTCACTTTTACAGGAGTGTTACAAGTTAAATTTGTGAGGGGCGGGTTTTATTGCACCTGATTTATCCCCGGGTTAAACCACAACAGCACCTAATGAACTCTGCAAATAAAGTTGGATTTTAGGGGATAGGAAACTGGTGTAAATATGTTTTTAAAATAAGATTCTTGGTAATATTGTAGCATGTTTGTAGTAGTGTGTATGTGCATCCTTTACACCTTTCTACTGTTCCTGTTTTTTCACTACTGCCCTGAAAGATCAATAAAACCCTCATTAACACATTGCTAAGGTTATTATATTTTTATATGTTATGGCTCAGTGGTGTGATTGGGCAGTGCTTGGTAGGAAACTGGAGAAGGGAAGGGTTGAAGAATTAGTTGTGCTGAGTGTACAGAATTTACTAATTATCCTGATCTTTCTGCACTAGTCCCCTAAATTAGGGACCCCCAAATCAAATGCTGAACTCGTATTTGTTTTCCCTCTCCCCTTCCTTCCTTCTGTCCCCAGCTCCGAGGTGCTGGCAGAGGTTACTGGTTGTGCTTTCCCTCCAGGAGCTGCTGAGCTGAGGAACAAACCCTGGTGTCCCTGGGCTGTGAGAGGGAGGTGCTGGGGCTGCCTCTGGGGGGCTTTGCTGCTCTTGGTTCTGCCCTTGGGTGCTCCCAGCATCTGCTCTCAGCTGCTGTCACAGGATGCTGAGCTAAAGGGATTCCTTTTGCTCTGATCCAATGCTGCTGTTCTGTTTCCAGGTCCTCTCAGATATTCCTTGCTTGATCTGACATTAAAGCTATTTGTTAAGAATGTTTTCCTCTTTCAAGAAGTGTGACAAAGCTCTGTCTTTAGAAAGACACTGGAAATGATGTTCAGCAACTTTCCATTTGATTCTTTCTTGCATCTTTTTTTTTTGTGTTCATCCTTTTTATTCATTTTATGCTTCCTATAGAAACCATTTTTTTTTCTTTTCCTCCCAGTCTGTCTTCCTGTGTGGCTTTTCTGGCCATTGCTGTGATTGCAGCCCCCCTGACTTGGTATCAGCATTCCCACTTGTGAGCATCCCTTGGCATCTCTATGGTCTGCCTGGAGCCCTGGATTGAAGAGGTGTCCTGGGGGAGAGGGAGATCATTCACTGAGTGCAAAGCTTGCCTCACTTAAAGAGCATCTTAAACTGAATTAGTTCTGTTGGGTGCCCCATAACCTCCTTGGCATCTGAGAAGTTGTAAAACTGCTTTCCCCTTGATGCACAGTTCTTGGATGCTGCAGCTTGTTTACACTTGGGAAATATTTAAGTAATTGGCTTCAGCAAATAATTCTCTTGTGATGTGTGGGGATTTTTTTTTTTCTGTATTTATATTCTAAACCATTTTTGAAATACCAGTCTGGCAAAAAAACCCACCCTGTCTGAAGCAAGGAATCTGTTCCCTGATTATCTGGGCTTGGTTTGCAAGCCAGCAGGGCATCTCCATAGAGAGCTCAGCTCCTGTCTGGCCTTGGGAGGCTTTGGGGAACCAGTTCTGTGGGTCTGAGCAGGGTGGTTTGAGTGGAGCCAGACAGAGGGAGCAGGGCAGGATGAGGAACCTCCCTGCATTGTGTGCACTGTGTATTTTGAGCCTCCCAAGTGGGTCTTCTGTTTGTGCTTAACCCTCAGAAAGCCACTCTCTTTCACATCTCTCTCTGAAGAGGTAAATTAGGTGCCTGAGTGCTCAGAAGACTGGAACTCTGGGAGAGGAAATCCATTACTACAGGAAAAAATGGAAATTCCTCCTCACCTGCTGTAACAACTGTAGCATTGTCAGGAGCCAACATCTGGGAGCTATTTCTGGGGAAAAGTCAAAGTACTATTGTTCACCGGGAGGAACAGAAATTAATTTTCTTCCTTTTGTAGGTGTCTTTACAGTGCCCTCTAGTAAACTTGTGGAGAAATGCTGGAGGGATGTTTCTCAGCCCAGGTGGAGAAAATAATGAAAACAGTCCCTGGAAGAATTAAAAATTAAATAAATAATGGGGCTCTGGTCCCCTGGGACTTGAGGTGCTTTTTGAAGGAAGCACTGCTGATATTAAAAACTGATAGTTGCTTGAAATGAGAGAAATAGCATTAGCATCCCACAAAAGAGGGAAAAGGTGGATAAAATCCTTTAAGCTCTCCTTCTGAAATGGTTACAAGGAGGAATTTTGCAGATGGGACCTTTAGAGAAGTTCCCTCATTGGCTTAATTCAAATGTGTGGTGTTAGATGGTCTGACTTGTGTTTCCTTTGATTTATAAAAGCAAAATGGCCTTGAAAGAATGTTCCTTGAGCAAGGTGAGAGGTTTGTGGGGCTCAGCTGCTGCATGTGAATTCTGTGAAACCCAAGGATATTTTTAAACAACCTGAAAGAAATCCCCATTTTTGGGCTTAGTGCTTATAAAGGATTTTTTTTTTCCTGGCACACCAGGGGGAACAAAAAGTGCACCAGAAGTTGTTTTTGAAGCACGGCTGGTAGGCAGCTTTTTATTTTCCTTTTTTTGAGTGTAGATTTAAAGCAAATGAAAAAATCCTTGTCAGTAGGAAACAGTTTAAGAGTTGAGAGTATGAACTGGACATGAGGAGCACCTTCTTGGTGGGGATTTTTTTGGGGCAAGTTGCACAAGGGTACCACGAGAAGTGGTTCTAGTAAGTCCTGCTTTAGGGGAAGAGGAGTTGGTGCCATCTTTTCTCCTGCAGTTTCCAGGCTGAACAATAAAGGGACAGAGAGATTGTGACCTGGTGTGACAGTGTTTAGGAGCAGCTGCTGAAGGCAGCCATGGCACAGCACCTGGGACAATTGACTGTAAATAATAGAATCACTTCCACGTGTTCCAAATCCAGGTTGAAACATCTGACTCTGTCAAGGGGTTTGAAAGGCTGTGGAACTGAACACCAGATAAATGCATCTCCACAGACATCTGATCTTGGAGATTACAATCTGTGTTTGGATTTGGCTGCTGATCATTATCGTGTTTTTCTTGCCATTATTTAATAATATATGAGGCGATGGTATCGCTTACAGAGGGAGTGGTTGGAGTAGATGCAGGGATGCTTCCTTGCAGTGATTTATTGCAGACACACCACACTATTGAGAGACTTAAGTCTGTTCCTGCACACTTTTTTAATGGGCTAATTTTTTAAAATACAGTTTTGTGCTTGAGAGCCATCAAGAAGGTCAGTTAAGATGAAGCCAACAATCATTTGTTATTTAACAAACAAAAGGTAACTGGAAATATAAACAAAGCTCTGAAGGCATTGTTGCAAAATATGGCTTACTTTGTTTGACTGGTTCTTTGTTGGCTGTGCTGTGTGGATACACCTGAATTACTGGGGCCAAGTCCTGAACCATATTACCTCTTTATCTCTTAAATAATGCTAGCATTATGGTGACTGTCTTGATTTTTGTGTTCTTGTTGGTACTTGATGTCAAAAACTTTCTCAGGTCAGTAGCATTATGGAAACTGGGAATGGTTTGGGTTGGAGAGGACCTGAAGGATTCCCCATTTCCACCCCCAGCTGTGGGCAGGAACACTCTCCACTATTCCAGGGTGCTCCAGGCCCTGCCAGGGATCCAGGGGCAGCCACAGCTGCTCTGGGCACCCTAAGCCAGGGCCTCCCCACCCTCACAGGGCAGGATTTCTTCCACATGGCCTCCTCCATCCTGAAAGGATCTCCCTCCCTTGGGGATTTCAGAACAGCCCCATGCCTTGTAGGTGGGGGGAATCTGAGGCACCACAGCATTCCTCAAGCACCATTCCCAACCACGCTGGGGCAAAGAGGAGTTCCTCTTTGTGATGGATATCTTTGTTACAGTGTGTTAAATCATCAGAGGAGGAGATCTGCTTGAGCTGAAGGGGAAAGGAATCTAAGTCTGGGAAAGTCTGGATTTATACAAGGCATTACTTATCTTATAATGTTCCATCACTTGCTCTGCCAGGTTCCACTGTCAGCCCACTGCTGGAGTTATGAAAGTACCAGCAGGATTTATACTGTACTCTGCACTCAGGGGTAGCTCTTACACTCCCTCCTTTTCTCTCTTGATGCTTAAGTGCGGTTTAATTTTTGTCTGCTATAATTTGTGGATTGCAGAGCCTTTGTGAAGCCAGAGCTGAAGTGGCGTTTGGAGAACACAGTTTAGAAATGTGACCTTGATTTTTGAGTGTGGTGAACTTGCCAAGCACTGTGTGTTTGCTTGGGCATTGGAAGTGCTATATGAAAGTAAAATCAAAAGATGTTTGGCTGGTATCTATTGCTGTCGTAGTTTAATTTGATCAGGTGGTCTGTAATCTCTATTGACTATAAAGAGAAAAATGTAATATTAAGCAGCAAATACATCTTTGTCTAAACATTGCTACATTGTAATATCATAGATAAATTTTGCTTATTGGGGGAATGCAGAACGCTTCTGATGTTGTCAAGGAAAATAAATTACCAAGCTGGTAATATATACATTTATTTAGAGATTACCACATGCAGCAATTTGCCCACATAGATAACGTGCTCCTTAGCCATGAATATGTGAGCAAAACCACAGAACAAGTTCTCTGTGAGCTCCTGCTGGCAGCCTGCAGGAAATGGCGTGGGGAACATCTTCACTTAAACTACGTCTGGCTGATTCCGGAGGCAGCTTTCTGTAATGATGTGGGTTAGGAAGGGCAGAACACTGTCTTTAGGATTATAGAGGCCATTGGGAACGTTAATTAAATTCTGGGGAAAAGCCTTTTAAAAGCACAATCCTGTAGCTGGAGAGCTTGGAGCTTTTATCATTGAGTCGCTGTACATGAGAAGGGGCTGTCAAACAGTTCCTGCCAGTCTGATCAGGACATGTCAGGTGCTCCTGTTTTACATGTCAAGCTTGAAGGGTGTCATATCCATACTCCTAAATTGCCTTGGAGTCAGAAGGACAGTATGGACAGGTGCCACGTTGTTCCTCAGCTCCAGTGAGGGATCTTTCCTTATCAAAGCCCGGTTTGACTCCTTCCAAACCAAAGCCTGCTCATCTCAAGTCAGGTAATTGTGATGGAAGATGCATTTGGCTGCCTTGATTTATCATCCTGTTTGGAAAAAGGAGTTCTGAAATGATACCCGTGCTTCACATTTTCCTTCTGGATGGTTGTTGCATTTGGTCCTTGTAAAATGTGATGTGGTTTCTTTCCAAAGTGAAGTGAAATGTGTCATTGGAGCCCTGTGCTTGTCCTCAGGAGAACATCACAACTGAACAGTTCTGGTGGCAGCACTGAATGCAGGTCAGATCTGTGGCACACACATTGCTGTGCACCAGTTTGAGGTGATTTATGTGGAGTCGGTAGGACTGAGATCAGAGTGGTTTTGTCTGGAGTTATTTTCCTAAGTGCTGCAATTTCTGATGAGCTTGTGGCAGGCGGTTGTTAAAGGACGCATTTCAGTGATTTAAGGTGGATATTGGAGTGCTTGTGTCTTCCAGAAATTAACTTGATAATGAAGGGAAGCTTCTTCCCACTTGTGCAGCTGCTTGGCATTTACTGTTCTATACATTGCTCACCTGAAGCCTTATAAAGATGCTCCTCTGCACAGAAAATGGTGCAGGACAGGCTGGAAGCACTTCATGGTTCTGTACTGTCAGATCACTTTGGGGTGATGGTTTTGTCTTGGCTGAAACAGTGTCAGAACTGATGGTGAATTGTGAGAACTGAGGAGAGAGGAGCTGCAAAGAGGACTAGAACACCCCAAAGTATTTTTAATAGTAGGGGGTAGGAATGTATGAAAGTAGTTAATTGAACATCAGTTCCTGGACAAGTTGGGTGAGGTGAACAAGCTTGTATTTCCCAAACTTAAAATCACAGAATCCTGGAATGGTTTGGGTTGTAAGAGACCTTAAAGCTCATCCAGTCCCACCTTCTGCCATGGCAGGGACATCTTCCACTAGCCCAGGTTGCTCCAAGCCCCGTCCAGCCTGGCCTTGGACACTTCCAGGGATCCAGGGGCAGCCACAGCTGCTCTGGGCATCCTGTGCCAGGGCCTCACCTCCCTCACAAAGAGTAATTACTTTTCAATATTTAACTTAAACCTGCCCTTTTCCACTTCTTAGCTATTCCCTGTGCCCTGTCCCTCCATCCCTTGTCCCCAGTCCCTCTCCTGCTCTCCTGGAGCCCCTTCAGGTCCTGCCAGGGCTCTGAGCTCTCCTGGAGCCTTCTCCTCTCCAGGTGAGCACCCCCAGCTCTCCCAGCCTGCCTCCAGAGCAGAGGGGCTCCAGCCCTCAGTGCAGGTGCATGGCCTCCTCTGGACTTTCTCCAGAAGCTCCATGTCCTGATGTTGATGTTGGAGGCTGTTTTGTGGGGATTTTGGACTTGTGTGTTTCAGATAAACTTGTATTTGCTGCCTTTCACTTGCAGAGTGGTTGATGGTGTAAACTATTTGTTATATTTTCACACCACTTAAGGAAGAGCGAGGACAAGGTTTAGAGTTCAAATCACTGTTCCTTAGAAGGTGGAAAAATTTGGAGGATCCAAGTGCAAGTTAATATGTTTAGGCAGAAATAATCAGGAGTGCTAACCCAACTGCTGTGTGCTGGGATGGGCACAGGAGTGCCAAACCCTGCTGCTGTGTGCNAGGAGTTGCAAGCGTTGCTGCTGGGTGCGGGGATGGGCACAGGAGTGCCAAACCCTGCTGCTGTGTGCTGGGATGGGCACAGGAGTGCCAAACCCTGCTGCTGTGTGCTGGGATGGGCACAGGAGTGCCAAACCCTGCTGCTGTGTGCTGGGATGGGCACAGGAGTGCCAAACCCTGCTGCTGTGTGCTGGGATGGGCACAGGAGTACCAAACCCTGCTGCTGTGTGCTGGGATGGGCACAGGAGTGCCAAACCCTGCTGCTGTGTGCTGGGATGGGCACAGGAGTGCCAAACCCTGCTGCTGTGTGCTGGGATGGGCACAGGAGTGCCAAACCCTGCTGCTGTGTGCTGGGATGGGCACAGGAGTGCCAAACCCTGCTGCTGTGTGCTGGCAGGGCTGAGGAAGGGAGCTGTGGAGCTCCCAGGACATGGGAGGTGTCTGTGGCTCACTGAGATCTCATCTGTGCCAGGGCATTCCCTTGTGTTTTGGCACATGCCATTCATCTCCAGAGCAGATCTGGGGAGCAATAAACTCCAGCCTGGTGGGAATGAGTGAGATTTATCTGTTCCTTGTTTCTGAGCAGGGAGACAGACTCATGCTGTAGCACAAGCTCCTTGGCCAGTGCTAGCACAAGTGGAGGCAGTGGTGTGTAAGTGTGTGGAAGGGGGAAGGACTCCCTGCACCAAATGCACACCCATTCTACCCAAAGTAGGGTGCTGTCATCCAGCTGAGTAATCAGTAGGTTGATGGGGTGGGAGAAATGGCTCCTTGGTAGAAATAGAAGTTTATTAAGGTGAAGTGTGTACAAACCCTTTTTGTGCTGGAGGCTGAAGTCAGCACGAGCTCAGCTGGCTGCAGTGTGGTTCTCCAGAGTGCCCCAAACCCCAACTGCAGATCCTCTGAAAAAATGGTCTCTGTTCTGGTTTAACTTCCTTCAAGCTGGAATGGAGTTGTCCACCAACTCTTCACATTTTGTCCCCACTGCATTCAGTGCAGGAGCACAGCAGCTTGTGCTGTATCTTCCCAGGGCTCTTGGCAGGAGTTGGGTACCTCTGAAGCCTGGCTGAGAATCTGCTTCCCATTCTTCCTCGAGGTTTATAACCCCTGTTGAGCTGCTCTTAGGTTTGGTGTGACCTTTCTTGACATCCTCTGTTCTGCTTTGCTCTATTTGGACATCTTGTTGATTCCAGGGCAAGAACCATCTTATTCTATCCATAGATTAGATCTGCTCCAATCTGCACTGGAGACTGGCAGGGCAAACAAAAAGCTGCCATTCCCCTTTTAAAGGTTTTCTGGGTTTTATTTGAAAAGCCAGAGTGGAGCAAAACTCAAACCAGTGCATTTTATTCTCACAGGAGTCTGGATTTATACTGGAAAAACTTAGAGAAGCCTGTAATTGTAGTGGGGGGAAATGCTTCCCTTTAAAGCCTAGAGAATGTGCGCCTCCTCTGGACTTAAAAACTTAAGGTTTCTGTGGTACTGGAAGAGATTATAGAGGTAAAAAGGTCAAAGATTTTCCTGCTGTTCATGGCTCTTGTTTCTGCTCTGCCTTTTGCTGCATGAGAGCTGACACTCAGGATTTCAGAGGCACAGAGAATCTGGAACATGCACACATAGGTGCCCTTGTACAAACCAGAGTAGCATAAGCAGCTCCTTGAAATTTTTTAAGTGTTTGTTTTTTTTTGTTTGTTTTTTTTTTTGTTTTGTTTTTTTTTTTGTTTTTTTTTTGTTTTTGTTTTTGTTTTTTTTGTTGTTGTTGTTGTTCTGTATGTTCTTTTTGGGGGGGTGTCTCTATTATCCTCAAGAAAGACAATCCCAAGGATTTGGATCCTAACCTAACAGGTCTCCAGCCTGACACTGTCACTGGGGAAACTTCAATCATTCTAGAATGTTTTCCTTTATTTCCTCTTGGAATTCTTGAAGGTGAGAGAGCATTTGAATGCTATCAGCTGCCAAAGTGTCATTTATCTGTTATTACTTTCATGCCACTCCTGCCTTATCTCCAAGTTGCTGTGAATTGTGAGTAGCAGAGACAATGGGCTCTGTGCAGGAAGGCTGGAGTCCCTCTGGGGGGAAGCTGGAGGCTCTTTGGAGACCAGGGACTCTCTGTGTAGTTCAGTGATAGAGGAAATCATATCTATTTGTTAATTAAAGTCATTTTAGAAGGTAAATCCGATTTTAAAAGCCCCACAAACAGCCAAGCAATGGGAGAAGCTGCAATGCTTCCAGGACAGCCTTTGTTTGCAAGTAAAGGTCGCCTTCAGAGTTTGTGCTTTTTCCTCAAACCTCAGAATTATTCTGTGGCTTAGTTAAACAAATCTCATTATTAAATGCATATTTGTCTTTGAGGTGGTCTTAAAATATTTCACTATTTTTTTATTGACCATGAGATGACATGGTTTTGAGATGAGTGCAGGAGTTTGTTATTGTTATATGAGTGTTATTTCTAAGGTGAGCTTTAAAATCCAAGATGCCTTTTCCCCTGAATCCAGTGTTGTGCTGATGGGAAAACTGTTCTTTGGAAGAATTTGTCTTCTGTTTTCTACACATGACTAAGTTAAGACAAGTCAAAGTGATATTGACACACAGTCATTCTGCTTGACCAAATACACCAGAAAGACAGTAATTAAAATTCACTTCTTAATGCAAACTAGATGTTAATTACAGAGCTCTTTGGGGAATACTTAAAATGGAAAAGTAATCATGTTTTTCCTGGGCTAGAATGGAAGTAAAAAAACACTGTATGACACTCACAAACTGTGTTGAGCTGAGAATGGGAGACTTTCTACGGGGGGCTGAATTGTTCTTGATGGTTCCCAATCTTGGTTCCACCAACCAAAGGACAGCACTGCTGCAGGGCAGCCATGCCACAGAGGGAGCAGAGCAGGGAAATACATTTTAGGGATGGAAATGTCTTGGAATTCGAGGGTCCATGATGTGACTAATCAAAGCAGAAAACACTCACACAGAGCGAGCTGGTTGCATGTGTTCAGGGGGAGGATGTGAGCCCTGGCGGCGCTTGTGCTCGTTGCAATATCTCAAGGAGGGTGCATTTCACATTAAAAACCGTGGAAAACCAACCCAACAGTTCTGTGCTGTTTTACAGAATCCCTGGTGAGAACCTTCACTCCTTTCTACTTCCTGGTGGAGCCCCTGGACGTGCTGTCGGTGCGCGGCGCCTCGGTGATCATGAACTGCTCCGCTCACTGCGAGAGCCCTCCCAGGATCGAGTGGAAAAAGGACGGAACTTTCCTCAACCTGGTGTCCGACGACCGCCGCCAGCTGCTGCCAGATGGATCTTTGTTAATTAACAGTGTGGTGCATTCCAAGCACAATAAACCCGATGAAGGATATTATCAGTGCGTGGCAACCGTGGACAGCCTGGGGACCATCGTGAGCAGGACGGCCAAGCTCACCGTGGCAGGTAAGGCTCTGCTTTGGGAGGGCGCCCCAGGGCGGGGTGATGGAAAGGGATGGTCTGCCCTTGGAAAAACGGGGAGGAGCTGGTTCCAACAGGGAAACTGAGACTGTGGCTGGCAGTTGTCCTGTGCTCTGGTCCTGTAAGCAGCTTAATGTGGGGTATTTCTCAGGAAAGTTGCAATGAATGGATTAAGAGAAGTGTCAGGTGTCTGAGATCACAATGGAGATTTACCACAGCTTAGAAGGGGGAAAAAACCAGGATTTTGCTTTTGTTATGTATAAATAACCTTAAAATAACTTTCTGTGCTTGTATGTGGAGAATTACCTGCTCTGTCTGAAACATTTGGGAAGCTCCTAACAGCAGTGTGTACAATCCCTGCAAGGATGGGAGATGGGTAGAGAATGGAGTGCTGGGGAGTTGTATTTTTCTGTTTCTAGAGTATCAGGTGTGAACAAGGAAGAAAAGTAACAACCAACCAAATACATACGATTTTCCATTAAAAAGTCCAAGTCATAACCTCGGCTTTGGTGTTTCGAGTACCCTTTAGACTTGATAGGTGATAGCTTTATTTTGGGGGAGTAGGAAGCAGTGAGGAAGTGAAGTTTGCAGGTAAAAATTAAGTTTATGTCTGGAAAAAGTGATCTGTTTTGTCACTTGCTTCTTTCTCAGGGCTTGGTATTGTCAGTTTGTGTCTTGTAAACAGTAAAGCAGGAAGAGACTTGTAATTACTGAGCAAGGGTGAGACTTCAAAAACCAACCAAAAGAAAAAAACAAGGTAAACTAAGGCACTGTAACTAGAAAAAAGCCCATGAAGTGATCTTCCTTTGTTTCTCTAATGATGTTTGCCAGCCTTTTTCAAACATTTTTTTTTTTCCTTTGCTTAATAAATGTCTCGGGGTAATGAATTCTTCCTGACTGGTGCTCCTGCATCTCCCAGAGCTGCCGCTTCCATCGTTTGTATTCGGATGTTGTTCCCATTAACTTGGCTTGTAGCATTGTTGTGAAACATCAGCAGTGTCAGAAATAGAAAAATTGGGGTTTTATACCTTAAAAGAGTGACTTTGAGAATCTCTTAATGAGGAATAGATTTCCGAGCTTCTTGGCAATGAGGACAATAAAGGCAGTTCTCCCACACTTCTCTGGAGCAATTACCACCTCCTTGCATCGCTGCTGTCGGGATTAATTCTGCTGCTTTCCACATGAGAGCCTCCAGCCTCCTGCCTCTGCTATCAGCCTGCTCTATATGATCATTAGGTGAGGTTAATGGGGTTAAAAATGAAGGTAAGCCAAAATGTCTGCCGAATTTCCACTTCCATTTTCTCCTATCTGGCTAGAAGGTGCTATTTCAATTGATATTTTCTAAAATGATGGAATCTTTAAGAGCCTTTTAGTACTTGGAGAAGAACCCAAGTACCTGGGGGAAAAAAAAAAAAGAAACCCAAGAGCCTACTTTAAAAAAACCCACAACAAACAACAGTGCAGTTCTGGTGAGGTGTTTTTTTTTCCCAGTCTTGGCTAGAAAACAGAACAAATACAGTCTAGCCCAAGACAATAAGGACTTTTCCCACACAACCAGTTGCCCCTTTGGCACACATTGGCCTGACAGCTGTGTATTAAGATTATTGATTGATTCCATGCAATAAAAATAGTACTTTTATTGCCCAGAATCTACTAGAGGAAATGCTGGTGACACATGTTGTGCATTGCCTTTTGCCATCCTGTGCCTTGGAAACCTGCCCTGGAGCATCCTCTGGCTGCACTGCTGCAGAGGCTTTGGCAGATGTGGGTGTGTGAAAACCTATTTACCACCCCAGTCAAGTGCCAGGAGCTGGGCAAGACCACGCTGAGTTTAATCCTCTTGTGTAGGGGGAGCAGCACTTGATTGCTGAAGGCTTTGGAATAAGAGGTGGAATATTTAAATTCTGGTTTAGCCTATTGCTTTTCTTGTCCTCATTTGAATCCCTTAGTTTTAACAGTGGTTTTTAATATTCCTTCCCACTCTCTTTGTTTTAATTGGCAGCTTTCAGGCTGTGGTGAGCGTGGGCATTGTTAGCATAGCAAGGACTCCCCTCGGCCTCAAAATTCCAGTGGGAGGGATTTAATTCCCCTCTTAATTGAGCAGTGGTATGTGGGGTTCCTCTGCTGTGTGAGTGTGCTGCTGCCATGCACCTGATCTGTAAAAGGGAGCATTATGAAGTGTAGGTTGCATGTTTTAACAGCTTCTTACTCATTAAGTAACTCTTGAAAATGACAAGTTCTGGTGAGTCATGGAGGGCAGGCCAAGGAAATCCAGTTAAAACATGTTGTGTTCCATCTGTGGATACAGGGTTGGAATTTTCAGTCTTGGCACTGCATGGTCGGTGGATGATGCTGAGCAATCTACCTGCAGGAAGGTGGCCAAATTTGGATAAGTTTCTCAAGTTATTTAAAGGACTTTCTATATACTCTAGTTTGAGGGATCTAAAATGTTTGGAATCTGTAGCTCTTTCATTGCCATAGGGATTTGTTTAGTGAAGTACTAAACAAATTAAAAACTTCAACACAAAACACTCTGCTCTGAGTGCCTGGGCCTGGAGTGCTGGGTCAGGGATTGAAGGAATTGTGTCAGAGACAGCCTGGCTGGGGTTTGCATCCATCTGTGTTTGGCCCTGCTCTGAACAGGCCATGGCAGGGGAGTGGATCATGGCAGCCTCACTGTGCACGTGGCAATGAGCCTTTAAGGGACCTTTTCTGTGCCTGGTGATCCACGAGAGGACTTTGCTCTTTGGGTTTTTGGATGTGGGAGGGTCAAGAGGTTCTGTGGCAACTGAGCCTCTTACAGAAACTGATCTTTGCTGCCTTTAGATTTTAAAAAGTCAGAGGATATGATACAGTATTCCATTGTGAATTCCATTTGAATTACTCTGTAACTTGAAATTGTGTGCTGCTACACCTTGGTAGGAAAGTGTTTGCTGTTCTACCAGGCTTGTAGTAGTAAATCCTTGATTTTTAGAACTGCAAACAACAATAAATATTAGTTCTCTCTAATGAGCAGCAGTTTGGGGATATGAGTATCTCTTTCCCATTCAGTATGAGCCTCCACAGTTTGGTTCCTCCAAGCAAATGAAGGTTGAATTTGTCATCACCATTTCTAAAGGCAGTGGAGGGAGAAGGTGGTCATACAGTCCATGTAATGTGTAGGATTTTCCCGTTGTTATGATGGATTGGAAGTAGGGAGAGTCAAAGGAACTGCCTAATTTATGTAAAGCCACAACACTTTAATCAGTGCCTTGGTACAGTATGTTTTTTAATTGCCTTTTGAAATGCAAATCTGTCTTTGATACTTAAGTGCCAGTTAGATCTTAAGAAGGGTAGAGGGTTTAAAAAGGTGCTGTAAAACATGGATTAAAAATAGATTTACAAAGTCTTGGAGATCTGTGTCTGTAATTCATCTTGGAAAAATAAATATGTATGTATTTTAATAAAAAGTGTAATGACAGGAGCTGAAAATATTCCCAGGATGATTTTTCCCCAGTCACTGGTTACTGTGCCGTGGTTAAAGCTTTTATGGAGAGAACAGATACATGAGGATCTAAAAGTTGGGAAGGGTGACAGAGGCACTGAGTTTGATCATGCAGATTTATTTGCTCTGTAAATCCATTTCAAGACTGCTCACAAATTATTTGTTTCACCTCTTGTCATCTTATTTCCCCAAGTGAATCCAGCTGGTTTTCTTCCTCCTTTCCCACTTATCCTTGCATTTGATAATTCTTGGCTTTGAGCTTTGTGTCATTTGCTTGGCTGTGATGAGGCAGCTGTGGCACTGCCTTGGTACAAACTTCAGGTGTGTCTGAGTTTCATTAATTTAAAAGCACTTGCTGATAACTTCTGACTTGTTTTTTCTCACCTCAGCTAAATAATCTCCTTGAATTATTATTTCTCATTTAAATACTCACGGAAATTTTATTTTCAAGCCTTCATTTTGTAATTACTTTTGGAAAAAGTACAGACAAATCACTTCTGTTAAGAAGTGCTCCTGCCATGTAACATCAAACTCTAAAAGGGTTCAGAAACTAGGAAGATTTGATATGTGCTTAGTAAAAGTGTAGTATCTCCTTTGGAACCATTGGGCACGTTGCAGGGGCAGCACAGCCCAGGAGAATGTTCCTGAGAAGTGACTCTGGAAATGCCACAGTGAAGTTTCAGTTGTTGTTTTGTGTTGAAACCTTGGGAGACTTTTCCACTTCCAGCTAGGGATGTTGGAGTGGGCCGAGTCCCATCGTGTCCATACCTGGGAGAAGGATGTGGAGTTCAGTTCCAGGCATACTCGAGCACTTTGTTCCTGAGCACGGTGTTCCCTGCTCTGCTGGGCTGGGTAAATCCCCTCCTCCCAGCTCATCCATGGCTCCTCCGGGGTGCTGTGCCGGGCACAGGCCCTGGGGAGGTCCCTGCCAGGGTGTGAGCTCACATGGTTGTGTGACAGGGCAGGAGGGACCCGCCCTCGCTTGGCTTTTGCTGCTGAGTTCCTGCACGTCGGATACAGGGAATGGACTTGGCTTGGGAAACTGCTCCGGTGTTCAGCTCACCACGGTGCCTCTTCAAGGTTTATTTACATCTTGTATGTGTGCATCTTGGGGCTTCCAAACTGATGACTGGGAGAGCTGTCCCTGGGATTGCAGGAGGCCTGGATGGGCCCTGGTGGTTCCTGGGGCTTGGAGGAGTTAATTGAGTTCTGAGCAGGAGATGCCAGGGCCTAATCCTGCTTCTGGTGCAGCTCATGGCACCAGCTGCAGATGTCCACGCTTTGCCTTTTCTCCATGGGCTAATAAAGAATTTCTCTACAATAAATTTAAAGTATTACTTTTTCTAATGCACCAAGGTGCTGCAAATGAGGAGGGCGGGTAGAGATAGGGAATTCTGTATCCATTACAGACTCTGGATGATAGGCAGGGGGTGAAGTCCTGGCCAAGAAATGATTATCTAGGCCATTCCCTGAGCACAGCCTGTGGGAGGGAGCAGCACCCTGCAGGGATGTGGGCTTGCAGTTCAAGGTAGAGCTCTGCAAACAGAGGTGTGCTGTGTTTTCCTTCTGGGGTGTTAATTGAATATCAATCACTTTTTTCTGTATAAATAATGGTGACTAGATCAGGATTTTTTCAGACATTAATTTGAGCTGGAGTTTTATCAGTGCTTTTTGCCACAACTACAAGGAGCTGCACGGAAGTAGCCAGATTGGTTCTGTTTGCTCATGTCCTCTGAGGAGTTTGCCAAGCTCTAAAGATTACAGCTGGGCAGTGTTTTATTTCTCACCAGACTGTATGTGCCATCCCAAAGGGTGAGAGAAAAGCTCAGGACAAACTGTCCCAGCCCCATAGAGATGGGCTTAAATTAGAAATCACAGCACATTTTTACCCAGGATTGCATGTTTGCTTTAACAGCAAGGAGAAAAAAGTAATCTTGATCAGATTTTTGTGAATAAAGAACATTCTGTAGCTCAGAACTGGAAAAAAAACTCAGAGCAGAGATACTTCAGAGGAGGGTGCTTAAGAGCACTTAGCCAGTAAGTGGCATGGGTGATAAATTTACTTTGCAGAAATATATTTTTCTATGAAAAAAGCATCTGTGTTTTTCATAAATTGGCTTAGATCAAAATGCATTTCTTCATGACAGGTAAATGGCAAAGGTGGTTTTAACACGAGTGCAGTTTGTACAGGTTCTGTCAGCTGTTACTGAGAGTGTGAGAGTTTAGACACTTAAGGCAATAAATGTTCAATGTTATTTGTCAGTCTCTATTCTTGCAGTCCACATTTGTCCAGTTAAAGTAGCAAAGAAAATCTGTGTGAGCCTTTGAACTGGGCTTCAGTTCTTGGACTGAAGGCAAAGGTCCAGTTTCAAAACTATAATAAATTTTTCATCTCAGATTGAGATTTAATTCCCAGAGCCTCTTGCCCTGTCCAGGGCAGAGAAGGGCAGGACTTGCCTGCAACTGGATTACCACTGGAATCCCAGGGAAAGCCCACAGTAGGGAATGTGACCTGATTGTTTTGAAACTCTTCATTAACATCTAATGACCAAGTCAGAGCCCAGGTGAAGAGACTCTTAATTTGCTTGCTTAAAGCTCGTTCCTATTGAAAAATGCAGGCTTTCTTAGGCTTTTGTATTTCAAGTTTATTTCACCTCATATGAAACCAAATCCAACAGCTCATTGTGACTAATACTATCCCTGTCCCGAATTCTGTGGGTCAGTGAGCCAGTTAAAGCTTATTTGTGCTTGCTGGAGGGTGACAAATGCTCTGCTGAAGCTGGAGCAGAGGGGGCACAGGGAGATGTGTGGCACTCGTGCCTGAGCTTCCTGCTGTAGTAATGATGTAATAGCACTGCTCAGAAAAACCTCCTGTTTTCTAGCCTGGAATTCAAGTCCTGTGCAGTGTAAGTCTTGTAACTGGCAAAGGGAATATCCTTTGTGCATTTAGTTCATGGACAAAGTTATGTTCATGTACTTCAGAATAATATAAATTTACTGTAAATCGTAAGAAATGGGAGCTCTTTGCAGCATATGTTCCATCTTGACCTTTGCCTTTGAAAATATGGCAGGTGATGGAGTTAACCTGTGGAGAAGAAACAGGAATTCTGTGGAAGGGAGCTGGGGCCAAATCCCTGAAATCCCCTGGGATTTCAGCCGGGGGGTCTGGATGGTGAGACAATGACAAAGTGACACCGTACTGATGGTGCATCAACACCCCATAACTTGGCTGAACTTTGTTTAGATCAGATTCTCATTTGTTAATATTTTGACTCAGATCAGATTTTCCCTCTTTGTGCCCTGCATGTCAGCACCAGCAATCCCTGTGTAATTCTGTTTGACAAGTTTGCACGGAGCTCGCTCGGAATCCCGAGCTGTCAGCAGAGTGATGGTTACATCTGCAGCCTGTGTTCCTCACTCCCTGCCTGCACCAGGGTGGAATCAGCGAGAGATTTCAGCTTTATTGGTGTACAGGGAGGCTCTGTGTGCTGACATTGTTCAGCTTTCTGACTGACTGAATATTATTGCTTTTTGAAAACGCTAAGAACCCGTGCTATTGCCCCAAGTGAAAGTGACACAAAAGCAGCAAGGGTAAGAAGTACCAAGGCACAAGGGTTGCTCTGATTCATGTTTTATTTTTCTGTGACAAAAATTCAAGATGAAGTTTAATGACCCTGAAAAGGAAACAAAATGGAGGAAAATTATTTTGAATAAGGAAAAATCAGGTTATTGGACATTTGCTAGGGTTGATTTCAGTGAGGTTAGTTCTCGGTAACATTGTTAAAAGCATAGGGTATGTCTCACCATTCACATAAATACACTGGAAGTAAGGATGTTAAAAGTTGCTAAAAACTCTCCAAGCCCTATTTATTTGCATGTAGGAAACCCTACTTTGGGGGAACATGGGGAAGTATCTCTAGATAATTTATATGTTTCTCTAAAGGTGTTGCTCTTCCTTCTGTAACAGCTTCTGAAGTCAGCCCTGGCTTAAATGCACTGTCAATCTGCTCTTAAAAACAGAGTAAAAACTATGCTATGTTGTGGAGGGACTTCTAAAAATCTCTTCCTGATACCCTGAGGTTCATGGCCAGCAGCTGCTGGAGGGGTCAGTGGTGTGCTGATGCCACCTGAGCTGTGCTTGTTTGGGATAATTTGCAGTTACACGGCTTTTAATGTTTGCCTTTATCCTGCCACGCAGCCTTGTTGTCTCCAGACATCTCTTTGAGCTGCATGTTTGTATCTGTAAAAGTTCTTTGTGCTTTGTGTTTGTCTGCTGTTCTGTCAGCCTTCAAGCACCCTGGTTTTCCAGCTTTCTTTGCAATTCACGCATCCCGAGGAGTTTGCAGTGAAATTGTTGGTTATTTCCTGTCTCTAAATGCCTGTTGTCAGGTACCAGCTGTCTTTGTCACTGTCTATAGAGTTGCCTCTAAAAGTTTTTCAGGTCTTTCCTTTCTTCCAGTTTTGTGATAAATTTATCCTGACAGTCTTCTCTGTGCATTAATCTTCTTTGAATAGCTTGTTCACATGAGCTTCCGTAATTGATAGCCTTGCCTGGAACTAAAATTATTTAACCTGTCAAGCTCTTTTCTTTCACCACAACCCTCAGATCTTACTCTTCTTTTGTTATGGCTCTCGATTTTGTTTTAGAAAGAGTAATTGTGAGCCTGTAGGGTTCTTATTTTTAGGTACTCTATTGATGAAGACCTGAAGTTCCTTAAATGATGAGGCAATCTGTGTGCCTTATCTTTAGGGTCTCTCTTGAAACCCCACAGGGGTTTCATTGGTCTTGCTATTAGAATGATCTTCAACAGCAACAAATAAATGACTCCATGGTTTGCATGCCCTCAATTAATTTTTTCTGGCATTAGAATGTTGTTTTAGCTGTTCCTTGGAGTCTGTGGAGATCAGGTTCATTGTGACTGCTGCAGCTTTTCCTGCTGCTGCTGCTGGAGCTTTTGTGTTGTTTGGCCCTTGAACTGCCACTCCTGTCTCCAGTTTTCCTGATACTATTTCAGCTCCTCCATCAGCAGATCTATTTTTTTCTGTTTGTCTGTGACAATTCTTGCAGCACTTATTGAGCCTGATTGTGTGCTATGGACTGACATCTCCACCTCACCCCCACTGCTTTTCTTGTAGTTGTGGTTGTCAGTAGTGACCTGTATTTTTGAAGATCTTCATTCAGTCATTTTGTTGCTCCCCTTTCATTCCTGAAAAAATTTATTGATCACTTTGTGATATTACCTACCTAGAATTCACTTGTTTTGCCAGGTAGAACATCCTATTATGCTGTGTTTTCTTTATCCAAATACCCTCTAACATTTTTGGATGTGTAGTAGATAAGAGGGATAAATTGTTCCCTGTGAGGGTGGGCAGGCCCTGGCACAGGGTGCCCTGAGAAGCTGTGGCTGCCCCTGGATCCCTGGCAGTGTCCAAGGCCAGGCTGGACAATATTTTGTACAATATTTTGCTATTTCTTGCTATGTTTTTTTGTATACCTTCCCCATGTGATCAGATAATCGAGCTTGAAAGGGGCCTTGGGACATGTGGAGTTCAGTTGTTTGTTGAGAACAGCTCGGAGGTGCCAGCAGGTCACTCTGTGTGTCACTGTGTGTCACCTGTGTCTGTGTGTCACCTGTGTCTGTGTGTCACCTGTGTCTGTGTGTCACCTGTGTCTGTGTGTCACCTGTGTCTGTGTGTCACCTGTGTCTGTGTGTCACCTGTGTCTGTGTCACTGATGTGCCCAGTGACATTTTCCTCTCTGTTCATTCCAGCCAAGGGACACTGTTTCTGATCAGCACAGTCCATGTTGTCCATGCTGTCACAGCTGTGTTTAACCAAGTCAGGTTATGGTCATGCACTGACATTTCTCATTTGTGTTCTGTGTTCCATATACTTCCCACTTCTGTTTAGCCAGCAAGGACATTTGGTAGGTTTTCCTCTCTCCATGTTACAGTCCTCATAAAAATCCTCTTCCCTTCCTAGAGGAGCTGTGTCCTGCCTGGATTTTTGGTTGCATTCTCCTCTGTCTGGTTTGCCTAAAGCAAGGGGGGAGAATGATGTGCTGCTTGGTGTTTGTAGCAAGGACTGGAAGCATCTGGCCTCATCCTAATTCAGGTGGTGCTGGACTCGTGTTCTGCAGGAGTGTTTGCAATTACAGAGTCTGCTCCACGTGCCAGTGAGATCTATGAAATATGTCTTATTAGCAGGAGTGTATTTTAAGCCGTTTCACACCTCTGCCACTCCAACAAATGATGCTGAATAATGTTGGAGAGAAGGAGCTGTGATAATTTAATGAAGTGTCCACAGATGGCTGGACTTATTAATTTTTTAGCAGGGTTGGGGTGAGGAGCTGATGCACTAACAAAACAGGCGGCATCTTTGTGATCCGCTGCGTCGCTGAAGGGTAGCAGATGTTGGAGCCGTCCTAACAATAGGAGATCATGTTCCCATTCTCCAGTACCTCCTTGTGGTGCTGAAATCTCCACACTTCCCAAGAGCCTGTTTGGGGAAAGGAGTCTGTTATGGATTTGTCATGAGTTCAAATTCGATCAGGCAGACAGGAATGGGGGAAAATTCAAGTGGCTGAAAATTGTGAGCAGTTTGTGGGATCATTCACAGACTTGGATGAATTTCAGATTGAGACTGGAAGCTATAGGGTGAAACGTCAGGAGCTGGTGCTGCTGGAGTTAGTTTAGAGTTGGGTAAGTTAGGAGACACTTGAATAAAAGTTAACTCTGGGCAGCAAAGGCTTTTCACAGATGGTATTCAGGAGGGAATAGGATGGAAAACCTGCCAGCTGCTCCTGTGCTTTACTTTTTCCATATTGGAGTAGAAACAGGGGAAAAAAGGGAAAACGTTTGCTGAGCACATCGAGATGTCACAAGAAGGCCTGGAATCAGCTTTGGGAAAATGTTAATTGTACAGACATGTGATGTGTGTGTTTAGAGCAGTGTAATGCTTGTACAATGTGTTATCTTAAATTCCAGTCAGAGCAGTGGCAACAGAGGGGGACAGAAGTGAGGAAAACATTCACAGAGGCTTGTGACCACTCATACAGCCCTGCCACAGGCAGGGAAGGGGGACTCCTCCACAGCTTTCTCTTCCCTGGAAATGAGGAGATGGTTCTTTCTCACTTTCCTTCTGTGGTGTTGATTTGGGGAGATGAGTCCCAAAGGGTTGGTGGGACCCTGTGGGGATTAAACCTGTGTGGGGCAATGGCATCCACGTTAAACAGAGCAGCATTTGCAGCCTTGCTGGCAGGCTGCAGAGCAGAGGCAGGTGTCACTCTGGAGTTACTGCACTCAGGTGAGAGAGTTGTTCAGTGAGGGTTGATAATGAAGGCTCTTTTCCTTTCAGTCTCCTTGGAAATGATTGGCAGTGGCTGCAGTCGCAGGGAGGCTGCTGAACTAGATTGGCATCTGGCTCAGGGCAGTGAATTCCCTGATTCTGCAGACTCCAGGAGATGAAATACTGGCTCCATTGAGGGCAGGAGACTACAGCCAGAATTTTAACCATCTGTGTTTTCTAGGAGCATGGGAATTATTGCTCTTCTAGGCACATCTTTTTCAGAAATGGAGACAATGGGCCACAAATCTCAGTAAGCTGAGACTGGGAATGCTGATTGAATGCACCACATTTGCATTAATAGATTGTTCATTCACATTCCTACCATTGCTCTGGGCTTTGATGAGGGGAAGGAAGAGACAAAAGGGAAGGAGAAAAGAGGGACAGAGTTGACTTCCCCACCCACTCTGCCATTTGCATTGTCCTAGCAGAAATGAGGGGTTTGGGATGCATCTAATCCCTCTTACATGCACGTGAGTGCACTGTTGCTTATGTGTTCTCCTGCCTGTGTTTAGAGAACATTCCAAATGGAAAATCATCCTTCCTAAATTGAGTTTATTAACCTGCATTCTTGCTAGGTCAGTAGTATTTTCCTTAGGTGTCCTAAAATCGATACCTAATGTATGTGCACTGCCACAGAATGATTAATGTGTGTACAAACATGAAAAAATTGTCTTCAATGTCAGAAGCCCAAAGTGTCATTTATCATGACATTCATTTACCAAAAGATGGGCTGATGTCTTCAACTGATTGTCCTGCAACACATGGCTGAGGAGTGGGGGCTGCTTCCTCAGCTGGGAATGGATCTTCCATCCCTGGAAGCGTCCCAGGCCAGATTGGACAGGGTTTGGAGCTATCCTGGGATAGTGGGAGTTGTCCCTGCACATGGGAGGGGGTGGCACTGGATGAGCTTTAAGATCCCTTCCAACCCAAATCCATCCTGGGGTTCTACTCATCATTAGAACTTCTTGCTCAGCTTTCTTGATTGAAGTGTGGGAAATACAAACTGAGAAAAAAGCAGCAACTTTTAAGAAAGTTAAATTTAAAAATGGTTTTAAAAGTGTTTGTAGTTTGTTTTGTTGTTTGTTTTTTTTTTACTAGACTGAATTGGCTTACATGGGAATGCCTTTAAAAATGATTATGGAAAGTTCAGGGAATGCTGGCTTAGAAGTTGGTGATTGATATTTTGAAGAGAGCAGCTCTGTAATGGAAAGGTTCTGGGCTGGGAGATGAAAGGGTATTTTCTAGTGGCTCACTGCTGCAGGAGGTGTGCCAGCACTCTGGACCTGCTCCTGGATTTATAAACAGATCTCCAAATTAATAGTAATTAAGGCCTGAATTTGGAGTGCTTTTTATAATGCATCCTGATTGTTCTGTGGTTGTTTGTTGGCTAAAGCAAAGGGTCCTCCTCCACAATGGAGGCTTTTAAGCAGTGCAAATTGCCAATAATTGTAGAATAAGAGAAAATTACTCTTTAGGACAAAATTATAGGCTAAGTTAAAATGTATATTTTAAAACCACACAGGACTATGATGAAATACAGGTTTTAGTGGCGTTTAAGATGACTTGGAAAATGAACTGTGATTTCATTTCTAGTGAGTAATGAAACCATCTTGAATAAAGCTTATTTAACCTCAGTGGAGCACTCACACCCAACAGAAGGCACAAGGTCTGTCTTGTCCAGGAAATGAACAGTACTTGTAAGGGATTAAAATTAAAGCATATTTAAGCTGTATGTGAGAGATTGCAGGGCTTCAGCCCTCCAGGAATGTTCTTGCTTTTGCTTGAAGTAGCCAGCATGGGGCTGTACCAAGGGAGCTGCTGGGAGCAGAGAGATGGCAACAGGTGAGGTGAAACCAGGAGTCACGGGGTCACCTGGCTAAAGGAGACCCAGCATTCCCTCCCAGGCTGGGGAAAGAACTGGCTTAATATGCAGGGCTCTTCATACATGAGAGTATTGAGAGAGATAAGAATCAGAGGTAATTATGAACATTTAATGGGTTCTGTCAAGGAGGAGATTTTCAGCAAGGACAGATGCCTCAGAGACTGGAGTTCAGAGGCTGAGGGTTAACAGCCTCATCAGCTGTAAGAACAATCTATTTGCCCACTGAATTAGTGAGCGTGGCAAACAAGGACACCTTGTTACCCTTGCTGTGGCCTCCATGGTCTCACAGGAAGAATTAAATAATGCTCCAGACTGACTAATGATGGAACTTGTGAGCACAGTGTGCAAAGTCAGACAGGTGCAGAGATACCTTGGGATTGTGCTGGGACACAGGGGTGGGTGATTCAGGAGAGGAAAAGATTACTTGGGTTCTCGGATGGGCTGAGCAGAGCCACTGAGATGGTTCCATCTTTTGGGAAGACCTTTTAATAGACAGAGAAGCAGTTTTGTAATATTTCTGTGGGTGTTTGTGATGTTAAATTACTCTAGGCATTGGGGTTTGTCTTTCTGCCAGGGGTGCTTGGTTGGGAGAGCAGGAGGCATTGGGGGTCAGCTGGAGCAAGGGAGGTTCTGACTGGGTTTACAGAGGGAGTTCTGCTCCATGGGGTAGAACAGGATGCCCAGGAGTTGTGCAGTCTCCACCCTTGGGAATTTTTGAGGTCTGGCTGGACAAATCCTAAGTAACCAGCTCTGTCCTTTAGCTGACTCTGCTCTGGCTGGGTGCCTTCCTTCCAAAATCATCCTCCTGTTCTGCATCTTTAAAGGTGGAGAGGGCGTTAGGGGAATGAGGGAAAGAAACTAAAGATTGTAGCTTCATTAAGCAGAAGGGAAGTTGAAAGAAAGAAGTTGGATTTTTTGTTCCTGTGAATACCTTGGAGGGACTGGTGGATAAATATCAAAGATGCAAAATCATACCAAAACAAGGTCAAGATCAAAGGACCACAAGTTGGTTGGAAGTACACTGGGAGGGAAAATTAGAAACAAAAAGTTTCTTGGAGGAATGAAGTTATGGAAGGAGTCCCCAGGTGGGACTGAGAGGAAAGAAAATATATCACAACTGGAGATGAACTGCACAGGGTTATGGAAGGAACTTGACAGAAGTGATTTATATGTTAGGAATCTCCTCTGTTAGGATTCAGTCTGGCTGTCCTGCAGGATTGGTCCTTCTACTGGTATATTCCCAGTGTATTTGTGATGGGTATTAAGTGAGACTTATGGAAATAGGGGTTGAACTGTGGCAGATTTGGTCATTTCCCTCTGCAGAATAATTAAGGTGGGGTGACTGTGGCTGGCTGCCCATCCAGCTGTGCCCTCACTCTGCTCCTCAGCAGGATGGAGAGGAAATAAGATTAAAGTTACTGAGTCAGGATGGGATCACTCCCAGTTACTGTAATGGCAGAACAACCTTGACTTGCGGAAAATTAATTTAATTTCTTGACAACTAAAGTAATATGAGTGGTAAGAAAACAAAACCAAACTAAAGCACCTCTCCCTGCCTGTTCCCCATTTTGCAGGTTCTGCTCTCTGCCTTCATTCCCAATTTTTCAGCCTCATGCTCTACCCTGGTCTCCACAGCATGACACCCAAAGCTGTCCTTCCTCTTCTCCCTCCTCCTCCTCTGTCCTGCCCACTGCAGGACTGTGCCTCACACTTCCATCACTGCTGTCCTGTGGTTTTCTCTGTCTTGGATATGCTTCATGGGCCCCAGCTTCACTGCCTGCCTCAGCTATGGCTCCCTGGAACCAGCTCCAACTGTGTCCCCAACCTCTTCTCACAACTTCCCCAAGGGTTTGGCCTCCCCAGCCCAATTGTGAAGCCATTAAATGAGCTCTGGGTGTTTCTGGAGAATATTTTTATGGAAAAGGCGACACGGGATGTGCTGCACTGCTGAGTCAGCTCTGTGGTGTGCCCTGGAGAAAATCTGGTCTTTGCCACGCTGAGAATGTTCATATGCAAATATTTATCTCGATATTTATCTCAAATTTTACCTTGTGGCACTGCACAGAGGCTTTTGTAGCTGGAGGTGGTAAGTGAGGGTGTTGTGTAGGCTGCATTGTAGAAGCTGTGGCTGCCCCATCCCTGCAAGTGTCCCAGGCTGGACAGGGCTGGGAGCACTCTGGGATGGTGGAAGGTGTCCCTGCCCATGGCAGGGGGTGGGACTGGATGAGCTTTAAGGTCCCTTCCAACCCAAACCCTCCCAGGATTCTGTGATTATTGGGTTTGTTTGCCTTTACACCATCCTTAAGCTTTTTAAAGAGTTGGAGTTCAGCTTACCAAAACCTACATCCTTACGTCCTGACTGGGACTTGCAAGCTTTCCTGTCGCGATCAGACCGTCTCAAATTTGTTGTTCTTCCCTGGCAGGTCTGCCCAGGTTCACGAGCCAGCCGGAGCCCACGTCGGTGCCCCGCGGNCACCGGCGGCAGCCCCAAGTACAGCGACGAGGCCGAGCTCAAAGTCCTGCCAGGTACCGCTGCTGCTCTCCGCCGGGCCGGGCTGGGGCGGGGCTGCGCCGCTCACGGGCGGCCGTCCCGTCTTTCGTGGTTCAGCTTTTAAGGCATTTTGGGGGGAAAGGTTTTAAAAGCTACCGGTAATATGCTTCCATTGGGATGTGAACCGATTGTTTCTTTGAGTTTGGGGTCTTCTACATTTTTTCTGGTTGAATCCCATGTCTCAAACCCTTTGGAAGCTTCCCAAAGAAATTGGTGCTTAGTCTGTTGCTCTTGGGATGTTTAAGCTGAGGCGTTTTTAATTCTTCCCATGTTCAGGAAGTTCTGACCATCTAAACATTGGGACCTTTGGGGAAGTCTCCAACTCAGGGTCTTTGCAGGCCCCAACTCTTGACGGTGGTTGGAAACACTGGAGGCACTCCCAGACTGCCTTCCCATATTTAATGGTTCACCTGTTAAGGCTTTGGGGAAAGACTTCTTTAAAAAAATCCCCCAATAACATACTTCCATTATGACATGATATAAAGAGAGAATTGGCTGTTTCCATGAGTAAAAAAGTGGGGGGATTTCTGTTTCTCGGGTTGAATCCAATGTTTCAAACCCTGTGGAAGCTTCCCAAAGAAATTGGTGCTTAGTCCGTTGCTCTTGGGATGCCTAAGCTGAGGTGCTTTTAATTGCCCCGGTATTCTGGAAATTCTGATTATCTAAGCAGTGGGGCCTTTTGGGAAGTCTCCAACTCCCAGAGGGGTGACATTTTATTTTGGAAGGTTCAGCTTTGCCTGTTGTGCTGAAATGTTGAGATATTGTTGTGAGAACAGAAGTCCAGTGCTGATGTAAACTGTTGGCACATTCAGTGTGTTCTGTTCCCAGTGACACCACCAGCTGTTCTAATACAAAGGTCTGAAAAGTGACCAAAAATAGGACAGGGATGTGGGTCGTGCTTTCCCAAACTAGGGGAATACAGGCTGTGTTTCATATGAGGATCCTTAACTGTTCCCAGAGCTGTCCCTTCTGGATGTGTCTCCATGTTGGAATTCTCATTCAGTTGTTACTCTTGAAGAGCTGCTGGAGGGAGTTGCTGAGTTTCCATCTCGGGAAGCTCTCGGGGTTAGGCTGGGTAATGTCATGGCTGGCCTGACCTGGTGTGGGCAGCAGGTGGGGTCCCTTTCAAGGAATAGTTCTGTTTCTTGTGACTGTGGTCCTTCTCTACTTAAAATACTAAATTGTTCTGTAAAATACTCAATTTTTTACAATTATAACTCTCTTTTGGAATTGGGGTGTTGGAAATGAATCATGCTTAAAGTAGGACTTAAAGATCTCTAGCCTTTCCAAAGTTCTTGTCTCTTTTCCAACCAAAGATACGGGGTTTGAAGAAAAGTACTTTTGGAAAAGATGCTTGATGGAATTCCTGTGGTTTGGATTGCCTTCATGTTTCTGCAGCCCTTCAAATACTGAGGATTTCGCTGATTTTTTTGGAAACTGGAGGTTTCTTGAAAACTTCCATATTACACTGATCATTTGAATTCTTTTGGCTCCAGCTGTAGTTTCCTTGCTTTTGTAATGTTTTGCTGAAAGTGATTGAAATAGAGCTCCGTTAAGGAATTCAAGTGATGCTGTTCCTTTGCTCCACCATGAATCCAAAAGTATCGATAGTGAAGTTTGCTAAAATCCCTCCCAGCAGGCTTTTTTTAGAAAGTGGGATTAAGCTGTTGAAGGGAAAGCTCCCTTAGTCTTGAGCGGCCCCGTAATTGATTGTTTGGCCTGAGAAGTATTTGAAAGAAGGATTTGAATTAATCTGTTCTTTATTCAGTTTATTCCCCTTTTAAATGGTTATCTGATGTGTGGCTGACAGTGAACCCACCACTGCTTCCCAGGCTTTGAAACACACCCAGCACACTCCTGCATCCCAGAGATTTGCATCCCCAGACAATGTTCTGCTGCTTAAACCTTCTGCTTTGTCTCATACCAGGCTGCCACTGAGCAGGAAGATGCATTTCTGAGCTCTGCCTCTTCACAGTGGCTGCTTTCAAACATAGGACTGCAAGGGAAAAATGTCACTTAATTTTGGGATCCAGTTTCCATTTACCTGTGAGCTGAACTCCCTTCTGGGAGCTTGGAGCAGTGAGAGTCGTGTCTCCAGGGAATCATCCCGGCTCCCCTTGGTGTAGGGATGGCTGCCTGGAGATGTTGTATCCCTGCTTTGCAGCCTGGCTGGCTCCACCTGCTGCTCCAGGTCTCTGTCACTTTGTTATTCCCTGTGCACAGCAGGGCAGGCAGAGCAGTTCCTGCCAGGAGTGTGGGCAGAGCTGCAGGGATGGGGCTGGAAGATCCAGGACTGCTCAGAGCTTGGCTGCCTCTGCCTGCACCAACTCCCACATGGGATTTCCACCTGTTCTGCATCCCCCAAGTGTCCTGGCACCTACTCTTGTTGTGCCTTGGAGTTTGTGCGTGTCCTGAGCTCCGTGCTGTGAACACTTGGAATTATTTTTAGTGTTTTGAGCTGAAGAACACCAAAACAACTTCCTGGAATCCCTGAGAGTATCACCTCAGGCCTAAGTGAGAGAGAAGCCAAATATGTATGAGGTGAAATACAAGATGTGTTTCATTCAGGGAGCAGGAATAGAGTAGATACAGAATACTCTGTCCCCATTTTAGGTGGCCAGAAATAGTTTGAGACCGTGTCCAGTTGTGGAGCTTTGCTGCCATAACATCTCCAAACACCCCTCAGAGTGCTGGCAATGCAGGAATTAGTGCAGGGTGAGCAGGGGTTACTCACCCAAACTGCAGCTGCTCTGTAGAACTCATTTCCTCTGGGTACGGTGCAGGGCACAGACAGAGGGTACACACTGTAGCAGGGACTGAACAAACATGAACTTGGCTTGTGCTGCTTCTTAAGGGTGGGAAGAAAAAGGAACAGACCCCTGTCCAGCTTAATCCAGTGCAAAACTATTTCAGAGGGTTCCCTGTTTTCATAAGGATGGAAAGCTGTAGTGGGGCATTTTTGTTTTGTGTAACTTCAGCATGCATATTCCTTGGTGGTTGTATTTTATTTGGGGTCAGTCACTGCTGCAATAATTTAATTTTTCCAGCCTGTAAAAGCACTTCCTCAGGCAGCTTTCTGATGAAACCCAAGGCTTGCTGGACAAACTCAGACTTGTTCCTTTCTTTCCTAAATCTCTGCTACCTGGTGGAAGTTTCAGTTTCAGGGCTGTAGTTTTGAGCTGGAATAGTTTCCCAGGGAGTTGGAAGAGTGAGAATCCCAGAAATGGGGAATCACTTTGCATGTCTGGAGGAAATGGTTACAAGGCTGGGAGAGGCTCTGACAGAGGCTGTGGGTGAGGTGGGGGTGGGATCCTCCAGAGGGGCAGGAAAGGAATTAAAGGTTTAATTTGTGATTTTCTTTGGCTGGTTGGCTTTTGTTTCAGGGGGTTTTTGGTGGTGTTCACCGTGGCCATGTTCTGTTTTTGCACGTGGTGCCAGCTGTGTCCTGTGCTGTTTGCAGATGCAGAGGAGCCGCAGAGCCTGGCGCTGCTGAAGCCGCCCTCGTCCCTCACCCGGCTGCCGGGGCAGAGCGCCCTGTTCCCCTGCGTGGCTCAGGGGTTCCCTCCTCCCCTCGTCAGGTGGACAAGGAATGAGGAAGAGCTTCCCACTGATGGGTGAGTAATGCTGACAGCCCTGTCTTTGTGTGATGGCAGGCATCCAGCTGGAGTCAGGATTTGGGATTAGTGCACGCCTTCCTTTGGGCTTGGAACCTGGAGAGCGGAAGCCGATGCCAAATGCTGGAGGGCTTCAGGGAGCGGTGTTGGGATAAGGGAGGTAGTTCAGGAGACTTGGGAGCAGTCTCAGGGTAGTTTTTTGTGGCCATTTGAAACCATGAAATCTTGTCTGAAGCAGGGAGGTTATTAAGAATAGATTACTTTTAGACTGGCAGTGGAGTAGAAGGAGCAATTAAGGGAATAAGGACACAGCAGGGAAAGGAGGGTGACTTGGTGTATTCTGAGTGTGAAGCCCTGCACTCATTCTTTCTGCAGTGGAAGTGTCCACCCTGTGTCAGAATGTCCCACAGGAACTGAAGGATAAGTGCTTAAAGCAAAATTTTCTCATTAAAATGGAATATTAAAACGGTAGGCATGATGGCAAAAAATCAGTGAGCTTTCAGAGATGTATCGAGTGAAAACTTACACATTGTCATTGCTGGCATAGTCAGTTAGAATAATGTGGTAGAAAATCTTTATACAAAAAGGAGAACAAATCTTACCCAGCCCATTTTTGTCGATGTAATGAACATACTTCCTAGAACCAGGATTGCAAAGAGGTATTTGAAAGTTTTCCATGTCCCTCAAAGTCAGCAGTGAGATTAATGGGGAGCCGAGTTAATCATGGAACAAGGAGAGGTAAATTGTGGTGTGGCTGACACAGAAAGCAGCCAGAACAATGCTCAAGTCTCTGCAGCACCAGGGATATAATATATCTCTTTTTTGGCAACTCTTAAATTAAAAGAATCCAGGGGCTGGTAATTTGAACTGTCTTTGATGGGAGGCTGCTGTGGGAAATGACAAACAGCCCCTGAGAGATGGTGCTGTGTCAGTATGAAGGCACATGATTTAAATTCAGGGGCTTTTATAAATGTAAGAACTCACTCCCCTACGTAAGCTGGTAGAGAGTCATTAGAGCAGCACAATCAAATGGGATGAAATGGCAGAATTAAATGTGCCTGGTAAGATCTGAATTTGTTTCTCTTGTATGTAAAGTGGTGTCATGTCACGTCTTTAGTAAGTTCTGCTGCTCCATCCTTCTCTAGCTTGTGGCACGTTGAGGGCACAAGGAGGTTAAAGCTCTCCTTTTATTTTCTTGATTTTTGAGACATAAAGCCCAGATTTTCCCACCACTGAATACAGTGTTGTTGATTCCCTTTGGAATTTGCTTCCCTCATTCCATGAGGTTACCATGATAACTTCTTGGGGCTTCACAGGTATTTTCATCATAATTCAGAGTGAGAAATTGTTCTGGAGGGCTGGAGCATGACATTAGTAAATGTACTTGATCTTCAAATGTACCCAATTTGAACCAAGTCTAACCTGATTTTTCAGAATATTTAGCATTAGTTTTTAATGGTTTGGCCCTTTGTTACAAGAACAGGTTCCAGTTGACTTTTTTCTTCTTGCAACACTTAGCTCTTCTTTTCTTAAAGTGAAATGTGTGCTCGTTGAAGGCTTGAGTTTTAAGGTGGGTAAAGGTAGAAATTTGATCTTTTCCCCCTCTGTGAGGTAAACTTTTTCCATTGTTCCTTCAAGTGATCAAACTGAGCCAAAGCTCCCAGGTCTGCTGCTTGTGACTATGGCTGAACAGGGCAGAGATTCAAAGAGCAGAGAACAGAAGCCTCTTAAACTCCATTTACCCTCCAGCCATTGTGTTATTGGTGTGAATAGAATAACTGGAAAATCTCCAGAAATTAAGATTCTTTGTTGGAGAAAAGCCTGCAGTTACTGTTGCTAAATAACTACCTTAGCTTGTTATGCACGGTCTGTTAATGTAATTACAAATTAAATCACATTTAATTTGTATTAAAATCCCCTTTTGATATAAAAGTACGACTTTCTTAGCGTGGCTTTTCTTTATCCCAAGAAAAAAAACTATTCTTTTCGTCTGGGCAGGTTTTAATGTCCCTTCTGCCTGGGAAAAGCTCTGAAATCCCAGGTTTGATTATGCACACCCCCACCCCAAACATTAACATGCATATATGTAGGCATAGCCATATATATTGGAACATTTCTCTGTGTGTGTCTGGGCTTAGGAAACAAAATTCAGACAGCATGGGCAGGTTATCCCTAATTTTAACCCCTTGTTAAAGGGTTTTGCACAAAATCTTATTTTCAGTTTTGTCATAACTATGGTAACTAATACAAAACAGAATTTTTGCCTTTCAAGTTGTATTCCTATGGAGAATATGGATAGGAGCCTGTGTTCATAGGAAAATAGATGAATTCTAAGGATAGGGAGTAATGGGGTTTTGGTATTAAATATTTGTTATAAGATCTGGAGAAAAGGGAAGGCAATTAAATTTGATGGATTATTTGTTGAAGACTGCAATAAGATTTATGTTAATGGATAAATATGAGTAAACTTGAGTGATGGCAGCCTTGGCAGTTGTTCAGACAGCCTGTAATGCAATATATTGTGAAATTAGTTGCTGTGATAAAATATTTTCCAAATTAATGTGAGAGAGAAGGAAGCTTTGGGTGTTGGGTGAGAAATGGAAGTTAACTCAGTGCTCCGAGTTTCCACTGAAACAACAAGGTTCTTAGGACTCCAAGGAATCCTTCTGAACACACTAACTTGGAGATTTTTAAAGAAATCTGATGGGGAGATTGCTGACTTTTTGGTTCTCTGTAAAGAATGTCACTAAAGACTGAGCTTTCCCTTCAATTGGTTAAATGGCCCAGCTTGTAATCTTCATATTTTATAATTTTCCCAAAACTTCACTGTCTGTAAAGAAAGGAAAAGACTGGTCTAGGTTGAGATGTAGCTCCAGTTTAGAGCTCCAACATCCAAAGGAAGGCTCCAGCCTCGTGTGTGATCCATGGTAGAAGGTGGGCACCTGGTTGATCTTTGCAGTTGGCACATGGGCAGACATCATCCATGGGCTCAGCACTGGGAATATCCCCCTGCTTTTCCAGCTGGATTGGCTCCATGGACACTGAGGCAGTATTATCTCTGCCAGGAATGTAGAGAATGCTGAGGAAAATGGAAGGAAGCAGGGAAGGCATTGAAGTATGAAGTTACTGGAATAAATCTTAGGCCCTTTATGGAAAACTTCCTAATGTAAAATCTCCTGTAGTGTCAACATTGCTTGGTACAAAAGTTTAGAATGGAGGTGTTAAATTCAGGCTGGGTAGCTCTTTGGCTTGGAGCCTTTCTTACCCAGTGAATGTCTTTTATTTCAGTCTCTGGCCTGGCTGAGCATCCTGCTGTGTGAAGGGTCTGTTCTTCAGCAAGTGCAGGAGGCACTTTGTGCTTTTGACAATTCCTAACGTGGAAAGGGAAGTTCCAGGTAGATTTGTCCCCAGAGCGTGGGTCACAGGCACAGAGAAATGTCTGGAAGATGATCTGCTCTGTAAACTTTGCAGTGTAAGGATCAATATGTGCTCCAGCAGCATCTATTGTGTATCCTCAATTACACTGGGACATGTCTGTGGGAGAAGGAACAAAGGCAGGTGCCACAGGAAAAAACTGCACTAGCTGAGCTGGTTCATCTGAAACTAAACAATTGAAAGGACTTGAGCAATAGCATTTGAGTGTCTGTAAAGTCCAGCAAGCTCTGCAGCAGCTTTGTGGTGTTCAGTTTAGCAAAATTTCATGTACTGGAAGCAGTCCTGCAGAAACATGGATGTACAGCTAATAAATACTTTCCTACAGCGAGGGGATGACAGCTGAGGGCACTTGTGCCATGTTCATTTCTGCTCTGCTGGCTGTGCTCACATGAAGTTGGTGATTGTGTGATCACATCCACATCCCTAATGCAGGGTTTTCCCACAAATGTGTGATACTCCCATTATTACAGGTTTCTGTGTGCAGGGTTCTCAGTGATTGGTACCAAGTGAATTACATTTTCCCAGCTCAGGAAAGGTTAAGCATAACAGAGTAATTATGGAGATTTTTCTAGTAGTAGATCCCACAAAATAATCTAATTTACTGTCTAATTTTATTTGCTGTACTTACTGAGACAGCAAATAGATTATAAGATGTTTGGGGAATAGTAATTTAAGAGGGAAGAAAAGTCCAAACCTCAGGGTATAAGTGACAGTTTGACTACAGTAAATTAATAAAGGCTCACTATATTTTGTGATAATGAAACACAAAGAGCCTGTGAGTGAGGCATCCGGAGTAGCTCAGTAATTGTATGTTATGGGGTGCAAGTGAGGGCTGTATGGAATGCATATAAAAGGCTGGAATTTGATTTTCCTCTTCCCTGACATCTGAGTGATCAATCTTTGTTGTTTTTAATGACACTTCAAATTATGTTATCGCCTTTATATTAAGCTGATTCTTTGTCTCCAGTGTCTGAAATCCGATTGCTTCACTCTTTTGTGAAAATGCTTCATTGTCCTTGCAAAATTAAGATGTTTTGCTTTATTACAAAAGCCGCTTTCCTTTAAGGCCAGGATTTTTCCACAGCTGATTCATACAGAGGGAATCACCAAGGAGTCTGGCAGATTAATTGTTTTCTTCCATTAAACTTCCACTGAATCACCTATTGGGAAATTGAGCTCAACTCTGGGTTTTCTGGAGGAAAATAATCAAAGGGAATATAAACATGGCACATATTGAGATGGCTGAACAGGAGAATTCCCATAAATATTCCAATACTACAAGTAGTTTGTGAAATCCCCTAGGACAAACTGAAGTGACAAGGAGGAATAGTTTTTAATAGTTTTCATAACATCTTAACTGCTGTCAGTAACTTTTCCAGAGACTGGCGGTGGGAAAGGAGCATCCTGAGGCACGTGTTGCTTTTAGAGGGTAACAATGGATATCCTGGAAAAGGCATTGATGTCCTCAAAATGTCACAGACATGCTGATGGCCTCTGATCATTCCTTCAGGATGTGGCAGTGGTGGTTCTTGGGGCACAGCTCCTTCCCTGCTCCATGTCCCGCTGTCCCTGCCAGATCCAGCTCCCTGCTTTCATCCCAGCCCTCAGCACATTCCCTGCTGCAAGAACAAAAAGTCAAAGCAGCTCTTTTACATAATAAAAGAAGGTAGGAAATTTCTTGGATGGATGTGTCAAGGTCCGGGCTTGTCTTACTCTGGTGTTTTTCTTTAGGCCTGGTGTCTGAAGTGCCATTCCCACGCAAGCCTGGGACATTTTTCCCAGCATTTGGGAAGCTCTTAATACGATTTTTCAAACTCCCTGCACTTCTTCCAAGCCAGCCTTTCTGTAGTCCTGGTGTTTCTCATGGGAACAGCATGGCTTTCCTTACAGAGCACCTGGGTAGGGACATCTCTGTGGATGCTTTTAACACTTAATGCCAATTATGGTTTTGTTTGGTCTGCTTTTAAATGTATTAACCAGAAATTTGATCAGCAGTTACAGTAGGATCATAAATCCATATTTACCTGTTAATAATAGTGAGATGAGGCAAAAGTTTGTGTCCCAACAATTTAGCTGTCCAAGCAGGTCAGGATTGGTCCTACTGATGGAATTCTAGGAAAATTTGAAAAGCATCGAGGTTGATTTTTGTCCACTGGCCATTCCAAATAGAGACAAAACAGGCAATTGTAATGTTTATATATTGACAGAATTCAGTCCCTTCCTGCCCACAAGCCATGGCTTGAGAGTGCCAGGTAAGAGGCCACCAGGTTCCCTGTTCTTTCCCCCAGTCTTTTCCTTTTCCAGCTGCAAATAAGAATGGCTCTGGGTCAGCATCCAGGCACAACTTGTCCTGGCATGGGGTTTTGGGCATCTTATTGCAAAGTTTATTTGGTATTTTATGTGGAAACTTGGAGTGTTGAAGGAACTTGGGAAAGTTGCGTACAAATTTGTGTAAGGTGTAGGGCAGTGATGGCTGCAGGGAGGAGGATGTGGCTGGAGGCTGAGGGTGCTGCACTGAGCATGAAGTGCCACCTTGGAAACCCTTCCCTGCCCTTTGCAAGCCAGAGGGGGAGGCTGTGTACAGACCCTTTGTCACCTGATCAATCTGTATTTTGAATTTCTTTCAACCTGCATCTTATTCTGAAGTATTTAATCTCTTGGGGATGGCTTACCTTTTCACAGAAATGCAATTCCTGTCCATTGTTATAATGTGCATTGCTGTCCTTGTGTTGTAAAGGCACAGTCTCTCCTGTTTTACTTCCCTCAGCTTTCCAAGCAGTCAGTCATTCCAGCTGGAACTGCAAAATGCCTTTTTTAAAATTATGTGATTACAATATCTCATTTTTCTTCAGTTCTGGCTGCTCTTGACTAAATACCTTAGATCACATTTAATTAAGAACAAGTGAACCTGCAAGTGCAGAAAGATGAGCTGCTGTTGTGGAATTGATAGGGTTGAACTTAATTTTCAGTGTGGGATGTGATGGTGTAATTCCAACTCCTCTGTGTCCCACACTGAGGTGGTGTCCCTGGAATGACCATGTCCCTTGTGTGCAGGTGTGGGTGCTCCCAGCTGCTGGCCAGGGGTGTCCTGCACATCTGGGACATGGCTGAGGCTGTGTCCATGCACTGAGTGTCCCTGTGTGTGCAGGTCTGGCCAGGGGTGTCTGTCCCAGGGATCAGGGATGTGGCTGAGGCTGTGTCCATGCACTGAGTGTCCCTGTGTGTGCAGGTCTGGGCGCTTCCAGCTGCTGCCCGGGGGTGTCCTGGAGATCCGGGACGTGGCCGAGGCCGACGCCGGGACCTTCACCTGCATCGTTGAGAGCGGCAATGACACCCTGGAGGCCCAGGCAGAGCTGGCAGTCCAAGGTGGGTCAGAGACTTTAATTTGCACTTTTAATTTCATTTCATTTCATTTTTAATTTAATCTTCACAGAGAACACTTCTCCAGATGACTAAATACCAAGTTTATTCTGTGAGCAGTTCTGTGCCCCGTTAAAAACTGAGCCCCCCTCCAGTACTGTTAGAAATATTGTTACTCTGATTTATTATCCAAACTGTTTATAATTTCTGAAATAGCCAAATGAGCAATGTGTTTATATAATACAAGCTAAGGGTGCTTAAAAGCTGCTCTCTCTGCTCCTGTAGTATTAAATGTCATATACCTGAAGCAGGGCCAAGGCCACAGTGTGGCTGATCCCATCTGAGAGCCAACCTGTGGTACTGCAACCTGGTTGTCTTTGGAAAGGACATCTCTAATGCATTTTTCATAATCCTGAAATACACTGTTGTTTTCAATGAGCTTGTGAGAAGATAAAAGCAGAGATATTTGGTAATATGCTGGTTTATTGTGTGTAACTGTTTTGCTTACTCTTGCAAGCTATTTTTACCAGAAAAAAAACCTGAAATATTGATAATGTAGTTTTAAAAGCATTTTACTATACATAAAAAGTAAATAAAGCAGACTGGGTAAGCAAAGAAAATAGACTTGGTAAGGAGTGGGAAAAAAATTCAGGTAAAAGTTTGCTTTTCTTGCCTTTCTTACATTCCATGAGGAAATCTGTCTTTTTAATTGATTGGACCCCAGTAGAAGTTTCCAATTCTTTCTCTGGAGTTTCGTGGCATATGCAGAGTCCTTATAAGATCTTAGCTGACTTGGTTTGCTGTGGACTGTGATGCTACAAAGTTGGTCTAAAAAGTATTTCTGAGGGGAGAAATTTATTCACTGGACATCCATAAATGAAGGGTTTTCTCCAGACAAAAGGAAGGGTTTTCTGACCAGAAAGGAAATGCTCAGATTCAATCTGGTCATGCAGAAAACCCACATTTTTCTTACCTTGTATCTTGGCCAAAAGAATAAAAATTTGGTGCTCTGGCTTTGGAAATACCTCTGAGCCTGAGGCTTCAGAACACCTTACAATGGCTTCAAACAGCTCACTGTGTGCTGTGTTTAATTCAGTTCCAGCCTCTCTATTTTACAGAATTGGTGCCGTGTTTTATGGGCAGTGACAGCAATTAATAACATTAATGATATGATGCAATTAAGCAGGTTGTGGATAAAGCTGAGAAGAGCCTTAGAGCAGCCAGGTCACCTGGGGATGAAAGTGAACTGGAGACAATTTTTTTGCTCCTTATCTGAACCATTGTAAAGGATTTCTCCATTTAGTTGTGAAGATTCAGAATGTGTTCTGCCAGACCTTCCATGCTGATGTTTTGTTACACACCTGGCACTGGAAAGAAAATCCTTTATGCTTGAATAGTAAAATATAGTAAAGATTCTACAGAGTGCATTTTGGACATTTCTGATTTTACTTCATAGTGCTAATCTTAATTCTACTTTCCTTGAGAGGTCACTGTAGGGAGTAATTGTATTTCTGCATTACTGTAGTTTGGTGCAGAGTTGAATAGCTTGAGTAACTGTTACCTGATCCCTGGATCATTTTCTTCTAGACCAAAGAAGTTGTCATCTCTCCCCACCTAATAACAGCATGATTTTGCTTAATTTAAGTTCCTTCTGCCATTCTTGGAAATTAGCTTGGCAGCATTTCAGACAAGAAATCCATTTTTTTGGGCACTAACTCCCTTTTGTATTCTTTTGCAGCTCTCCTTGAAGTCCTTGTTTTTTCTGACAGGTTTCACTGTGCTGGGGGGTTGTACTCAGGCAGCCAATCTTTTTCCTTCTAATAACATTTCCCCATGGCAGTTTCGACATGGAATTCTGTGCCAGGGGTGGTGATGCCATTGCTTGGCAGTGTTAGGGCAATGACACTGGGGAGGTGTTCCTGTGGCTGCCCATTGACTGAGATTTCCTGGCAGTGCCGGGTATGGGCTGACTGAAATTTGCAGGCAGGAACAACCTGCTTTATTTTTCTGGAAGTTTGACCTGTGCATGGACCCAAAGGAATGCTCTTAAAGGTTCCTTTGCTCCATGACCAGCTTCTCTGTGTCCTCTGACAAGGATACAAAACCCTGCAAGCAAACAAATGTCTCTGCTGTGGTGCTGGCCACTGGAATGCTCCTTCCATGGCAGTGGGGATGAAATTCCTGACCATCCCTGGGGGAAGGCCTCAGGTGTGTCACGCTGAGCCTGTGCTCAGCTGGCAGGGAAATACCTGAGTTTTACCCCTGGGGGCTCCTGGGGTGTTTTCTGTTACTTTTGGCACCATTTTCAATTGGGATAAGTTGTACCTTCAGTGCACTTACAGATCCTATGGGTGACACTTAAGGATATCACCAGTTCCATGTACCTGGAAATAGCTGAACCTTTGTGTCATAAATAAAAGGTACTTGAGGAGCTTTCTGCTGCCCTAATGTTGGGTTTAAAAAATGATTGGGATTTGTTTCCCTACATACATCACAGAAGGACTGAATGAGGAAAATGACCTTTAACTTGACTAGAAAGGTACTAAAGAGTCCAGAAGAATTCTACACAAATTTCTCTACTCAGTCTCTTCATCTGCATTGTGTATCTGGGAGGTAGAGTCAAGAAATTTCCTTAACTTTGGAAATTTTGGCTGCTCCGTTCCTGGAGTACTCAAGGCCAGGCTGGACAGGGCTTGGAGCAACCTGGGCTGGTGGAAGGTGTCCCTGCCATGGCAGGGCAGTAGTGATGAACCTGTCAGGTCCCTCCCAGCCCAAACCATTCAGTGATTCTGGGCATCTGCACATTGGAGATTTCATGGACCCCCTGGCCACACCCTGACCCTTGGCCTGGTGCACCTGAGAAATGCTTTCATGTGGAAGAGAACAGGGAATGTCCCAGAGAAAGCCTGTGCCTGAGAGTCCCAGCCCCTAAAGCTGGACATTGCTGAATCCTGTGCACAATTGATGTGGCCAAACACGGAGTGGATAAAACCTGTGTGCACCTTGGTACCCAGAATATCACAGAATATGGGAAAGGGACCTCCTCAGGTTTCCTTGGGTGCAGGAGCTGGTGTCACCACAGGCCAGGTAAGGGCTGGACACTTCCCATGGTCAAGGCAGGAATTTGGTGCCTGGAAAGTCACCTCTCCCTTGGCTGTAGTGACAGTGCTGTCCACTCGCTGTGGCTGCTGCTACCAGGTTATTTACAACACCTGTAATGAATTGAGAGCACTGGAAAAATTTGTTTTACACTCCCCAGCTATGAAAGAATCTGTAGCATTTCCCTCAGATAAGAGTGGGAAGTGATGACAGCAGAGCTGGGGAAACAGGTAGTTACTGTATTTAATCTGCTCCCTGGGAGAGCCAGAGTGGCAGTTAAATACTGGGAAGGTCGTAAGTTCAGCCTTCATCTGGGCAATATTTCACATTTATGGCTGTGCCCAGCACCCTGGGGGTTTGTGCAGGGCTGGGACTGAGTGAGGTCAGCACAGGGGCTTCCTGTGGCCTGCCTTGGTGCTGGGGTGGGGACCAGCAGCTTGGGGGGATTTTCTCTCCCTGTTGAAATATTTACTGCAGTTAATAATGAACCAGAAAACCATAAACCAAAAAAAAAAAAAAAATCCATTTTCATTCTCCTGTAAAATTGATATGGCAGGTCTGAAGCCTTTAAAAGAAATAAATCCCTGTGTTTCTAGGAGAGGAGTGAGAGTTGCTCTTTTCTGTTGTTTGTTATTGCCTTTCAGTGAGTTTTTGGAATAGCAGAAAGTCAACTTCTGAGTTTTCTAGGACAGCATTCTGTGTCTGATAGTGTATCTTAAGTATTATGCATTAAATGTCTCAGTGTGTTAATGTAACAAATTTTTTTAAAAAAGAGAAGCTTCTTTTAGGGTATCTGTGATGATAAATCAGAGATTGCATGTGGCAATTGGCTATCACGGCCTCGTTCATGCTGCCAGAGCAAACCATACGGAAAAAAACAAATGCTGAAGTGTTTTGATGGAATTGTCCACTTTGTGCTTTAGAAGGAAGTGCTGGAAATATTTTCAGTAGAGCTGACAAGGCTTACAGCAATGGTAAAGCCTTATTCCAGCAGAGAACAGGTATTTTGGAGTGTTGGTCCTGCAGGGAACAGTGATTTCTGTGTTCTGGGGGCATTGGCAGGATTGCCTCACCTTGATTTCCCTATTGCCTTTGCTCTTGCTGGGATGGGGTCTCTAGTACTTCAGTTACTCATGGCAGGTTATTATTTTAAATTTTAATTGAAGATTTTGGTTTAAAAATAGTTGTGATTATAAATCTATTAACATATGACTTGTTATTAAAATAAAATGAGAATGTGCCAGGATGTGTGAGGTGAGTCAAGACTTTCTTTGAAACAAAACCAGGATGGCTGCAGAAGGAGGAGCCTGAATGTGAAGAACCCTGGGCTTGTTCTCCAGGGCTCTCTGGGGCAGCTGCTGTGATAAAAGCTGATGCCATCCTGCCCCAGAAATTGTAGCTGTTTGCAAAGCACATTAAGTCCTGCAGCAGCAGAGTAATATGTCTGGGTAACTCTTATTTTTGCATTAAGCTTTCATTATTATTGGAAACAATTCCAGGGAAGAAATTTGAACCATCACTGAAAATTGCTCAGACCTTTCTCATACCTTCTAGATGATCTTCATCGATTTCCCTCTCTAATTAAGCTCGGTGCTGTATTTGATAATGGGCTGCCCCTCAATTAGAGATTCAGGAGATGCTGCATGAACCTGAAGCTGTCAAAGGCTCACTTGGGGGACAAAGTGTTGTCCTTTTTGGGGGTCTTGGATTGTGCTGCTTGGGGAAGCTCTTGGAAGTAAAATCAACACCTTGGCTTCATAGGAGTTATTTCCTGCCCTGAAAATGTAATGAGTAATTAGGGACCTTTTTTCTGTAGTGCTGCAAACAAGGGCAGTGAGTCCAGGAGTCTGGGGTGGAGGAGCTGAACTCCCTGGAATTTGGGTCTCTACCACTGCACTTCACTGTTTGTCTGAAAAGGCTTTCTGAAAGTCTTCACTGTTGCTCCTTAGTGTAGTTCAATGTGAATGGAGTTCACAGTTTACTTGTGAATTCAACTAACTGGGAATTTTTGCCTCTCACATTTATATTCAAGACAAGTGTTGCTGGTGGATAAGTTAGAAACAGATAATCAGGTACCTGGGAGAGCAAGGACAGGGGAGTGTTATTTTATTTTAAGGCTGCCACTTTTTCAGGTTGTACCTGGACACCAGAAAAGCTCATCTTCAGGAGTGGTGTAATTTTTTAATACTAAAGGTAAACCTCCCCAAAATGTTCTTTGCATCATGCAAAAGTCCCACTCTGGTGTTCAAGACTCTCTTCTGATTTCTGTTCCACGGGGCTTGGGCTCAGCAGAACCTCTGCTTTTCCTGCTCAGTGTCTAAACCTTGTTCTGTAGCTGGACTGTTGTAAATTTGCAGGGTTTTTGATCTGCCTTGGATGTTTTTCTAGGGCAGCAGGAACATTTGTCCTGCCCTTGACACGTGAAGAGATCTTGCCACGCTTGTCAGTGGGGGCACCAACATTTGTTTCCTTTAGCTGTATTTCCAAAAGTCATCAGTGAGCTTTGCTGGAATTTATAGGAGGATTCTGTGGTAGCAGTGCAGATGTTTAACATTCCGTGCTGGTGTCAGAGAACAGTGAAATGTGTTGTAGGAGAAGCTCAGGGGAGCCCTGCCAGGCCATGATCTCTGCCTTGTTCCAGGGCAGGCACTCAGCAGCTCAGGGCTGGAAAGGTTTTCCAACCTTTCCTGGGGACAGCTGCTGTGTGTGCCTTGGGCTGTGCCTGTGCTCAGTGGGAGCCCTGTGGCCAGGAGAGGGCTGGGATGATCCTGGGATGATCCTGGTGCTGAGGACAGGGATCATGTCTCTGTATGGAGCATCCCCAGGACCATGGTGTGTGCAGGCCCCAGAGGATCCTGCTGCAAGGGAGGCTTTTCCTCTGACAAAGGCTCTTTTCCAAAGATCTGACAACCTTTAATCATGAGGCTCTTGTACATGAAACATCTGGAATTCCCTGGACAGTCTGATTATAGCTGGGAAAGTTGTCTTTGTGTTACAGAGATGCTGCTGAGCTTTCAAACAGAAAATCATACGTGCATCATACATCATACATTTTTTTCAAAACCAGTTACAAAACCGCCCCCAAATGGGCAGGGACAGGGATGAGATCCTTTGGGATAGATGTCCATAATGTAATGGTGTGTGGATTTGGGAGGTAAGATCCAGAACTGCACATGCCAGGAAGATGAGATACATGTGGAATTTAAAATAAAAACCTCTTTGTGAAATATATATTAAAAAACCATTAGGAAAGACAAAACCAAATGATCAGTAACCTATAGAATTCACACAAATGGTTTTCCTTGCAAATGTTCTTGATGAATCCTTGGGGATAATGAAAATGTTACTAAATTAAGCAGCAGTGTCTTAAATATCTACAATGTTGAAACTGATATTGAACTGAGGGAATTGTAAAGGCTGGTTTCTCTTTCGGCCGGAGTTTCTAATAAATGAGGATCATATTCACAGGGGTTTGAACCAGCTGCTGCTTTAGGGACAGAAATGCTTTTCCCCCCAAAAATGGCTTTTTAAAACAGCAAGCTGAGGCTGTGCCTTTGGCCTAGACAGGCAGTTACAGAAAATACAGGGTTTTGCCCAAGATTCATATTTAGAGGTGGGGTTTTTTTGGTCTCCAAAGTAAAAAAACTGCTTTTTAGTTTGGAAGAGGCTTTGCCCAGCACAGGATTTACTCTTTTTTCAGTGTGTTTTTCCATACAATGCTGTAGGAAAGGTAAGCCCAGCTGGCTCATGGTCCCAAGTGTCTTGGATGCTTGTAAGGATTTAAGGATACAGTAGATGTAGGTACTAGAGATAAGCTGTAGGGGTTTTAATACTGCTTTTATTCCCCAGCAAAAGGAGATGACAGAATTTCAATTGCAAACTAAAAGCTGAAAGATTCAGTAGTAATTTTTAAGTTGCACATGCCAGAGACTTCCAAGAAATGTGAATGTGTGAACTAAGCAGCTCATTAAAATGCCTTTTGCCTCTAAGTGAGACTCTTTTTGTAGGAGCTGTGCCCTAAATGGCGAGTACTTTTCTCTGTGTATCAGGGTCATCCTTCCATTTTAATTGATTGAATCAAGCTCCAAGTTTAATTTTTGAATTTATGGGATTTAATTTTTTTTTCCATTTCAGCAGAAACTTTTGCACTGTTTTCACACCACCAAATTTCGTGATGAAAACTGAGGGTGATGTTAAAGTGGAAATGGTGAGGAACACCACACATCAATCAGTCTTGAGAGAGAGCCCATACCATAAAGTGAACGTAGACTTTCTTTCAAGTTAAATTTTTATGATGCTTAAGCTGACTCTCATCCAGCAGATAATTGATTTCTCTAATGGGAGCCAGATTATTGCCATTACTGGATGTCTCATTATCCAAACTCTAGTCCTTGGCAGGGAAGTTTCTCCCAAAGTTGCAGAGATGAAACAATCCAGTAATTTGTGGGAAGGAGGAGGGCTCTTATCTGTGGTGGCTGATTCCCTATGCAGCCTTGCAGTTAATTAGTTTGTCTTCGTGAGGAGAATAATTGAAAGGAAAACCATGGTGGAGTTTGGGTTCCTGGAGTAAACAGGTTTGGTTATGATGCCAGTGGAAGTTAAACACTTGCAGTGTTCTGGAGGAGATGGGAAGCCTTGGAGGCAGGTGTGAGCTGCCTAATGAAGGTGTTTGGTGCTCCTTGAGGTGCTCTCTGCAGAGGGCTGCTGGGGGCAGGCCTGGAGGGAAATGGGAACACGATCCAAGACGTTCACAGAAGGAAACCAGGCTCAAAGAGGGCTGGTTAATGGTTAATGCAAGGAAGAATGTTGTTTTTATATTGAATATTTTTTCTAACCAGTCCTGAATTCTGGCAGCTCTGCAGTCTTGTTTGTTTTCAAGTGCTGACTCAGAGGTTGCATCTGTGATCTCTCTTTTTCACATCCTTGGGAGCTTAAATGCAGTGTCAGTATAACATGAAACAAAGCACTTTGCAGGTGAGGATACAAATTGCTGTACTGTGGTACCTCAAGGCACCCTGTACTCTGGAAGTGCCATTCCCCAGGTTGTGTGTCTCTCACATCAGATGGTTTTAGCTTTGGTAGGGCTCTTGGTTCTGTGAGCACAATTTGAATAAAAGAGGGTTTGTGCTCATCCTGAGTTACAGCACTTGGATGGGCCCCTGGAACCTCCCCATCACTAACAGGTTCATGCACAGGATGGAGAATTGCTCAGGATTTCTCTTTGTATTGCCTGCAGTGGGTGTAGTCATGCAGCTTGCAAAATCTTCCCAAAAAAGTGCTTCTTGTCTGTCAAGAGGTGGATCAGCAAGCACAAGGAGCAGTTCTCTTAGGCAGGACAATGTGTATTTTCCATATCATTCCATAGGAATGGGACTTAAAGGTGATGCAGCAGTTTTGGCAGCCTTTAGAAAGAATTCTGCTTTGTGTCCTGTAGCTCAGTGAGCTCTGTAGTGTTTTGGAGCTTCAACCTCAAATTACTGCTCTTTGTTTATCCTGATGGAATAACACTCATGAGAGAACCTGAGAACCACAGGGCAGTCAGGGCCACCTCAGTGCCCAGCAGGGTCATGGAGCAGATCCTGCTGGACACTGCAGGAAGGCACAAAGGGAAAGGAGGAGGTGGGTGAGGGAGGAGCAGCAGAAGCATCTGCCTGCCACTCCTGGATTTGCCACTGGGTGAGTGAGGAATTGTGGCCAGCAGCTCCCCTGGGAGGGTGGGGTGGCACAGGGTGCCCAGGGAAGCTGTGGCTGCCCCATCCCTGGCAGTGCCCTGGACAGGGCACAGAGGGGTTGGCAGTGGCCCCTTCCCCACCACCCCATGGCTCTGTGCAGGGATGGAGCTGCTTTGGCCAGGAAGCTCAGGGAGGCTTGGTGCACAGGGAAGAACCAAAGAGGCTGAAGTAGAACTTAAAATACGTCACTTTTCTGTACTGAAAGTCTCTTTTGAGGTGAGTTTATAGCAGCTCACAGCTCTGAGAGCTGAGTCAGGGCTGCAGAACAAACATTTCACTAAATTCTAATGATTTACTATAAGTTGTGTGCCACGCTTTGGGGAGAATCTTTAAAATGTAATTTTGCCTTTCCTTTCCCCTTTGGGCAAATAATTTTTCTTCAGCTTTCCCAGTACATGTATAATTAATAACTTTGTTTACTGACAATGTCAACACTAACACAGTTCTGATTTATAGTGTTTATCTTTTGCCTGTTTCCTGTAGCACATCCTAAGATGCCACATAGAAAAGAAACTGTGTTTTAGGAAGGTGCTTCCAGTGATAGTAGAAAAATAAGAGTTTGTGACCATCCTATTATGTTCTCTTGGCTGCAGAAGAAACCGTAAGGCTCAAATCTTTGTGCTTTAAATAATTAACTTGAAACTTTGCCTTGCTCTCTGGTAATTTGCCTGGGGTGGGAAAGGAAAAGAACCACTGGAAGCTTTGTGGGGCTGGGGAGGAGGTTCACTTGTGTAAACTCAGATTTCTGGGGCTGGAGCAGCTGTGGGCTCTGTCCTTGGCCCTGGCTGTGCTTTTGCTCCCAGTCACACACTCAATCTGCACGGTGCATGCTTCTTGCTCTGCTAATTTGCTTAAACGATCATTAGTGTGATTAACCATTAGAGCAGTGATTTCAGAGCTGCTGATCTCCCTGCTGCTGCTTCAGATTGCAGCTGGGATGGTCCAGGCAGACAGGAGGAGGATTGCCAGCAGCAGAAGCGTGGGTTTCCACAATTAACCTGTTAACTCGTGTGAAATTCCCCTGGGTGTGAGCAAGTGCTGGAGCAGAAGGAAAAAAGCTTTTATGGAGCCTCTGAAGGGTGAGTGTGTGGACTGCTGGTGCTGTTAGCAGAGCTCTGCATCATCACAGCAACCACAGAAATGTTCAGCCAGCACTTGGAGTACTTGGGTAGAGGGCTGTGGGTTCAAATGTTAAGCTGGTTCTCTTGGAAAACTGGAACTTGGCTTCTTTAGTTTCTCATGGGATTGTAATTGTTGGTTGTTGTTTTCCAAGGAGAAGAGAAAATGCTTTGAAGTGCAGGAAGATGTTATGGCTGAAAGGGAATATTTGGATTCTGGCTGTGGCACTCGGGGCCGTGGTTTAGGGATGGATCTGGCTGGGTTAATGGTGGGACTCTGATCTTGGAGGTCGTTTCCAACCTAAAGGATCCTTGCTTTGCCTGGAACAGCTCAGATGGGTGAAATGTCATTTGGAAGAGCATCTTTCCCTTGTAGGGATCTGTTGTTGCACCATCTCACCAAAGATACTTATCTGAGATACTCTTTTAGAATTATTGACCAGTGTATTTATAGGGAGGCTCCTTTGCCTCTGTTAAAGTGGTCACTGTTTAATTTACTAATTTGAAATCGAGTACTGGAGACTCTTAGAACTTCCTAATCTATTGACTGTTTCTAGCTTGTAGTTTAAATGTGTGAATGCTCTGCAGTCTGTTTCTCTTTGAGAGAAGAATTCTTTTCTAGAATATCACATACTTTAAATATTAAGAACTTCCTTGGCTATGAGGTATGCCCCTGATCCATAATACCTGTCTCCATTTCTTTACCTTAAGGAACACAAGTTACTGGATTTTATGTAAGAAAAAAGAGCCTTACTGGGGTCTGTGCTTTCCTGAATTCCCATTCTGAATTCCTGCTGCTGTCCCTGGCCTCATGTGCTGGGCCAGGTTTCAACATAAGAGATTGTAAAGGCAAATTTGTACGTCTGCAGTGTGGGAAGGAACAGCCCCATATTCCTCCTTCACTACTCCTGGAAAGCTGAAAGATTAATTAGAAGATTTTTGTGCAGTTAATGGCACAGTTTACAAAGATTGCTCCAAGTTTATTTTGTAAGTGCTTAGATCCCTTTAAAAATAACAAAAATGTGCAAGGGAAAGGAGAATCTCTTTTGTAGAGCTCCCCAAGAGCTCCTGTTGGAGGTGACACCCAGGCAGGGCAGCTCAGGGCCAGGGAATGCTGCAGGATCTGTGCTCTGACAGTGCCCAGAGGCAGATGGCTGAGGGGAATTAAGTAAAATTGTTATTTCCCCTGAGCAATGTCTTGTTCTCCAGGCAGATTGGGGTTTCCTCAGTGGTTTCTCCATTATTTATCAATTCCACATAGATTTCTTTATTCCATTTTCTTCTCCCACTCTGCCATGTAAACATCTTGTATCCCCCTCATCCCATGGCTCTGAGAACAACAGCACCTTTTTTCTTTATTTTGTGCCAATCTGTTAAATTTATTTGGATTTTCTTTTCCCAGCTTTCATGGGAAAGGCTGAGCCAGTCCACCCTTATTCCCCCACTACACCAGGCATGTTTATCTGGGCTTTTGTTGAGTCCTTTGAGTTGTTTCTTTTCAGGCTGCAGAGTCTTGTTTGCTTGTTCCGTACACGGAAGCTATTATTGAAGTGGGTTGTAATTAAGGTTATTTTTGGGATTTGTAAATTAGAAGGGACTTTGATGTGAAGATGGGCCTGCATTCACTGAGCTGGAAAGGAATTGGAATTGATGTGTAAAGCCAGCCTGCAGAATTTGTGTCATTACAAGACAAAAACGTGGAAAAGCAGTAACTCTCTATATTTTCTTTTGAACTTGATCAGGAAAAAGTTATTTTTTCTAGAGCCAGGATGTGTCTGGATCTGGCAGCAGCTATTGGTGAACATGAGAGGGGCTTAGTTGATCCCACAGATTATTTTTACTGGTCCCAGCCCTAGTTTGTCTTTTCCCCAAATGATCTGGAGCAATCTGTATTCAGTGAACAAACATCTTAATATTTGAACTGATCTTAAAATGTGTGTCCTTCCTGGCCTTTGGAGCTCCTCAGTCTGCAGCACACAAATTAACCTCCCCACTGTGAGGGCTGCACTGGGAAATATTCAAAGATATGGGATGTCAAGGCTTGATATCTTTAATTTGTCACGTCCTCTTTCCCCTTCTTATGGGATGGAGCTAGGAAATTCTTAAATATGTGTTCTCCTGCTGTTTCTCCCCAGGATTTCACTGCCTTGTGCACTGCACAAACTTCACAGTGCTGCTTTATTGAGAAAATATCCAATATTTGATATTTTTCCTTATTCAGGGGATAGTCCCATAATTTATTTATAATGCTCTGTTCAAATCCATATTTATTCCTGTTTTGGTATTCAGCTGCATGGCACCTGAATCATTCATAACCACTAATGAATGTATTTTTGCTCTCTGCTGAAATGAAGTGGCATTGAATCCATTTAAAAAATTGACTGGGACACAGAAAAATTAAGAGGAAATGTCTCCAGCTGTTTTAGTGCCCAATGTGAGACACTTCAGCATTGATTTTTCAGAATATGCATCCCCATAATCTGTCCCTTCAGAGCTGTGACTGCCCTGGAGAAGGGGCTGAGGGGCCACAGTCACCTCTCAAATACTGGATTTGCTCCAAAAACATCCACCCAGTCTCACCAGAGAGGCAGGGCTGGGGAAGGGCCTGGGATTCCAGGGCACTGTCAGATCCAGGGCCATTCATTTGTAAGCCTGCAGTCCCTCTCTGATTTCCAGGCATCTCCCTGGCATCTTTGACACAGTCAACAGTTTATTATCATTATTATTATCATCATCATCATTATTTCTTAATCTTCACATATCAAAATTATTTGAACAATTGTAAACTTAGGATTTGAGTTTTTGAAAGACTCAAGGAAGAAAATAGCAGAGGAAAATGTGCCATATTTGCAATTTGCCCAGTTATAAAGCATTTCTTACCAAGGTGTTTGGGTGTCATTCCTGGTGGAGGGAGGACTCAGCCCTATGTCCACTGTGTGTATATCCATATTTATCCATCTTTATATCAGAATAAATCCTGAACTTTGTTACCTAGATTGCAGCAGTGCTGCAGATCCTTGCACTTAAACAGTCCCAGGGATGTGGAGGGTCCCTGTTGGGGATTTGTTTGGAGGGGACAGGAGGGATCTGAGCAGACACAAGAGGCAGCGTGCTGGGAGCTGGGATTGAGGGTTTGGCTGGAAATAGCTGGAAATGGGAAACAAGGCCCCAAAGGCTCTGGGCCCTGTCGTGCTTAGGGCTGTCTGAGGCCTCTTCTCCAGCTCAGCTTTGTGTGCAAAATGAGGGCTCTGGAATTCAATAAAAATTTCATTGCCTTTGGCGCTGCTGTAAGAAGTTTAAATTTTGATGAGCGTTCTTGTTATTCAGATGTTTCCATGGTACTTGGAGTAGATTCAGGGTCAAACAGGCGAGATTTCTCCTAGAAGGGCTGGGGAAGGAGAGCTTAGTAAAACAGAGAAATAATGAATGTAACAGTTTTACATTATTGATGTCTAGATTAAGGTTTTTACTTCTAAAAATCGCCCGAGAAGTTGCTTGGAAGGCTCACTTAGAATGATAATCAGTAATACCCTGTGATAAGCATCAAGTGAGCTCTGCTTTAGTTTATTACAGTTGATAAGCTTTTCCATGTCATCTGGTTCTCATTTCCATACAGAAATCTCTTTTGTCATCTGTTCTTTGTCCGAGTTCCTCCTTAATTGAGGAGTTCAGCCTGAGAGCAGCAAGTTAATCCCAGCCCGTGCCTCTGCAGGGTTTTGGAGATGTCCTCCCACTGAAGGTGGGCTCAGTCTGAACAAGGAAATCAGTCTTGGGTGTCTTTGGTCATGGAGGGGTTTTACTGCAGGAGAAGTGACAAGTGCAGAAGGTACTGAAGCCAAAACTCTCCCATAGAGGGAAGAATCTGTAAATTTGTACATCTCCAGTCCACAGATGGTTTGAGTTTTCGCTTGTGTGTTCTCCTCTTGTGGGCAAAACATCACAATTTAGGTTAGTGCAGACATACTCCCTGGTGGGGCCAAATACTCTTGAGGCAGAGTCATGGAATAGGTGGGGTTGGAAGGGACCTCTGGAGCCCATGCAGTCCATTCAGGATCATCAGGGTGGGTTTGGGATGTCTCCAGACAAGGAGACTCCACACCCTCCTGGGCAGCTGCTCCAGGGCTCTGCCACCCTCATGGAAAGCAGTTCTTCCTCACAGTCAGCTGGAAATTGTGATGTAATTTTTATGCTGTGGGTTGGAGCAGCAGTCTGTCATCCTCACAGGATCCTCACGCATCCTCACAGGAATTCCTTCTGCTGTCCCCTCTCCTGCTCCTCTCTGGGGCCCAGCTGTGCTTGTTCCCCAGGAGCAGCCCCTCCATGGCAGTACAGGCAAAGGGGGTGGTTTGTGTTTGTGTGGGCACAGAGGTTCTCCAGCCCCAGCTTCCCTCACTCCTCTGTTCTGGGGAGCTCAGCACCATCGTGTCACTGTGTCACATCCCTGCCCAGACCTCATCAGCCTCTGCCCAAACATCAATGCTCCCAACCTCACACCACAGGTAATGGCCTTGGAATCATGGAGAACATGGAGAATCCAGGCTCAAACCCAAAATTTATCAGTGTATTAGGGCTGTAAACTTCTGGCCATTCCAGGGTGGTGACATCCATCACATTTAGTTTTGTAGAGGGGGATCTGTGTAATAGAAGTTATCTAAAAATAAAATAGTTTAAGGAAGGTTACTGAAAACACAAAGCAAGGGCACAACCAAAGAGGTTAAACAAGTACTGGGCATGTGGCATTTGTGCTCACAGTGAGTGCCCAACACCAGTGAAAAGTTACCCTGAAAAGAGAAAAACCCACCTCCAAACCTCCCCAGAGATCTCCTAAGGACAAGGGAAAGGAATTACTATTCTCCTGTTTATTTGCAAGTAAATTAATACAAAACTTTGTCATTTGCTAATAACATACAAATCTTGTGATAGTTTTTTCCAAGCCTGTCAGAGCTGGGACATCTGCCAGGGACAGCACAGGGTCAGCACATGATGGAGTGTGAGGAGAAAGGGGTGAGAAGATGGCCTGAAGCAGAAAAATGAATTCCTGCTGTCTCTGTTCTCTACAATATTGGAGGCTCTTGTGTTAAATTGTATTTTATCTTTTCAAATAGAGAGGGAGCTGGAGGGAGGCTGTACCTGAACTTGCAGTGTTAGTAAAATCTATTTCAGAGCAAACCCCTGAAGTGAACAGTGAGGAATCATCAGGACCAGATGGTCTTCACTCCACATTTCTCGAGGAGCTGAAGTGTGAAATCCCGAGTTCCCAAGAGTGCTGTGTAACCTAGCACCTAAAGCAGCAGACTGAAAAAAATCAGACTAAGGAGACTTGGTCAGTGTGACATGAGGGTTTTAGAAGCCTTTTGGGGGAGATCTGGGAAACTGCGGGTGAGTTAATCTGATGTTTGGACCTGTTAAAAGGACAAAAATTAATATAAAATACAGCATTGATAGATGACTGAATCCATCCATGTGTGTTTTGTGTGGAAAAAACCACTTTGCTATGGAGAACCTTTTGCAGGATGTTGTTGCCCTTCCTTCCCCAGAACCCTTCTGACAGTGTCACTCACTAAGAGCCCCAAACACCAGTGCTGGCAGTCAGAATGAATTCCCTCCTGCAGGAAAAAGAGAATTAATTCATTGTTTAATAGGAAATTAGAGGGGGAATCAGGTGTTGTTTTTATCCATGGAGCTGAGCCTGCATTGCTCAGTGTGGAAGAGGGGATTTGGAGTGTTCTGAGTTCACTGGGGTTATGGAAACAAATGGTGCTGGTGAAGAACCTTGGGAACACCTTGTGATATAAGTAACATCCAGGTGATTAAATGGCAGTGGAGTTGAGTGCACTGCACATGGATTACACAGGGAAATGCAGCTCTGCCAGGTGCTATAACATAGCCATGGTCTCTGACCTGGGGCTTGGCATGGCTGTGAAATACTGAGGTTGGAAGATGCAGGTCTTTGGAAAATGCAAGATCTTAACCAAATGAAATGGTAGGAATGGTTAGGAAAGGAATAGACATGTGAGCAGAAAAATCATTATGGAACTGTCTGATCTGTGCTGGCCCTGGATATCAAATGGGGTGAGCAATTCTTAAACACAGCAAAGCTCTTGGGTGTAGTAAAGCCAGATCAAGTGTAGGATGTCACAGGGACCATGGAGTGGTTTGGGTGGAGCTCATCCAGTTCCACCCCCTGCCCTGTCCCAGGGTGCTCAGGACTGCATCCAAACAAGTTTTGTTCTGTAAACCACGGGGGAGAAGGATGGAAGGGAATGCTCATTTCTCTTTATTGGCAAGAACCAAGAGATATCCCTTGGTTGACTGACTCCAAAACACACAAAAATTGGTAAATTTTCTCTGGAGGTGTCTCATAGAGCTCATCCCTGTGAGCTTTAGGGCTGCTGAAGGCTCACCTGGAGCTAGAAGGCAGCTTTTTGAAGACAAAATCTAACCAGGAACAGAAAACCCCAAGGTATCTCCTCTTTCTCAGGAAATCCCCCAGCCAGGGATTGCTCAATGTTGGAAGAATATCCAGAGATACTTTGCCTTTCTTCTGTTCCCTCCCAGACACCTGTCCTTGGCTGCCTAAGCATGTCCTGCTCCTGAGGAGCCTCTGAGGATGGATCTGGGGGCTGAGGCACAGCGGGCAGCACCCCTGCAGCAGGTGCCTGCTGGCTCTGTGGCTGAGCAGGGCATCAGGGGACATTGTCCACACTGGATCTGTGCACACAGGGTTAAGGGGATTGGGAGGTGCTGGGCCAGCCTTGCAGAGGTTTCTTGCCAGCCTGCAGCTGGTGTCTGGATGGGGCTGGGATTGATAAGGCAGAAAGAAAAACCCTGCTGATGTGCAGGATGCTCTGAGAGCTCACTCTGTGTGTGTGCACCCAGAGAACTTCCCAGGCAATTCCCTTTGTGGATCTGTGTCCGTGAGCTCTGCCTGCCTGCAACCCAAGTGCCTGTGCCAGGCTGGAGCCTTGCTGGAGATGGGGCTGCTGCACACACAGAGCTCCCTCATGGCTGTGTTCAGGGACTGTTTGGTTTTACTGCAGCTTGTGCTGGGGAGGAATCCCATTTCCATGCCAGCATGCACGAGTGGGCAATTAATTGTTTGGAGGATTATCCTAGGACAGGACAGGGATAGAGATGTTAGTCCTGTGTCATTCTTCCTGCACAGGAATGATACATATAGATATAGATACATAGACACACTAATTTCCTTTCTGCAGCACTGAGCATTTCTTTGTTAAGCTCCTATTTGAGGTGTCCAGTTCCATGGCTGCATAATCCTGCCTTTGCTCAAATAACCTATTCCAGCTCTTCCATTTTTCTTTTGAAGCCGATTTTCTGAGTCATTGATCATTTTCATTGCTCTCTTGTAAAGCAGAGTTCATGTTTTCCTTCAAATGTGGAGCTCCAGTATCAGTCAGGGGGTTGGGGTGTGTTGGGTGGAGGGGAGGGAGCTGCTGCCAGACTCCTCATGGGCACTCCTTCCATCCCAGTGTGATACTGGGGCTCATGTCCAGGCTGGGAGAAAACCCTTGTTTCTCAGGCCTTTTTCTGTGAACTTCAGTGCTATCACTTCCTATTCCATAAATCTCCAATATATTATTTCTCCCTAAAAAAACCCCCACATATGTTGAATTACGGCGTGAGTATTTTACTCTCTCTAATTGATCAATATAATTTTATTTTATATTTGTTCTGTGCTATTCATGCTTACCTTGTTGTCTTGGCATGGAATATTGGGTTTTAGTGTCTGCCTCTGGAATGTTTATCTGAGGGCTGGTCTCTGAAGTGTGGATCATATTTAGCAATTTCTGAATGGAAGCTTTTCACTGTAAATATAAAATAGCTGTTTTAATTCTGCCCTGCCCTTCTGCCACCGCTGGAACCAGCTGTCCATGGAGCTGGGCTTTGGCATGTGCCAAGGAAACTGTATAGCTCTGAACATTCCAAAGGACAAAATGTGGGCATCAGGTGCTCATTTGGGGCTGTTCAGGGGCTGAGCAGGGGCTAACGAGGTCACTGGAGGAGGCAAACCAGCCCCTCTCTCTCTGCTTTGGCTGTTGAAGGAGTGGGGAAGATCCCCACCAGTTGGGATGCCACAGGCACCACTTCTCCCTAAGGACATTTGCTTTAATTTTCTAAAATAGATATAAAAAATAGCCATTTAGTGCATTAGAGAATGTCACTGCTACCAAAACTGTTCATAAACTGCAACTCTGGTTTTGCTGCAAAAACAAAAATTGCTGTAGTAGTTTACATTTTTATAACCTTTTTGTGTCTTGGTATGCTGATTTTTGTACATTAATTTGACACTTCTCTGTATTTCTCTAGAGGAACCCTTTTTGTCAGCTGGTGTTTGCTTTGCAAATTTTGTAACTGCATATTAAGTGTGTTTTAAGGACATCACAGCCATGCTCAGGGGTTGGGAAGAATTTGTCTTGTCTACAGCATAGTTTTGAGGTTTAAATCTATTTTTTTTTCTTGAGTATTATCCATATACTTCTGCTGTTTTTTAAGGAAGAATGTTATGACTCCTCATTTTCATTTAAAGTATAAATTCCCTTTTTTCCTCAGGATGTATTTGAAGAAAAGCAACTAATTTGTACAACTAACTCATGGCATTAAAAGATAACAATCAAAAAATTCTGCTATAAAACATCAATTCAAGCATTTTTTCTGTGTTTTGGAGGAGGGACAGGAGGGGATGGATTAGGGGGGTGATGGCCATTACAGTTTGATCCTTCTTAGAAACAAAATTGCAGTTGTGAAAATTGCATTTAACTTTATAATGATTCTAATAGGATTTGGAGCATATCCTAATGGAATAGGTTGTTATCCCTGGGGTAGGAAATAAAATCCCTGTGGACCATTTCAGGCTGATATGAAATGGGCTTTATGGTAAAATGTCCATTTTAAATACTGCTGGTAATCCAGATTTGTGACTGAAATACAAGCTAGGGATTGTGCCTGCAGCATCCCTCAGAAATGGGTTATAAATGGAACTGGCCAGGAATGCTGCAGTCAGGATTATTTGAGATACACTGGAAAAATGTGGCCACTCTGCTTAGTTTGTATTTGTGCTCCTTGGCCTGTGGGGAAGCTTCTGGAATGAGCAAATGCTTTTGTAAGGGATGGCTGGAGATACACTCCATGTCTGCTTGGTCATGGATAAAGTGTGGTAGGAAAGGGATGAGGAGGAGTGGCAGGAACTGGGGTTTCATTCCCTGTCCTTGGAAAACACACTCCTGATTTCTAGGGATCCAGGGCATGTGGAGGTGGCTGAGGAAGCAGAAATGGTACTTCAGTGTTGTCCTGGACATTTCCAGTGTGGAAATTCAGCCCTCTGCCTGCCTTGGGCTGTTACTGAAGTTCCAGTGCTGCTTCAGGAATAGTCCTGGAAGGTTCCTGTCCCTGGAAATGCCCATAGCTGGGTTGGATGGGGCTTGGAGCACCCTGGTCCAGTGGAAGGTGTCCCTGCCCATGGCAGGGTGGCACTGGATGGGCTTTGGAGTCACTTCCAACCCAAACCAGTCATGGATTCTGTGACTTGAGAGTGTTTGGAACCACTGGTCCCGTTCATTTTGAGTTTGTCAGATGCTGTGCTTGGACCAACAGCTGATTTATTAATGCCTTTTAGAAACAGAGTAAGTCTTTTTAGATGATCTTTACAACCTGTGTGTCTTTGTGGCCAAAGGTGACCATTGCTGTGCTCTTCCTGTACAGCAGAGCTACAGAGCCCTGGAATTCATTTCCACTTCCATCTGTAATGGGATCCGTGTCCAGCATCCGTTCCTGTTTCCACATCACCTTGGGTGCAATTCCTACTGCATGTGTGGAGTTTCTCAGCTCTTCCCATCCTTTTAGAGCTATTGGCTTTAAAAAGCATCTTATTTTTCAAATATTTCACCTTTATTGAGACGTGGCTTAGAAGTTTGAATCAGCTACTGATGTAGGTCAGATTGGGGTTTTTTCTTAATCTTTTGATCACTGTTGTGATCAAAATATTTTCTTCAATCTCCAAAAGGGTGGCAGGGCTCCCTGGGGGGTGTGAATTCTGTTCAAGCATTTTGCTTTTTCAGGAGTTGTTCTGTGCTGACACGAAGAGGGGCTGAACTGCCAAGTTGTCTTTGAAGTTTAATTGTGTGTTTGGGAACAGAGCACACGATCTTCCCTTACAAATCTGGTTTTCTGTGGTAATTGGCTCGTTTGCTCGCTGGTTATCAATTGAACTTCTCTACCACAAACATCTGTAGTTGCATTGTGTTAATGCTAAACACTGACACAGTTAAACCAGAAGAATGTGTTTGAAAAGCATTTATTAATTCATTAACTGGGAAGTAATTGATAAAGTGAGCACTCCTTGTGTTATTATCCCTTTGTGAGCAGCTTGGCATTTGCTCCATGAGCCAGAAAAGCAATGTTACTTTGAAAATATAGTGTGCTTCAAATTCTTAATCTCCTAAATCAAAAGTAATTGAGAGTAGGTAGGAGAATATCTACTTCAACTTCCATTTTTGTGTCAAAAAAATCCCGACTCTTACAATTCAAAATTAATGCCTCCTTCTGGATGATGTCCCAAACTGGAGCAATATCAATTGCCAAAGATATTTGAGTTCTTTCCAAATGTCTTCATTATGAGTTAAACATTAGTGGAGAAGGCAGAGTCAGAACTGTCCTGTGGTACAGTTTGAGTGTTCAGTTCTTCCCTGTAGGGTGGGCAGGCCCTGGCACAGGGTGCCCAGAGCAGCTGTGGCTGCCCCTGGATCCCCGGCAGTGTCCAGGGCCAGGTTGGGGCTTGGAGCTCCCTGGGACAGTGGGAGGTGTCCCTGCCCATGGTAGGGCTGGGATGAAATGATCCTCAAGGAACTGTCCAGCCCAGACCACGCTGGGATTCTGTGATCAGTTTCTCGCATACGTTTTTGTGCTTTTGAAGATGACTCTTACTGGCTTGTGTCTCTTTGTGTTCCTCTGACAGGATTAATATGTGGCTAAGGAATTAAAACTCACCTGTAATGAATGTTTTGGAAATGGAAGCATTGCACATTCATGGAAAAACAACTTTTTCAATTCTTATATTCCCTTTTTTAACTCTGCGAGGCTGCAGGAATCGATCGGTGCGTGTGAATACAGGCGGAGACAGAGATGGAAGGGAAATGAGAACATCAGCTATTGATCAGGCAGGCTGAGCAAAATGAGTCATTAGTTAAAGGGGCTAACGATGAGCAGGCAATGATGGTCCCAGGCTGGCAGGGGATGATGCATGTGCAAAGGGCAGAGGCAGAGCCGTGGGTTGGGTGAGGGATTTGCTGCAGTGCTGCCGTGGTGTTTCTGCCATTTTTCAAGGCACTGCCGAGACAGGGCTGAAATTGCATGTAAATGATTGAAACTCCACAGGCTCCGGAGATGGATTCAGGCTGGAGCACATCCAGGGGTTGTGAGGGATTGTCACAGCAGAGCAAAGCAAACACGACTTGTTGAGCCGCCCAAAATAAGGCTGGGACAGGGGAAGGGAGGGAGCAGTAGCACAGCTTGTAATAAATAACAGTGCTGAGGATAAATACCAGGGAGGAATAAAAATCATTTTCATAGAGAATAAATTACAGCAATTTGGTGGCAAATAAAATCAGAAGAGAGTTTTCAAATGTCAGGGTTGTGTATGGTGGTAGCAGTCATCAGAGAGTAAGCACAGAAAAATCTGAGCCTTTTTAAGGTGGAATTTACGGTGTGTTTGGTATATTTTTGGGAAGTTGGTATGAAAGGCATGTCTGAATTCACAGGCAGCTGGGCTCAGCCCTATCCAGCTTTTTGCTCCTGTGTGAGAGTTTGAGCAGTGAATGTTCAGCTTTGTGTAGGTTTGCACCCTTACCTGAGAGTTGAACCACCTTCTTACTCCGAAGTATTTCCATTTATTAATGTTCTCTTTATTCATTTGTAATCCAAGGCATGAGGGGGTTGGGGGAGCTGCTCACCTCCAGCTGTTTTTAAAAGTATTAAATCCACCTGCAAACCTTGGGGGTCATTTCAGAGGAAGGAATAAAACATGACCTAGGATTCCTTATCCACAGCATCGAATAAACCCCGTAGGGAGGCCAAGTGTGTAAATTGTTTGTCTAAACCCCGTGGCCCTTCCATATTGACTTTCTTTGCTAAATATTAAAGGGCAAAAGGCTGCTTTGGGCTTTCCTGGAACTCCAACAATTGGAGCTGCCAGCACAAGTGAGAGAATTGCCCTGTGCTGCGAGTGTAGTAAACACAAATAAATGAGTGGATGTTCCCTAAAGAGGGTATTTAAGGAATAAGTGCCTGCAGGGCTTGGTGCTGCTGAGCCAGATGAGTACAGAGGCCCTGGATGCAGATGGAGGCTCCTGAGGGAGAAACTGACATGTCTGTGTACCAGTCACTTGGGGCAGTGTCCCCAAAAAAATCTGTATCTCAGTTTGTGTGATTTTAAATACCTTTGATTGAATTAATCTCACTCTGAGGACTTCAGGACATTTAAAAGGCAGCCAAGACCCAGAGTAACACCTTTGGTGCATGTTGTAAGGGAAGAATTTCTGTTCTTCATAGAATTTATGTTCAGAGCTTCTGCTCTGCTGTGTTACAAATACTCAACTCCCTCCTGTGTATCCATGAAATCTCATCAGTGTGGTACAAAGGCACCTGGCTGCTCCTGGACATCCTGTCTTCTTGGCTTCCACAGGCCAGGAAAGAAACTCCTGGGCTCAGTGCTGCACTCTGTTTGATAACCTCAATTCCTTCACAGGAACACAAGGCCATGGTGCCCTGGGAAAGTTTCATCTCAGTTTTGTGTCCATTCATTTTCAAAAGTACTTTTTGGTACAGTTGTAGCTTTTGTTTTCCTATTGACTTGAACACCCTGAGGTTTAACTTAGCACTTTATACACCTCAGTTGCATTTCTTCTTCCATGTAGTCCCAATTCCCAATTGGCCAGATCCCAGGATGGTTTGGGTCGGAGGGGATCTTAGAGATCTTGTAATTCCCAACCCTCTGCCATGGGCAGTGACACCTTCCACTGGCCCAGACACGATTCTGGAACAACTCCCAGCCTGTGTCAGTGTCTGTCAAACCTGAGCTGCAAATTCCTGCTGCCTTTTCTGCCACCCCTGCCCAAGCCCTCAGTGCATCCCTGCCTTGGTGTCGAGCTGAGCGTTGTGTGTGACTGTCAGGTCTCTTTCTCTGCATGTAACATCACCTTCTTGTGTTCCTTCCTTCCTTCCCCCCTGAAGTTCCCCCCACGTTCCTGCGGCGCCCTGCGAACATCTACGCCCACGAGTCCATGGACATCGTGTTTGAGTGCGAGGTGAGCGGGAAGCCCACGCCCACCGTCAGGTGGGTCAAGAACGGCGACGTGGTGATCCCCAGTGACTACTTCAAAATCGTGGTGAGTGCCCTGGGCATCTTGCAGCTCCTAAGGCCTCTCAGTTCTCCCACACGCTGTCCTGGAAATTGGGTTCTTCTCTGGAACCTGCTTTTGTGCTGTTGATGTTTGGAGCCCAGAAGAGAAATGGTTTCTTGAATGCCTTTAATGTACCTTGCTTATATTGGAAGAACTGATGTCTTCATAGCTTGGACTTTCCAGGAGAGTCAGGCACACAGCATGGCAAAATGCACTGTCAGAGTATGAGCTCACCACAACCACTGGCTGTGTGTGCCATAACAATTCCAATTTCAAGCAGGAGTTGAAATAGGAGTTGAAATAGAAATGTAACTGAGCTGTGGATGGTGAGTTTAGCACAGGAGTGCTTCTACAGGGAGATTTTAGATGCAGTGAAAGGCATTACTGAGATGTAGTTGAGAGATGAATGGCTGTGTAATTGGGTGTACCTGGGTTGTGGGGCTGTGAGATTCAGTGAGGGCCCAAAATACCACCAGAACAGCTGGGGAAGCACTAGCCAGTGCTGTGTGATGCTAGAAAATGATAGCCATTAATGACAGCTTCTGCTGCTTTTTGCTCCCCTTAGAACATGGGGATTCAGTGTAAGGGAGGTGAGATCTGGGAACTCCAAACACACTTTTCCCAGTTGCTGTCAGAAGTTTCTCCTGCCACAGTAACATGCCGTGCTGACACCATTGTTTGGGCAATTGCAGCCCATTTCTAATGTTGTTTTCTCCCTTTGCTCCTCAGAAAGAACATAACCTGCAAGTTTTGGGGCTGGTGAAGTCTGATGAAGGATTCTATCAGTGCATTGCAGAAAACGATGTTGGAAATGCACAGGCTGGAGCCCAGCTGATAATACTTGACCTTGGTAAGATAAACTGTGACAGCAGAGAGCCAAAAATGGGGAGGTACCATTCCAAGGGACCTTTCCACATGGTGGGTTCTGTCAGTAACTCAGCTAGATCAGGGTGGTTTTTTTAAAATCATCTGAGTGATCCAGTGTTGTATTCTGTACACTTAGTGAGGGGAATTGAAGGAATTCTACAGGATCCACCCTGTATTTTCAGTAATACTTGCTCCAATAATAAAAAAATGGTCAGAAATGTTGCAGGCTGAGGTTTACAAGCAATAGCAGAATAGCCAAAATGAAAAATAGTCACTAAAATCACAAACCTGGAAAAGAAGCACTTATGGAGCACACCCCAAATCACATATATTATATCAAAGTCCTTCCAGGGTCAGAAGCTTTTTTTCTGCTATTAGTGTAAAAAATAGTGAGCTGTGTCACTCCTGCAAACTGCAGCTGCACATCTGGTGGGTTACAGCTGCAGTTTGAGGTAAATATTTGTGCCTGTGCTCCAATCAGTGGAACTCCTGCCAGTGCTCCCCATTCAGTGCCCTGCATTGCATGGCTGGGGTGGCAAAGCAGAACAATTTGTGTTATGATTAAAGACCCCAAAAAAAGAGGTACTGCAAATATCATCACTAAGGGATCAGCTTGTTTTGCTCTTTCAGGTCACACAGTTCTCAAAATAATTTCCAAGAGCCTGAAGAAGAAAACCACTAGTACAGAGGATGAGGGGAGACAAGTCAGACAAGAAAATACTAAAACTATACCGAGGGGGGCTTTGTTTTGTCTTTTTGGAGGGGGATTGTTTTAAATTCCAATTTCTTTCTTATTTGGATGGAGAGGATTTAGGAGAAACAGTCTTAGCCATGGCTGGAGGTTTGATGGAACTTCACACCTTGAGCAGGTGTGAATCTGCTGTCCCTGGGTTTCGTGTCCAGCATGAGGAGAGTAAACATAGGAGTGAACCACAATGAGAGATTTCCCATTTATTTTCCAGTTGTTCTGTAGAGTAGCTGTGCACTTAACTACTTCCTCTGAATTCCTCTTTGGATCTGGGTGTGTTTCACTGCTGGCTGAAGAGCCACAGGTACTCCCCACAATGATTTGGGGAATGCAGAGTGCCCTCTCCTGGAGTCAGGAGCTTTAATGCCACAGAGCCGTGGGATTCCAGCCTTGGAGCAGTGTCAGGAGTCTGCATCCAGCACTGCCCTGCTGTCATCAGATTGCCAGAAAAATTATTAAAAGTAATTTAATTTCTGCTCCGTGCATTAATCACCTGAGTGGTTTGCAGCTCCTTCCAGCGGAAGCATTATTCCATATTCTCCACGACTGAAAACACTGAATAATGAATGGCCTTGGCTTTGGGAGCCCTGCCCAAGCCTGTGCTTGCACCCAGTTCCCAGTAGTGGTTTATAAATGCCTCTCACTGTTGTTATTGGAGTTCCTGTGGTCTCACTCCTCTTCCTTTCCCTCCGCTGCTGTTTGTCCAGTGGTTTGTCCTTCCTGCTCCGCTCCGGCACCTCGTGCTGAAGGACTCTGCCTGATAATGTCCTTTCTCTTTTGCATGCTGCCAGAGGATTTGGGCTGCAGTGGTGGAGTCTCACTGGGGCTGTGGAGACACACCCCAAGGCCGTGTCCCTGGAACTCTGGGGCCGTTGAGATGCTGTTCTCCAGCAGTGGGACAGCCCCACGGAACACATCTGAGGGGATGGGGAACTGCTGTGCAGGGGGCTGTGAGCAGTGCCATGAGGAATGAGTGTGATGTGTGACAACTGGCAGTTACTGGTGGAGGAAATACGGATACTGGGGTTGAAAACACCTCTCAGTCCATGAGCAGTGGGGAAGGAAACTGTTCTGGGAAAGAGGGAGAAGGTGTCACATGCAGTAGGAGCAGCTGGCTTGAAAATTCAAACCTGTAATTTGAGCAAAAACTATTCTGAACATTTCAATCATTAATTCAGAAAACTTTTTTTATTTTAATTATTTTGTAGCTGCTGATGAGATATGCCAACTTTGCCAATTTGAAAAGTAACTTCAGTGAGAAAAATGTTGATTTAAGTGTTCATCAAAGTTCTTCCCAGTTAGCAGCGCTTCCCTTGCCATGCTGTTCTGTTTTCTCCTTCCTGCTGGAATTGGCAAACATCTGGCTATTTACAAACCATTTCCCATTACCCCTTTTGCTTATCAAATTGATCTTGAATGAAGTAAATGCAAATGAGAAAGTGGCAGCCCTGGGGAGTTTCTCAGGGAGGCCACGTGAGTTCTCTCATCCAAGTGAAATCCCACATCTGTGTAAGTTTGAAGTGCAGTGAGGGGAAAACATTTATCTGCTACAAAAGGAGGTTGTCTGTGTTTGGACAGATTTCTGACTTGGAGAAAGCAGGAATTTGGTGATTCACCTTCTGCACAGCGTGGGCACAGCCACACAGAAACCCACGTGAAGTCTGTCTGTGACTCTCATCTTCTGCAGTGAGATTGATACAATCATTGATCAGACATAATGTTTTAGGCTGGGCTTTTTTGTGTTTGGGGTGACTTCTGGGCAGCTTTTAGTACATAGGAAAGTTATTTGTGGAAAATGTTAAAGCACAGAATTGAAAGGCTTCTTGAGTGGCTTTTCTTCTAAACTTTGGTAATTCTGTTAATAAATTCAGAAAAGCTTGCACCTGGAAAGGGATTGGCCATACAGAATCCACAACCCTTGCATTTTCAGGAATATATGAGAGAATATTGGTATTGAGAGCAGAGATTTTTAGGACAAGTATTTGTAATTGGGAAGGTTGGAAGGATAGAAGAGGGAGGAAGATTTGGGTCAATGGTCTGAGTTAAATCCTCTTTATCCCCTGTACTGAACATCAGGTGTAGAATTCTGCAAGGGACTTGAAAAACCTCTCATGTGCTTTCCAACCACTTTGGGATTTGAAGCTGTGTCCCTGTTTCTCAGATACTGGCCCTGGACCCTCAGTGCCTTTCAGAATTTCACTGGAGTGGCTCTGCTGCCTGCTCTGCCCTTCAGGAGGGATTTGGGAGCTCACTAAAGGAAGGAAGTTCCTTAATGACCTCATTGCCCTGCACTTGGACTTCTCAGTCTTGATGCTTCTCTCTTGGCCTCTTTGGTGAAGAGATGAGTGTTTTGATGTCCTGCAGATGCCCCCATGGAGGAGTCCTGCCTACCCCAGAATCTCCATCGTGCCTTGGGAATGCCTTTCTCAGCAGCCTCAAATCTCTCCTCCTCCTTTTTTATACAAATCCAATTTGCTTTACTTCCAATTCTCATTGCTCAGAGCCCCTGAGTGTCCCAGTTATGGAGCAGATAGACGTAATTACAGCAGAGCCATTCCTTGTCCTCGTTGCTACAGCATTTCTGTGTGTGGTGAGGGAGACCCTCGGGGTCACAGAGGCATTTGGGGTTTCTTGGTGCTGTAACCCGGCCTTGTCCAGGGAATCTGGCCCTGTTCACACTGCCATGTGGGGACTGGGAAAAGAACAGGTGGCAACAAGTAGGAGGAGGGAGGCAGATGGTTCCCTGTCACCCTGTGTGAAAGGCATTGACGAGTACTCAGGCACCGGGGGAAAGCAGGAGCGATGCCTGAACACTGTGGAAAGCACGGCCCTGGACTGTAAACAAATATGCTGTGTTATAGGAGAACAATTTCAAACCATCCTTTCAGAGGCACTGTGTCACCTTCACAACTGAAGGGGGCTGCTTTGTGGGGCTCTTGTACTTTTATACAAAATTGGGTGTTTTCACTATATTGTAAATTGTACAGGAGTGAGATCTCGGAGGGAATGAGTTGGATACGGTGCTGTAGGAACCATGTCAGGATTGTAGTGGAACTATCCATTTCTTCAAACTCATTTTTTTCATGAAAAAGGGACTCTGTCCAAATAAGGGTATCCTGCATGTGATTAATTATTCCCAGCATGAGGGAATTAGGAGCAAGGAGGAAAATTAGAAATCTGTGTGTAGTTGTAAAGCTGTGAGGATTTGGGATCATGTCTAGGGATGGCTCCAAGGTGCACGTTCTTCCGGAAGAAGGGACAGGGAAGCAGGGAACCTCAAGGGCTGCCTCCAGTGTTTCATCATTTTGGAGAGGGAGCCAGCCAGGAGCACTGACCCAGGGATCAGTGGATGGAAGGACAGCAGGGCCCTGTGTGTGTCTGCTGGAGAATGGATGCTTGTCTTGGTTTGAAAGACAGGGCTCTGCTAGGGAGGGCAGGGCCCCCCTTGGAATGGAGAATTCAACCCCCCTCCCTCCAAGTTATTATAATTTAGAAAATGAAAGTGTTCTCAGGCAGAGGTATGGGGATAGGAATAAAACAGTTCTTTACTGATATGTGTAACCAGGCAAACAAACAAAAAACAACCGCAGCATTAACAACAAACAGAACCGGGATCCCAGTAACGCTTCCCGGAGCGCGGCCCTTTCCCCTTGGTGCAGTCCCGGGCACGGCCGGCAGGGGCGCTGCTGGCTCCCGGTGGGCGGGGCAGGCGATGATCCCCCCGCGCTGCAGGGGGCGCTGTGGGGCGGGGAGCGCACGGGAATGGCAGCTCGGCCCGCACCGGGGGGGATGGATCGGGAACTATGGAGCTGAGGCTGAAGGGATGGATCAGGAACTCCAGAGCTGAGGCTGAAGGCATGGNCGGGGGGGATGGATCGGGAACTATGGAGCTGAGGCTGAAGGGATGGATCAGGAATGGATCAGGAGCTCTGGAGCTGGAGCTGAAGGGATGGATCAGGAACTCCAGAGCTGAGGCTGAAGGCATGGATCAGGAACTCCGGAGCTGTGGCTGAAGGGATCGAAGGGATGGATCAGGAGCTCTGGAGCTGAGGCTGAAGATGGGAAGGGACAGAAGGAATGAATCAGGAGCTCTGGAGCTGAGGCTGAAGGGACAGAAGGAATGGATCAGGAGCTCTGGAGCTGAGGCTGAAGGGATGGAAGGGATGGATCAGGAACTGCGGAGCTGAGGCTGAAGATGGGAAGGAATGGATCAGGAGCTCTGGAGCTGAGGCTGAAGGCGAGGAAGGTCTCGGCAGGCAGGGGGTGCAGGCCACAGAGCAGTGAAAAACTGGGAGCAGCGCCGAAGGAGCAGAGGGGCAGGACAGCAGGGACTGCTCCCAGCACAGCCACAGGCCCCTCTTTAGTGAGGGGATAACCAGGGCCGGTTCAGTGGCTGCTCCCAGGAACAGTGCTCATCCCACAGCAGAAGGAACAGGACTGAGCTGGACTTCTGTAGCAGCAGTGAGCTCCTTTCCCCAAAATGCAGCTACGCCGCTCCCCTCCAAAGGCTCAGAGTGAGTTCGAGTTTCCCTTCCCCTGCCCTTCTCAAGCACCCAGCCATCAATGCTTCTTGGCTACACAGTGGGAAAAAATTCCACTGGGAACAAGAAAAAAGGAAAGAAAAAACCCTCAATCCCCAACAGTCCTGCAGGGCAGGGAGGAGATGGAGCTTTTTAACCCAGTCCTGGTACTTGAGTGGGGTTTGAGCCATGTGGTGATGCTGGGGTGGCAGCTCCATGTGGGACAGGCAGGATGTGGAGTTTCCAGAGTAGGCTGGAATTCCTTGCCTGTGTCTGGCTGGTGAGTGGAGCTGAGAATTCCTGAGCTTCCAGACAGAAGGCTTTGGCTTGTTTGGGATATTTTCGGTAGGTTTCCATAGGAGACTGTGTTAATGGATAAGAGGCAAACCATTTGATCCTGAAGGATCAAAGCACAGGAATGGTCTGCTCCACAGGGCAGGGGTTGAGTGTGTGTGTCCAGGAGACCAGGAGGGATAAAGAACGAGCTGCCAACTGGGCTCCAACACAAAGTGGAAGACCAGGGAATCTGGAATCAAAGTCAGAAAATTGCCTGGAAGTGTAGGGACGTAGAAAAGATAAAGTTCAGCTGGAGCTGGAACCTTTTCAGAAAAGGTTATGGAGCAAATCCCCCTGGAGACCATGTTATGGGTACATGAGAGCGATGATGACTGGGAAAATCAGCATGGATTTGCCAAAGGCAAACTGTGCCCAACTGTTCCTGTGGCCTTCTGAGATGAAATGGTTGGGCCTGTAGTTGGGAGAAGTGGATTTTGTTTGCTTTGCCTTTAGCCAGGCCTTTGGTGCTGTGTCTGAGGGTATCTCTGAAGCTAAACTGGGGAGATGCAGACTGGATGATGGGATGTGTGGAGAGCCATGGAAACTGGGAGCATGTGATGTACTGGATGTGCTGAGTTTGGTTCATCCTGGACCCCCTGTTACTGCTCAGGCAGGGATGGGGACACAGGGCAGGTGGTGGTGACAGGGAAAAGCTGCAAGCAAAGGAATTTCTGACCAGAGCAAGCAGTTTCACAGGGAGGAGCTGCAGTCCAGCAGGCCCAGGGAGGTCTGGAAATCTCTGCTCTTGGGAGATAACTCCAGGCACACCTGGACAAGGCCCTCAGTAGCCTGGCTGAAGGTGACCCTGCTCAAGGGGGGTTCAGGTGAGCTCCCAGACCTGTTCTGTGAGGCAGGGGTGGGGATGGACCCTCTTGGTGCTGGTGCTCTGCAAGGAATGGCCAAACCTGACAATTCCATGGGCTGTGTTTCCTGCTGGTCTCCCTGAGAGAAACACAAGTGCCAGGTGTTGATGGCAGTCTGACATCACAAATGATGTTGGATTAAAGTCTGACACTGCTGGATGATCTCAGTTCCTCCGCTGAGTCGCATTCCCTGGATCCCAATTCAGAGGGAGTTTTAAAGACCTCATTTATTGCCTTAAATTGGTGCATTTTTAAAGCAATTGAATTCTGTCCAGGCCCGTTGCTGCATAAACAATTCCATTTTGTGTTGGTACCTCTCTGCCAGGGTTTGACTGTGAGCTGTGTGCAGTCTTGGAGCACTGAAAGGAGCTGGCTGGGCTGGGGGCTCCTCTGACCCCCAGAAAGATGGAGAACATCAGGAATCTGATCCGTTTTTCCCAAAGCCAGCACATTTCAGATAAGATTGTGCTGAAAATCTGTCATTTCTGCACTGCAGATGGTACTGGACTGTTTGAACTCACTTTAGGCTGACTTGGAGATTCCCATTCCTCACATAGAGGCCATTTCAGCTCCCCTGAACTGACTGAAAAGATTCCCAGCTATAGCTGGATTTTAAAGGCAATGTCAAAAGCCTTATTTCAGTCAGGATAGATGAACTACTCTGTGTTTTCCATAACTATAAGCTTCATTATGCTGTTGTAGGAGGCAAAGAGAAGTTGTTGACAATTTTTGGCTCCTACTGAAAGGAATGCCAAAGTTGGCACTAACATGCCAACTGTGCTCAGCTTTGAAAAACTCAGTTACACATTTGGGTATTTGCCATGTGTAAAAAATCCCATAAATAGGGCCCTGCCTGGTTCAAGCCCTGCGGCAGAGTCCTCTCATGTCACCTCAGAACCTGTTTTGGATGATTTCATAGATATCAAATGTACCTTCTCAGACTCTCACTCATAGAGGTGAACCTTTAGAGTATGTTTTAGTCACATGTTGTGAATGAAAGCATTCTCAGTCCATGTAGTTCTGTGGAGTTCTTGGAGACTACAGAAGTACTTGAGAAATCTGCAGGTTGTTGTGAATGAAATGCCAGAGCAAGATAAAAATATATTGTTCTTATTCAAAGAACAATAAAGGAGGGCTCTGGGCATTCCTCTGCAGGGTCTCCTGTTCCTTCTGCCAGACAGAGATGTTCTCATGTTCTTCCTGCCTTGTCCAATTTTGCATGTCTTAATGAAGGAAAATGGACAGAGTGGTTTGCAGGAGTGATTTTCAGGAGTCTCTGTGTCCTCCAGGAAAGAAATTTTATATCCACATATCCCTGGGAGCTTCCACTCCCAGCATTAAAATTTGTCCCCAAAAAGCTTTAAAAGCAGCAAATGTCCAATTCTGAACTGCACATGGAACACTTAAGAACTGCTGGCAGTGCTGGGGCTCCGTGGAGCCCAGAGCATTCCCGACGTGTCTGCCTCCATCCCGGCCCTGCAGCATCCACCCGGCGTCAGATGGGTGCTGCAGGAACAGCTTGGATTCCTCATTTGGAGAGTTGTGCTTCAGGAACATAAACAGCATCTGAAATCACAAACTGACTTCAAACACTCACAGCCAAAGCCAAACTCAGAGAATGTTTTGTACCGGTTGTGTACACTCCAGTGCTAATTTTCTGTAAACACAGCAGTGTGTGCTCCTCTTTAGTGCTGAAAGAGTGGGGTTTTTGGGTTTAATTTTGATTTTAATTTACATCACTTAGCTATTATTCCTCAGGGAAAGAGGCAGCATTTGTGTTTCTCATGGCTGCATGTCTGTTCAAAATGGCCTGGGAGCTGTTTGAATTCAGTCAGTTCCATTTCTCGACTCAATTCCTGTTTAATAAATGATCTTTATTTATTCCCTCTTTATGGGCCCTGCTTATATATAGTCTTACTGAGAAGCAGAACTGATTAAACCACCCTAGATCCCAAACTTCTTGAACGTTTAACTTGATGAAGCGGGAGTTAAGCAGTTCTCAGTAGCCTATTCATGTTTAAAGCTGGCACGGGCTTTGAATAAATTGCTCTAATTTAGATTAAATTAGGAATAGATTAATGTTTGCCAGCGTGCCGTGAATCGCAGGGAGGCAGAACAGCATTTATATTGTGCTTATTAGTTTTCATTTCTTGTTTTATGACTGTATTTACACTTGGCTTGGCAAAGAAGTGGGAACCTCCTGATGGAATTTGTATGGGGTTGGGTGCCACAAATAAAGGGTTGTGGGGATGCTGCTCCTGCAGCTGTGCTTGGAAATATGGGCACTGGCACCTTGAATTTTGGTTTTTACCAGGGGAGTTGATGGCTAGAAGGTCCTTGAAGAAATTCCATGTTATGTTGGAAAAGGAGTGATATGTGTGGAATGTTCAGTGGAGGCAGAGCAAGGGTCCATAGGAGCAAAAAGCTTTGGTGTTTTATGAAAAATACACAACACGGGTTAATACAGATTAATACAGGTTTGCTGTTCTCCACCTGTATTATTCCATATCCTTTGTCTCACTGCAGAAGTGCAGTGAGGTAGGATGTGTATGGAGGGCTCTGAGTCCATTTAATCTCTTCTGGCTAATCCTGAATTCCTGAGAGAGTTTCTCAGTCCTATAAAAGGCTCTTTGGCCACCAGAAGGGCTGATTATTAACACCAAATACACCTCCCTCAACAGCACTGAAATCCACCCATTCCAGTTATGCTCATATTTGATATATTCCTGGCAGCTTGGCTGGGTGATGTCATGTCAGGAGTGCTTTTTCCTGGGAACAAAGCTCCAGCTGTGGAGTGATGGCTGATGGCTCCTCTGCCTGGCTCTGCCTCCTGCTTAGAGGGGAAAATACAAATAATCAGGGCCAAGAGCAGCCACTGCAGTGGATCACAAGGGCTCTTGTTTTTAGTGGCTTGGCTTTTTCCATCCCTGCATGAGTGGAAGGGCAGGATTAGCTGTAGCTTGATATCTGTCATGATTACCAAAGGCATTTCCTCTGCCTTTATTCCTCATATCCAGGGCTGTGAAGATTGACAGAAACACCCTTAATTTGTAACTGATCCCAGGCTTGTGTTGGAAAGGAAAAGATCAGATTTTGTCAGTCTCGCACCAGTGGGGAGAACAAACACATGGGCTTGGTCTTAATTGGTTGCTTATATTTCAGAGTTGCTAAATTATACAGAATAGCAGAGACAGCTGAATGCCATTTGGAGAGAAGGGACAGGATTGGTTTTCACTTGGGCTGAGTGGGGAACAGGACTGATGCTGATGAAGATCTGGAGCTGGGAGAAGCCCCTGGTACTTACTGACATCAAAACCTGCATGGGCTCATGGGGTTTATTCTCTAAGGAAATGCTATAAATCTAAAAAGAAATGTAATTTTTAATGAAGTGTGTTCAGTGTTGAAGCCAGCTGTAAAATGTCACTGTTCTCACTGGGATAGAACAGCCTGGAGTAGGGGGTTTTTGTTTCCCTGCTTGTTTCCCCTCTCCTATTGTCTTTCTTCTCTCCAAAAATTAGCTCATAATTGTGGATCCAGAGTCTTTAAAGGACAGGTGGATTGTGTGTGGTTTTCCTGGTGACACATCAGCACTGGAGGTGTTGAAGGAAAAGAAAGAGGGAGGAAAGTCATGCCTGGATCTAGGTCACAGCTGATTGGGGATGGACATTCGACCTTGGCCCTTCTTCAGCACCTATTTACATTTATAAACTGCTTTAAAAACTTGGGGTTTGGGCATTTTTAACAGTGGTCAGTGCCCACAGCAGATCCACATTTAAATGTTGCATCTCTTGCTATAAACCCCATTATGTACTTCTGAGGAATAACCTTCAATTCTTGTGTGCTGGGAAGTGCACACCAAATTCAAATTCCCAAGCCTCTGTGCTGGGAAAAGCAGCTGTATTTTAAAAATAACTTGGAAAAGATTGAAAATTAAAAGTTTAAAAGTTTAAAATTTTTAAAATAGCTTGGAAAAATCAGGACAATTTTGACAACAAGCAGCTTGTTCAGCCTCTGCTGTAGCTCCAGTTTGGCAGAGTTGGTGCTGCTGAGTTGTTCCAAATGTTAGCAGCTCCCAAACAGAAGGAAAAGATGTCCCAGTTCCAAGGTGTTTTGTGGATGAAAGCAACCATGCAGGGTAACTCTGAGCTCCAGCCCCTGTATCCCTGCAGGTGTCCCAGACAGGGACAGGGGGTGTCATCCACAGGCACTTGAAGCACAAGGGAAAGGAAACATTAAAGGAAATGTTGTAGATTGAAGTTAGGGTTTATCAGTGATCTGGGAGCAGCAGCAGGATTTGTGTTCAGTGGGTTCCTTTATTTCAGTTCAGGCTGTTACTGTGGTGTTCCCTTGAAAAATACATCCTGACATAGTCAAGGCATGGTCGTGGAATCCCAGGGTGGTTTGGGCTGGAGGCACCCATCCCATGCACCCCTGCCCTGGCAGGGACACCTTCCACTGCCCCAGGGTGCTCCAAGCTCCATCCAGCCTGGCCTTGGGCACTGCCAGGGGTGTGGTGGTCCTGCTCTGCCTGCCTGCAGGATTACTGGGGATTATTGCAGCATTCCCAGAGCTCCCAGCACTGGTGACCTTCCCTCCTGAGTGCCAGCTGAGCATCCCTCAGCTGAGGGGTGAGGTGGGAAGGGATCTGCCCAAGGGCACCAAGGGAGGAATTTCTTGAGCTCCTTGGATGTGCCAGTGGCTGTGCAGAGCTGAACCCTTTGCACAGGACACAGGGTTTTGTTCATCACTGCTCCTCAAAGGCTGTGTTATTTGGGAATAAAGTCACAGCTCTGCTGTTATTATTAAAGTCAGATTGCAGAACGCTCTTGCAGGCTCTGCTGCTCTCAGGAGATTTTTTTAATTCCTCAGGGGATTTCAACTGATGAATACTTACAGTAAGACCCTGGCCAGGGTTCTTTGGGGGCACTGCCAGACAGTTTTCCTGTCTCAAGATCTATATATGGGTTTTATTTTGGGTTTTTGATTCCTTTTCTCAACAAGTAGTTGTTAAAAAATATTTACTTTAAAAAAAATTGAATAGTCACTATTGAATTTGAAGGTCATACCCATAATTTTGCAATATGTGTTATGGTTTGAATTTCTTTCCAATGACAAAATGTTTCAAAGCATTTTTAAGCTCCTTTGGGACAGGTGAGGTGTGATTTGTTTATTTCCCTTTCTTTAATAACCTGATTCTCGTGACTGAAATCCCTGCAGGGCTTTTTTCCTTTGCATCCTCCCCTGGAGCCCTGGGATGTGGTTGCATCCAGGGGGTTCCTGCTCCGTTTCCCTGGAATGCGTCAGCAGGGCCGTCACGCCTTTTTAAGAGTTGTTTTATGAGACAGGAAGAAATCAAATTGTTTCCTCTACACCAAAGCATTTCATGGTGAAACGGGAATGGGAGGAGGGCTCGTTATCAGGAGGGGTTTTATGACTTCCCTTAAAACACAGGCTCCCAGTCAGAATGTGTTTATCACTGTATTTATATATCCCAGTGTACTGAGCAGCAGTGTCTGTTCACAGTGCAGAACAGAACCAGATAAATGCCTAAAAACCAGAATCACTGAGTGGCAGTTAAACACTTGCATGTTCTGGATTTTTGGGGAGTTTTTTACAACACTGTACATTGAGTGAAGAGTAAATAACAGCTCTCGCTCCCAGTGGTGATGTAAATTAATCTAAGGCAATTAAAAATTAAAACTAAGGCGTTTTGCCTGCTCTGGGCTAAACATGTCAGTATAGAGGAATAAATAAGGAGGCATCTCTGTTTCATTTATGAGGAAAATGAGAGATATTGGTGGGGCAGGGTCTGTTCCTTAGGGTGGAGGCTGAGTTTGGGTTTTTAGGTGTGTGCAGGTTCTTGTTCTCAAACCTCTCCCTTGAGTGAGACGATCCAGGCTTGTGTGGTGTCATCTCCTGGATCCCTGTGCTCCATATTTCCCATGGTTCCTGCAGGTGTAATTCCCAAAGGGATACCCTGGTCAGTGGCTCTGTGGTTCCTGCAGGTGCAGTTCCCAAAGGGATGCCCTGGTCAGTGGCTCTGTGGTTCCTGCAGGTGTAATTCCCAAAGGGATGCCCTGGTCAGTGGCTCTGTGTCCAGCTGTGCTTCCCTCGAGGTGTTGGTCCCAGTGCTGTTGTGTTTGTGTTTCTGACACATTTCCAAAATCACAAAGAGAGTCCTGCAGTTTAAATTAGCTCATGAAGGGTAATTAAGTGTACAAAATCCTGAATTTGGAGGGGGTTTTATGCAAGCAGCCGTGGATCTGTCTTACACCAGCGGAATAGGAATGATGGTGGCTGTCGTTGGAACTCCAGGAGATTCAGGACATTCAGGATTCAGATCCAGGATGTTTTTGTTCATTCTATAAAGCAGAAATTACTTTCCACCCTTTTCTTCCATGTCTGTTCAGTCTCTGTTCCAGCTTTGTGCAAAGGCCCCAATTTGTGGAGGAACAGGAGTCCCAGAGATTTCTTTAAATGAGCTTTTCCCAGGGAAGGAGTTAATTCCATTGTTGCAGCTGATCTGGTCAGACCAACTTCAGCACTGTTTGTGCTGAGAGAGATTATTTGGGCCAGGTAACATGGCTTTCTTGGAATGTGGTATCACTCAGGGAACAGCTGGGATTAACAAGGTGATCCCTTCTATTGGAAATTTATGTTTTAAACATTTGAATAAGGACAACAGTTGGATACAAGTAAAAACACAAGCAAAAAATAGGAGAGAGAGGAAAATTTTGAAGGGTGGTGTGTAGTGTGAACTTACTAATTCTGTTATTTCATGCTTACTTCTGCACTGCAGGCAAATGCTGTTATTTTTAAATATGATGCACATAATAAAATACAAATAAAATAAAAAATGGGATTTGACTCGTGGCAGCATCACAGCTGCTTAATCCTGGTCCAGGTGGAAGCCTTCCATTGGGACACTGTGAACCAAAGTTCAAATTTAGAACAGTGCAGTTGGTAAAAGAAAAAGTTTGAAAGTCTTTATTACCTCTCTGCAATCAGTTAAATGAAAAAATGTTATTTATTGAGTACACAGTTTTATATGAATACCCCATGTCAAAATTAAACATTTTGGTGCCTCTGAGGTATATTTTTTCTTAGGGAATACAGTTAAAATTTTAGAGGTGTTGAGATCTGAATGTCCTAGGTAATTTCTTTCCAACAGTTTGTTGGCAAAATAGTTATTTGCTATTTTTACCTGTAGATCTCACTTGCTGTAATCATGTTTCAAAGGTTATTTCAGATCTCTGAAATCCACCCTGAAGTCCCTCCAAGGAGGACTTTCTCTTCTCCCCCTCTGTGTATTAACTGGTGCCCCTGTTCCTCTCTGTCCCCATGAATGATTCCCTGGGAAGCTCCTTCTGCTTTTCCACAGGCTGGATCCATCTCCCCCCTCCATGGGCTGGTTGGTGCAGTTGGCCTTCCCAAGCCATTCCTGCTCCTTATGCCCTGTCTGCACCTCAGGGAGTCTTGGATCTCTGGCTGCACTCAGGTCCCTGTTGGTGTTTGGGGTGAGAGCTGCAGAGCTCCATTGGATGCAGGCACTGGGCTCCAGGAACACCTGGATCACTCTCTGGTGCCGCTTCTGCTTCCAAAATCCCCAGTACTCTCCTCAGGCAGGAACTGTACTGAGGACTTGCAAACACTTGGATGTGGCCAAAACAGCCTAAATATGACTTTTGACCAGTTCTTCAGGTGTTTCTGGATCTGAATCCCTGCACTTCCACAGCCCTTCAGAGAGAGGCAGGAGGTGGCAGTGCCAGGTGGGTACCCAGGGGACTGGAGTGTCATTCAGATAAGGCTGGAGCAGATAACATTCCTGTTCCCCCAGCCTTTGTGTTGGAGCCAGTGGTGTCACTGGAATGTTGTTGCCAAACAGGAGGAAGCCTGGATATGCCAATAATCTCTGGAGGGGGGAAAGGCAGGGAAAGGGAAATCTGAACAGGAGGGGCCAGACAATGTGGAAAGTATTTCCAATGATTTCATAACACCCAGAGCTGTTCAGTGCGTGATTTTCAGCTGAGGCTGAGCTGTTTGGAAAAGATCTCCTGGGATCCCTGGGTGGTGGCTCTGGAGCAGCTCTCTGGGCATGCTCCATCCCTTTGTTACCCTAGGGTTTTCCTACAAGATGAAAAGAATGGGATCACACCAATGCACCCATCCCATGGACACCTTCACCTCTTGGACGTCACCAGCCCAGTGCTGGGGCAATTAAAACCTTGTTACTGATTGATTCCAGTCCAAATCCTTGTGGGTATTTGCACACCCTGCAAAGTATTTTGATAAAATAGTTGCAGTATTTGATGTCTGCTCAGAAGTATTTGATGTCTGCTCAGGGAAGGGCAGGTTGATAGAAGGGCTTGTGGATTAGCAGCTGGAATGTCCTCTCACCCTGGATCCCTGGGATTCCTCTGGGGCTGCCTTGGCTGGCATTGTTGGTGTCACACCCGAGCAGCACAAACACAAATTCCTTTGTCTTGGCATGCTGTAGTATGTGGGGAAAAACATTTCTAGGGGAAAGTTAAAAATTTCTGCTTCTGATGTTGCTGGGAATTGCTGCCTGGCCTGCAGTAGCTGGGATGCAGAAGTGGAACTCTGCTGCCTGGAGTTGTTTAGGAGTTCCAGCATCCCTCTGGTCCCAGTTACTCCACAGTAGGACATAAATTATGGTGCAAAGCACAAGTCATTTGCTGAATGTGCTTTTAGAAATTGAGATTGATGGGAAGCTGTGTAGGAATAACTGCAGAGAACAGTCCAGAGCTGGAGTTACTGTTTCAGAAGTGATGAAGATGTTAGAAAGAGGCTTGAGTTGCTTCTTTCATAGTGCTGAAAGCTGGAAGTGACAAAGCCATTCCCTGACTGGTGTTAGAGCTAATTTGGGTGTAATTGCTCATTAACACAGCTCTGACTGCTGAGCTCTGCTCACCCAGCTGGGGATGAAGCCTCTGTAACAGCACTTGAGGCATTTGTAGGAGATACAGGGAAAAAAGGAAGGAAATCCCTTAACCTTCAGGGTCCATTCCCCAGCTCCTGGCAGTTCCAGAAGTGTTTAAGTGCAATGTTTGGGGGAGTTCTGGGGCCTGGCCCTGCTCACCTCACCTGGAGGGTTTTGGGTCCTTGCTGTTCTCTGGGTCATAGCTGATTTTTCAGGTGTCATCAGGATTTTGTTGTCTGTGACTGTTTGTAATGCTGTGAGGAGGAACATTCCTGGTCTGAGCCTTGCACAAGGATAGCACTGGGTGTCTGTTCCCTGGGAAGTCCTGGCAGCTCTCCCAGCCCCATCAGCTCTGTGTGCACATCACTTCAGAAAAGATGGAGCCATTTGATATGGGAAGAAAAACACACGAGTGTATGGGGATGGGGTTTAGATTGAGCAGATGAATTTTAAAAATATTCCACTTTAACTCGACTGAATGAATTTTAATGATGGGTAAGAGGTGGATTTTGCATCAAAGCCATGTTATTTGAGGCAGATCACCTGACAGTATTGCCAAGACAGGTAAGAAAAACCCAAGTATGCATGTTTGGAATTTGAAGTGAACTGGAAATCAAGCAGGACACTGGGAAAAATGCTGAAAGCAATGGGCACCAGGGAGAGTTCTGCAGTTCCATCCATTGTTCCTCAGTGGGAACACTGAGGAAGGAGTTTGTCAGGTGCAGTGAGAATGTCTCCAGTGCTTGGGAGCTGGTGACAAGGGCTGGGGTTTAAACATAGGAAAAGTCTGGTGTGATACTGGATCAGCACTGGAATGTCATTCAGGAGCAGGGAGATGGTTTGGGAAGATCCCCTGACCCTGTTCAGGGCTCTCCTGACTGACCTGCAACAGCAAGGGATTCACTGGGGGAGTGGGGCCCTGGCTGAGGCCAGAAGAGCTAAAAGTGGTGCATTCCTGCAAGAAATCCAATTGTGGGGTATAATAAGGGGGGTTAGATAAAAATAGATTTTGCAATGAATGTGAAATTAATGCTGTCATGTATTGATCAGGAGGGGCTGCTGGAGAGCACTTAATTGGGATCTTTAGCTATTAGAGTGTGGAAGAGATAATTAAGGAGGTACCCTGGAGTACGTGTCTCTGGGATCTGTATTTGAATACCAAAATGTTCCTGGCTCTGGGAATCTGTTCCAGTTCTGCCCATGGACTGGTGTTACATTGTGCAAATCTGATAAAAGCCCATGGCTGGTCTCTGTCAGGACCTGCCCAAGAAACAGAACAGGAAAAATGAGATTTCTGCCCACTGAGGACCTCCCAAGCTAATGCTTGGGTTGACAAGGAGCTTTGACAGTTTCAGATCAGGTTGTTGCTGATGGAAGATTCCTCAGTGTTTTCCCCTGAAGGTTTGGTCATTCAGACAACATTTTCTCCTTTGGTCAGGTTTTTTGGGAGGATTTCTCGTTGTGTATCAGTACACAAATCCATATGTTCTGGTGGAGGCGCTGCAGCTCAACAACAGCTCTTCTAGTCCTGAATTTCTTTCTGGGGAAAAGCAGAGCAATTTTAGTTCGTTTCCATAATTAATGAAAACCTAAATGCATTTGGCAGCATGGATTCCCGTGTGGAAAATGTCATCAGGTGGTTTAAGCTTGGTAAATAGTTAAGAATCCAGAAGAATTCTGTGTATCCTGAGCTTTGGGGGTTTGTTACTAATGTGCTGCTTGGAATACTGGCTGGTAATTGGGGTCCAGCTGCTCAGAATCTCACTGTTACATTTACTGGCTGGATTGCTTTAATAGGATTTGGAGAGTAGCTCTTCCTATGGTTCAGCTTGTGCTGTTAAATCACCAAGCTTTTAATGCAATAATCCCTGGATTTATCTTGCCTTGGAGTAGCAACACAGTAAGACATGACTGAGGCTAAAAGTTTGGAGAGTGTGGGTATAATCCAGAGCAACAGTTGTTTCTGCTTGTTAGAGTCACTGTAAAATGATGAAGTGGATGTTGTGGGACAGAGGAAGAGCACTGATGGCAGGAAAACAGTGGGAAAAAGGCCACTGTAATTCCAGTGCTGTGGGCAGTATCAGAACCCAGCCAGGTCGAGAAGCAGCTTGGTGTGAAATGACTGCAGGGTTTGACTGGATGAGTTTGCATGGAAAGGAATTCTGTGTATTCATCATACAACTGAGGATCATTAATCGAATTGTGCATGTCAATGAGCTACAGTAGAAAGTGTGCTCTGGGTGTGTATTGGAGTAATTACAGAGGTTGGGGTTCGACTGTCACAGGAGTGGCATCACCTGTGCTCACAGAGCAATGACACTGTGGTTTGCTGCTGGTGTCCTCTCCTGAGGTCTATTTTACCCCCAGTTCCACCCTTCCCTCCCCTGCCACTTCCATTACAGTGGAGATTTGGTCTGCTTGCCTGACAGTGCCGTGTCCTGTACTCCCCATTAGTGGTCAGTAGTTACCTCTGCCTGCATGTCAGCCTTCAGTTTAATGGCCTTTTTTGTGTGTTCATTTTCTTCTGTTTTCCCATCGTGGTTTTGTTTATTTCTTTTACGTTTTTTTTTTTCTGTTCTCTTTTTTTTTTCTTTTTTTAAACCGTGGTGATGTTTGCCCTTCATATTCCCCAATGTTTGCACATGCCAAGATGTTGCCATCCCAACATTACCTCCCACTTCACTGACCAGTGCCACTAATGACCATCCAGCAGCAGCCCCGGCGGGACCCCTGCCCTCCGCCCCGCGCGACGTCGTGGCCACGCTGGTGTCCACTCGCTTCATCCGGCTCACGTGGCGGCCGCCGGCCTCGGACCCGCAGGGAGACAACCTCACCTACTCCATCTTCTACACCAAGGAGGGCATCAACAGGTAACAGGGCTCTCCTGGGCTTTGCTCACACACCAGGAGCTGGGGAAATGCTGGAAATTTAGATTGGAAGATTTTTATAGTGATACGTGTGAGTCAAGGTGTTTGAGTTTGGGCGTTGTCTGGGTCCTTCTTCTTCACCTTCTTCCTTTTTCTTCATGGGTTTAGGTGGTTTTCTGTAAAAGGTCAGCATTGCAGGCCTTGGGTGGTCATTATTGGGTCAAAAGTATAAACAATATAGGTATCATCTCTTTATTGGGGAATTTTTGCTTAAATAACCTTGGAAAGAGTTAGAGGCGTCCATTTTACCTTTGTTTTCTAACTTGCTAGTTAGAGCTCAGGGCTCGTGAGTCTGTAAATAGATAGGAAATAATAAATATCCAGGTCCCAGCTCAAAACCTTGCTTTCCAGTGTATCAGTCCCAGCCTTGGCAGAGAAAAAAAAAAACAGAACAGTCACAGGGAACCACAGTCTGTGAGGTGGAGGGATGAAATGGAATCACAGGAACTTCTCAAAATCTTAGAGATAATGGATGCAAACACAGATATAGATGAAGGCTTTGAATTAAGACCCTAGAGCAGATGAGACTTCTTAGAACAATAGATAGTAACTACTATCAGATTTGACTTATATCATTAGAATAGACCAGATTTAAAATTGCATTAAAATCGCTGTGGTGTAAAACAGCAACGATTGAATCAAGCAACAGAGGTGCCTTAAACAAGTAAAAAGAAAAAAAAAATTAAAAAAAAAAAAAATAGTGAGAGACTTTAAATTCTGCTGGTGTGCCTTTGTGTACAAAACCTATAATGCTGTTTTGCTGGATGAAAAAATACATATTGTAGTAGAGCTGTGTAGCACAAGGTAGTTAATAAGTGACAAAGTTAAGAGAGTTTCTCTGTGGTTGTGCCTAGAGGGAGAATTGTGGGGAATACCAAAGGGGAGAAGACTTTCAGAAGCTGTGAAAGCAGGCCCCAGAAACAGAAGGAGCAGAAAGATTTAGAATTAGCTGTAGCTACAAAGCTTGAAAGTAGGAAAAGTTACAATAGTACAGCGAGCAAGGGCATGAAACAATAGTTTGAGTCTTTAGGCTTAGCTAAGATAGACCATAAGACTGCAGAAAAATATTCCTAGCAAGACAGTAGAAGGTTTTAAGCTTAATAAGAGTATTGTGTGTTTGTACTTGGCCCTCTCTACCTCCAGCAGCCTGTTCCTGGGCTCCAGGAGCATTGTGTTCCCCTCCATCCCCCCTGCCCCAGGAGTTTCACAGGCAGTGCTTGAGCATGGTTGCATTGACTGCAAACCCTTCCAGCCTAATTTTATTTACACTAAAATACTGTACCATCACCCCAGAGCCTGCAAAGAGCTGCCAAACTGTTTCAGTGAGGACCCAGACATCCATTCCCAGAAAAGGTGTCCAGGTTCACCCCAGAAGTTGGTCCAGCTGTCACATTTATAAGGTCAGAATGCCAAGTGAGAGTGACTTGAATGTAGTTTTTGCATCAAAAGTTGCTACCTGCCTTTGCAGCCTGTTGGGGACAGAGCAGCAGGACTGTCACAGCTCCTCAGGAGCACAGGAACATCCCCTGGAAGCTGTGCTGGCAGCTGGAGGAACATGAGGCCTCAAAGCCCTGCAAATCCCCTCTGATTGCAGGGACAGCTGTGGATGGGTGTTGGTTAAACACCGTGGTCAGTGCTCAGTACCAGTCCCATCCTGGGAATCACTGTAAGCAGGAATCTGCTGAATGCCTCACAATCATCACTTCAGACATATTATCCCAGTGGATGATTTCAGTCTACCCCTTCTCCTTCCTGATGGGATCTACTGCTTGGAATTACAGCTTCAAATTGTGATAAGTTTGAGGAAGCTGAAGTGAACATTCATTTGGAGCAATGCTTAATTAATTGCAGATTAGCTTATCAGATTTATTACTCAAGGGAAAATTATCTGTCACCTTATTGATGAGAGTGTGAGATGCAAAGTCATTTGAAACAGAAGACACTCTAGAGGGGAATCCCTGCTCTTCCTTAATCCTTTGGATAAGGAATCTTGTCCAGGCTCATGGCAAATAATTGAGGCAATTAGTAACATTTTATTTGCCTCACAAATGTTGTTTTTCTCCTTAATTAGGTAATGTCCAAGGTTGTTGCAGGTTGGATGTGGCTTGGAACACCCTAGGATAGTGGAAGGTGTGCAGGAACACCCAAATCCCTCTGAGGTCTGAGGGTCTGGGCTTGGACTGTCTTGGCCTCTGCTGGCTCAGCTTCCTTCAGTTGGCACCTGTTGAGGGAGGGGAGACCCAGGAACATGGCAATGCCTCCTCACTTCTGCCCCTTGGAAGTACTTGAGGGGGGTTCTGCCCCCTCAGGTGAGACCCCACCTGCAGAGCTGCCCCAGCCCCTGGGGACCAGCACAGGAAGGACCTGGAGCTGCTGGAGAGAGTCCAGAGGAGGCCATGGAGATGATCTGAGAGCTGGAGCCAGGCTGGGAGAGCTGGGGGTGCCCACCTGGAGAGGAGAAGGCTCCAGGGAGAGCTCAGAGCTCCTGCCAGGGCCTGGAGGGGCTCCAGGAGAGCTGGAGAGGGACTGGGGACAAGGGATGGAGGGACAGGACACAGGTAATGGCTTCCCACTGCCAGAGGGCAGGGTTAGGTGAGATACTGGGAAGGAATTTCTCCCTGTGAGGGTGGGCAGGCCCTGGCACAGGGTGCCCAGAGCAGCTGTGGCTGCCCCTGGATTCCTGGCAGTGTCCCAGACCAGGTTGGGCAGGGCCTGGAGCATCCTGGGCTAGTGGAAGGTGTCCCTGCCATGGCAGGGGGTGGCACTGGATCACTTTTAATTTCTGTTCCAACCCACTGTGTGATTCCAAGAGGAGCATTTCAAAGTGAAGGAGTAGCAATGGAGGGGACATTTCTGCTTCAGGGGCTGCACAGTGTCACCAGCCATGACTTGTCCCACCTTGGCCTGGTGACAGGAGAGAGGCTCCCCTGGAGGATGAAGGGGTGTCCCAGGGCTTTCCTGTCACATCCCCTGGGGGAATGTGATCAGATGGAAGTTACTGTCTCACACAACTGCAAAGTTACTTCATCCACATCTCAGATATTTATTTACTTCACGCTCAAGGCACTTCCCCTGGAAAGGGTGTGAAAATTCCAAAGTGCTGCAGGGAGGTTAAACTCTGGGGAACTTTAGACAAGCACTCAGGTGGAAAAACCCCAGGCTTCAAGATTTGGACAAAAATAAAAGAAATAATGACACATTGCTGGTCTGAGGTGGTAAATTACACACGTGGGATGTTGAAACACTGCTGAATTCACAGTGTGGTGTGCTTCAGACACAGCAAATGGAGTTTAATTGTGTGTAATGACACTCTGAATGCCTCTGGAGCTCCCTGCCAGCCCCACAGCTGGCATGGCTGGCACACACAGAATCCACCCCCTAGCAGCTCCCCAAAGGGGCTTTCTTAGATATAAGTGCAACTTTAACCTTGGCATTTCCAGCCACACTCCTGGGGCTGCACTGAGGGCTCTTCCTTGGGTGCTTGAGAGTTCCTGTGAACCTTCACTGGAGTTTCCAATGCTCCTTAACTGGGGATTAGAGTGGAATCATGGAACAGTCATAACCATCTGCAGGGTGATGCAGTTATTCCTGGGGCCCATCTGCTTGAAGCCTGTTATCCCAACCTGAGCACATTGGAAAAGGTGCTCCAGGCTCTGCAGGAATGGCCATAAAGGAAAGATTCACGCAGCACTTAATTAGATTAATCTCTCCCTATTTTTACCACACTGTTGTGAAGCCACATTCCTGGTTATTACTGAAAATTTGCAATACTGTGACATGTCTATTTATTTTTGGTAAATGTTATCTTTTCAGTAAAATAATTCTTTTTTTTTCTTTTTCTAATTTTAAATAATAACCTTGGTTTGCTGATTACCATTTTTCCCCAGATGAAATCAGGGAGTGCACTTCCACTTGAGGCAGAAAATGCTATATTTTGCATATTAATGGGAGCTGGATGTTATCCCACAGCTGTGAATCCATTGGCACTTAGGCTGGGCTCTCAGATCCCATCCTTGTAGCTGCTGCATGTCTTAAAGGAAACTCCACTTGGAATCAAAGTGGAAAAAATAGCAATGAAAATTAATAAAAAGCTGAAATAAATGAAGCTGTTTATGCAGTGCCATTTTAGCTGAGCTTATGAAGGGGAACATTCTAGAAAATGGGTGTAAATAGGTTTTTAGTTACAGAGAGTGCATTGTTCTCCTCTCTATAGTTACAGTTTAGTAGTGCAGAAACCAACAGGGATTTTGGAATGTTTTCAGCCAAGTTCTGCTAAATCAACCACACCGGTGGATGTAAAAAGAAATAAATTAAAAATGGGGGTTTGGGGATTGTATTTCCCTGAGAGAAACTGAAGCAGAGTGGCTGGAAGTGAAGAAGGAGAGACTGGGATGGTTCTGCTGGAGTTCCTGTCAGAAATGCTTTACCAGGGCTCAGTGGGGCCGAGCCCAGCCTGTACCACAGGGAGCCTGGCAGCCCAGAGGGGCAGGATGGGGCTCAGAGCAGGCACAATCCCCTGCATTTGCTCAGTGAGAAGTTTCTGATTGCTGCTTTTGGAGCTCTTGGCGTCCCAGGGAGCTCCTTCCCAGGGAAGGACGGACGGCGTTACCCAGACACAGCTCAGCAAGCTCAGGTGCACGGCAGTGCCTTGGAATAAAGGCTGTCCTTAGTTTAATGATTGATCTCCTAATCTCCCCCTCAATCCCTGATGAGAACAGATGGAGTTTCCTGGATGGTGTTTGGCAGAGGCCTCGTTCCGCAGGGGGAACGTCATGTTCCGGTGCCCGGGGTTTGCTGGAGGTCACTGAGCAGCAGCAATGCCCCTTCCAGGACCTGTGTGCTCCCAGCTGGGGTACAGAGATGCCCCTTCCCATGCCAAGTGTGCTCCTTCTGTGGGTGGGCTCTGGCAGCCTGGATCTGTCTCCAGGCATTGCTGGAGGGCGGAATTTTCACTGGGATCCAACAGAAGCTGCTTCACCTCCGCTCTGTGTGGAAGCAGTGTCAGTGCCAAGGTCGTGCCCTGGGTGTTCTGATCAAATCTTAACATCAGCAAGGAGCCGAGGCAAGGCTGGAGGTAGTTAAAACAAGTTAAAACAGCTCCTTTGAAAAATCCCCATAAAGCAGCCCCACAATATTAACAGGAATGCCCTAAATCTCGCCAGACTGCGTGTGCTGCTAAAATAGTTTCTGTGCTGGCTCCTGAGCTGTAGGATAAACTGTCACTGTGAATTATCACTTGCTGTCACGGGAATAACAAAGAAACCACTCCGAGTTTGTGGGTGTCAAGTGTAATTTATTCTGTTCCTTCAGTGTGTTGGGTTTTGTACAAAGGGAAGTTGCAAAATAGGGAGCAGTTTGTCAGCAGCACTCGTGGCACATGGTTGTGGTGTTGTGCAGGGAGCACAGAGTAAATCCCGTTTATACACTGGGTACGTTCAGCTGCAGGAGCAGCTACTCCTCATTTACTAATCAGTGGTGGTGTCTGTGCCCCACCCTTTTGTTTCCCAAAGGGAACGTGTGGAAAACACGAGTCGTGCTGGAGAGACACAGGTGATGATCCAGAACCTGATGCCAGAGACAGTTTATGTGTTCCGGGTTGTGGCCCAGAACAGGCACGGCCCCGGTGAGAGCTCGGCGCCGCTCAAGGTGGCAACGCAGCCTGAGGGTGAGCTGGGATGTTCCTGAGTTTTCCTCACTTTGGGATCCATACTGATTGCATTTTTTATTCTCCCTATTCACAACTTTTCCCAGAATCTGATGCTTTTTTAAAGTTGTACTTGTGGACCACAGTTTCCAAAGATTTTCCAGGTCGGTAGGATTGTGGGATTTGTTGTCACTATTAAGAAGTGATGAGACATTTCTTGCTTAATTCTCTAAACTGTTATAGCAGGAGTACTTTAAAATGGTCAGTAACTGAAAAAAGTGAAAACTTTAGGCAGATGCCAAGTCACTTGTTAGTGTCATTCTAGACAAAAGGGACCCAGGGAGCAGGATCTCCTGTGGAAATTTGGTCCCACCTTTCCACCCCTGGGCAGATCCATGTGGAATGTCACAATGGGAAGAATCCCCCGTTTCCCTGGGGTGCTGGCCGGGGTGGGCACTCCAGGCTCGGGACTGACAGAGCCCCCCTTGTGTTGCAGTCCAGCTGCCCGGCCCCGCTCCCAACATCCGCGCCTTCTCCGGCTCCCCCACCTCGGTCACCGTCACCTGGGAGACACCGCTCTCGGGCAATGGGGACATCCAGAACTACAAACTCTACTACATGGAGAAGGGGCAGCACACGGAGCAGGTACGGGGCTGCTGCGGGCACTTGGACTGCCCTGAAGGGCCGCAAACACCTCGGGAAGGGGCTGCTTTTCTCACGGCCTGAATCCTTTAGCCTCAGATGTGGGAAATACTTAAAATCAGGAGTCCAGCATGAAATGTTTGTGTCTGGGCTGGGAGTGAAACCCATTTTATTGGTGATGGCCTGTTTTGATATTTGTCAGCATCAAGTAGCTTTTGGGGAATTCCATCCTACCAGGAGAGGAGAGGGCAGAGAGCAGCCATGTCGTGGTTGAGCTGTTCTGGGGCAGGTGATGTTAAAGATGCTTGCACAGAGTTATGGGCTGGGTTTTAGCACTTCAGGCTAAATACTGATTTTGGCATGATCCCTAATCCAAACTCTCTTGAGTTCTTGGACCCAGTGATTAATATTTTGATATTGCTGAGCTTCCAATTAATTTAATTTTTTTAGTATTCCACTGTGTTCTGTAGAAGTATGGGCTGCCAACTGTGGTGAGGATTGATCCCAGTCCTCACCATATTCCCATTCGATTGCATATCAGTATCATAAAAAGCAAAGGGAATAATATTTTTCTTATCTTTTATTTTTTACATCAGCTTTTAAATAGGACTGTTGCCTTTTGTATGAGCATCCCACTATTTCAATTTGGTGCTATGTTTTATGATGGTTTTGATAGTGTTAATTATATTACTATATTATATTAATAATATATTATGTGTATTATATATATACCAATAATATATATATTAATGGTATGATAATTATAGCAATATTATATTATGAGAGTTTCCAGGTCCCTTGTCATGTCCAAGAGCAGTGTCCATGTTAGGATTTAAACAGCACAGGGAGAATTTTCTCCTGGAAGCTCAGGGCTGGCACCCTCCCAAGGCCTGGCCATGCCAGGTGACGGGGAGGTGTCTGTCCTGCCCTGGGAGCTGGGCGTTGGTGGCACTGACGGAGCTGTCCCTGGGGTGTCTCTGGGCCAGGACGTGGACGTGGGGGGCCTGTCGCACACGGTGACGGGGCTGAAGAAGTTCACCGAGTACAGCTTCCGCGTGGTGGCCTACAACAAGCACGGCCCCGGCGTCTCCACGCACGACGTCGTGGCCCGCACCCTCTCGGACGGTAACGCTGCTCTGCTTTGTGTTCTGGGCTTTGTCTGGCCATTTCCCACAAGGGAATCTTTAACCAGGCTTTTATGGGGTTTGTTCCTTGTTGCGTGGGGCTGTTCCTGGTCAGAATCCCCCCCGGAGGCCTTCCAAAATTGAGTGAGGGAAAATTGCTAAACCTGCAGAAGGATCTGGGATTGTGATTCCAGAACAATGGTGTCCTTCATTCCAGCATCAGCCATTTATTTCATGGATTATTGAGCCTACATTGAGCGTGGACAGAAAAAAAAAAAATACACTGCAGGCACAAACTCCAAATTATTTCCTAGGTTCTCTCACATATAAGCAAGACTCTTTGTTTTGGAGTGGTTTTATTTTAATTGTGTTCCTGTGTTTGCACTCCAGCACAGATACTGTTAAATCCATTGCAGAGTGGTGAGAGCAGATGTGAGGTCAGTATTTTTTATAGGGCAGATAAAGCGGTGATGTGAGCAAACAGAGATACATGAGTAACTGCAGAGTGATCAGAGTTAGTGATAACTTGTATTTGTTAGACAGAAGTTTATATAGAAGAACACTCAGAGGGGAAGGGAGCAGAGCCTGGAATCCTCTCCCCAGGAGCAGAGGGGAATATTGTCCCAAGCTCTCTCTGGGCCCAAGTTTGTTTCTGGGGCACTTCCTGCCCTTGCAGTGGTTTCTGTGCATTTGCTAATTCAGTTCCTTTTCCATGAGACCCTGTCAGCATCTTTTTGAACCCACACCAGCTTTTATCCACAACATCAAGTGGGCAAAGGTTCCACAGGTAAATTTCCTCTGAAACATTCCCCCTTTCTGTCTCTTCTGCCCTGCTCTATGTTGGGGTCCCTTGTTGCCTGGGGCTGTGCTCCTGAAAGAGGGAATACTCAGTGTCCACTGATTATTCCTCTGTCCCACTCCTCATCCTGAGCACCTTTGCCAAGGTCTCCCTGGTTCATCCATTTTGCAAGGACACAGGAATGCTTACCCATTTCTCGTGTGGAAGCTGATTTAACCTTTAGTGCCCTTTTCTGGACTTCTCTCCAGGTTCCTTCTCTCCTTTGTTTTAAAAACTTGGTAGAGGGGACTAAAATGGTATCCAAGGTGTATGGGAGGCATTACTTGCATTTGAGGAGCTTTTTGGGTTCTTCTGAGCAGCAAGAGAAGTCATCCCAAGGTCTTTGTGCAGTTCTTTACCACAGGATCACACCCTGGGATCTCCCCAGCTCATCCCCACCCGTACCTACCTGCTCTGGCCTTTGTTTCAGCTGGTTCCTTCCTCTGGCAGGCACCTCCATCCCATCCCCTCACTGCTTAAAATTGAAGGAATTTCCCTTGAAAGAGGGAGAAATCCCTGTTGTGCTCCTATTCTAGCTCCTGCTCTCTCAGTTTCACGTTTTATTGTTACTTTGGTTGATTTGGTGGAAGTTTCTGAGCCAACAGGTGGAGTTTGAGTGGTCCCATTTTAGTGCTGGCACCACTTTGCCACCTCCAGTATCAAGATAAATTGGGAGAGGTTACAGAATTCCTGCAGCTGTTCCATTCCCCAGTTCCTTGAGAATTCCTGGATGGATAACACATGGCCCTGGCAAGAGGCTGCTGTTCCCTGTGTCTGACCCTTCCATAAACCCTTACCCTGACACTTCAGTTGGAGACACCATGGGAATCCTTTGGAACGGTGTCAAGGAAACCTTCCCCTTCCCTCGCTACCAATACAAAGAGAGACTTGGGTGGCCTCATCTTTGTCTTTTTCTGCCCTACCTGACCATTTGCTCACTGATTTCTCTAAAGGGCTGCCCGCTCCTTGGTTGGGTGAAGAATTTAGTATTAATTACAATGTCATTTTGACGTTTTCCTGGAGTTCATTCTTCTCCAGCTTCAGTTTTCACACTTCACCTATGGGTACTTACTTTCTGAGGCTCTCTGAAGGATGTCATCTTGCTTCTTACAGTCTCATAACCCTGGCAAGCTCTCAGATCTTTCAGAAATGATGTACATCTTCCTCCCATGTTTTCCTGTTGTGGTGTCCAGGAGCAATCTCCATGTTCCCTGCAGGGATTTTTCCCTAAGCTTCCTTTAGCCCTGATTTAACAAAGCATCTGCATTTTTATGTAGGTTTTTGCTCCTAATCTGTTACAGTGCCTTGTTGCAGAGGGATAACTCTGCAGGTATTACCATCTGAACCCAGGTTTATGTGCTGCTCCTGAGGATTGCCTCTCCTATCTTGGAATTCCTGATCAGGGATTACAGCTGGGAGTGGAATCTGAGCCTCACAGCCTGATTGAGGCCCTTCCCTCACAGTGTCTGAGCCATCAGCAGGTCCTGGTGTTCCTGCCTGGCTGCTTTCCACATGCTGTCCCACTCCAGGAGATGCTTTTCCCATAGCAAATCCCTGTTGTTCCCTGTGAGGGTGGGGATGCCCTGGCACAGGTTGCCCAGAGCAGCTGTGGCTGCCCCTGGATCCCTGAAGTGTTCCAGGCCAGGCTGGATGGGCTTGGATCCCCCTGGGTTAGTGGAAGGTGTCCCTACCATGGCAGGGTGGCACTGAACCAAAGGAAGCTTGGCTTTGTATCCTCTCCTCTCCTCTCCACTGTGCTGCTTCCCACACCCACAGCTCTCCATCCTCAGGTGTGGTGGTTTCAGGCTCAGTGGGTTGGCAAGGGAAGGGAAGGCAGATCCTGCTCCTCTCCATTTCTGCCGTGGGCTGGTGGCTGAAGGGGTTTGTTTTGCCCCATCCCACTGAGCCTTTCCAAACTCTTCTTCCACTTCATGTCCTCAGGGGGATTCTCTGGGATGTTACTGTGGCTGGGCTGAGTTATTTGGAAAATGAGTTCTGCAGGCTGGAGCTTTCCTCATCCCTCTTTATCCCTGTGCTCCTTGCCCATTGTTGTGCTTCACTGGAGCCTCCTCTTCCTGCCAGGGAAGCCTCAGCTCTGCCAGGGACCAACATTTGCTGTGGTGCCACAAGGAATTCCCTGCTCCCAGGGCTTTTCTTCCACTTCCTTTTTGCCTGGATTTTGCCATGAGCAAAGAGTAAAGAACAAGCAAAGAGTGGGAGTTCAAAGGCAGCCCCGGTGTCTGAGGTGCTGTTCACCTCTCACTGTCACAGGACCCTGGGGACCCGCAGGTTTCCTGTTACAGAAAATCAGGATAACAAAATCCAGGCCAGAAATTGAAATGTGGGTTCCCTCAGTCAAGTGTCTTTATTAAAGATTTGCCTTGAGAAAGAGCTGGATGGGATACTTCCTCTGAGAGTTTGAGAAGTGCTTTTAAATATAAAACATATTTTATTTAGATAGGTGAGAAAGTAAAGACCTGAATAAAGACTTTTTTCTTCATGATGAAATTACAGAACCCTCATCAGCCACTCACCCTGTCAGAAAGTACCTGTGGGAGGGTTGGTAGTTGCTTTATGTGATGCCTTAAACAGAATTGTTTGTTCTCTGTAGCAAGTGAGAGCAGAGTGTAGTTGGGTTTGGAAATACAATATTTGTAAGTTTTGGGGTTGTAATTCTTTTAATGTTTCCAGTCCCCAGTGCTCCACCACAGAATCTAACGCTGGAGGTACGAAATTCCAAGGTAAGATTGGAGGATTTCCTGCTGGCAGTGGGTAAATAAAAGGCTGGGGGGTCTTACATTTTTGCCACATTTTGGAGCTGCTTTGGGTCTTTTTTCTCCCATGTGGCTTTTGAGCTCTTTACAGAGAATATCTGAATGTGGGGCTTGGAGAAACTGCAGTCCAGCTGTTTCTGGGCCATGGTGGGCTGCAGTGACAGTGCTGATGATGGGAGGGATGTAATGGAGCCCTGAAGGACCAGAGCTGGAATCCCTGCTCACTTGGGCACTGTGGGCACACACAGACACTGCTGGAGTGCCTTGGGCACTTGAGAAGAGAAAATGGAGTATTTGGCCATTGCGCCTTTGGAATTGTGTGTGGAGCTTTCCTAAAGACTTTCTCTGAATCCCTTCCTATGCTGCCTTCCCCAGAGCATCCTGCTGCAGTGGCAGCCCCCTCCTGCTGGCACCCACAGCGGGCAAATCACAGGATACAAAATCCGCTACCGCAAAGTGTCCCGCAAGAGCGACGTCACCGAGAGCGTGGGGGGCACCCAGCTGTCCCAGCTCATCGAGGGTGAGCAGGACCTGCCCTCCCTGGGGTCCCTGGCTGTGCTTGGGGGCTCAGGGACAGGATCCCATGGGGTTCCTGCCCTCCTTGGGGTCCCTGGTTGTGTTTGGTGGGCTCAGGGACAGGAGTGTATGGGGTTCCTGCAGAGTCCTGTCCTCCCTGGGAATTGCCAAGGTGATGGAGCTGTGGGAATTGCCAGGGTGATGGAGCTGTGGGAATTTCTGGGCTGAAAGATCTTCAGGGGGCAGATGGAGCTGTGGGAATTGCCAGGGTGATGGAGCTGTGGGAGTTTCCAGGGTGATGGATCTCCAGGAGGCAGATGGAGCTATGGGAATTGCCAAGGTGATGGAGCTGTGGGAATTGCTGGGCTGCTGGATGTCCAGGGGGCAGATGGAGCTGTGGGAATTTCTGGGCTGCTGGATGTCCAGGGGGCAGCTGGAGCTGTGGGAATTGCTGTGCTGCTGGATGTCCAGGGGCAGCTGGAGCTGTGGGAATTGCCAGGCTCACAGAGGTGTGGGATTTGTGTCCTGCAGGGCTGGAGCGAGGCACCGAGTACAGCTTCCGCGTGGCCGCCATGACCGTCAATGGCACCGGCCCCGCCACGGACTGGGTGTCGGCTGAGACCTTCGAGAGCGACCTGGACGGTGAGAGCCTGGCACTGGGGCAGCACAGCCTGGGAACTCAGTCCACTTCACACACACCTGGCTGCCTCTGGGAAAGGCAGACCTCTGGGTGTGCAATGGGGTTGGTTTAGGATTGACATCAATTTCTATTTTAGCAGCAAACTCGTGCCAACTCAAGAAAGTGGCTTGGAACGAAACTGCATTGCGCTTCCTGGTGCTGTATGTTGGCACCAAGTGCCTTCTGCTAAGGAATATTCATTTATAGTGACAATGAGATGTCACAGTAGGAAAGAAATTATGGAAAACGTTCTCAGCCACAGCCCTTTGCAGTCTTAGCCCGTGTTGGTGCTGTGCTTTCTTTGACCCATAGTAACTTACTTTGCACAGAAGAAAAGGGAGATGAATTATATTTTCCATATTTTCTGCACCACGTCTCCCATCAGAAATTCCGTTGTGGGTATTAAGTAAAAACTATATTAAAGTTGTGGTTATTAGAATAATTACATTGAAACCTCCAGTGATGGCAGGAAGGTTCCTGAGCTTGTTTGGAGCATTAAATGGAATATTCCAAAGCTCTTCACATGTACTATAAAGGGTTCTCCTCAACGGAGGGTCTGTTCCACCAAGTCTATGGATTTGTGTGCTGTGCCCAGAGCAGGCTCAGTGATCCTGGCAGCTGGGAGGTAAAATAATGGAAATGGGTCAATATTTGCTCTCTGCTGCCGGAGGATCCTTCAGCAGCTGCCTTGGGAAACCTGGAAAACCCCTCTCCCATCTCTGTCTGTGCAAAGCTGATGCTCAGCCTAATCCCAGTCCTCCTGCTGCTCATTCTCCTGTGTGAACAGAGCAGTTCAGGGATGTGGATCCTGGAAATTCCTTGATCCATGTGTCTGTCAGCCGTTAGTAGATGTGACACACCCTTGGAGCTGCTGGTCCCCCAAATGGGGCAGAGCTCTGTATGTGAGCACCTCACAGGGCAGTGGAAGTGTCCCTGAACTGGAATTAACGACACTTTGCCAGAGGACAACACTAGGATTAAATTTAAATTTAAACAGGGCAGAAGGAGGAAGAAGAAAATCAATGTTTTCCTTCTCTGTTGGCTTTGTCATTTGAATTTTTTCACCTCCAAAATGCTGCGGGAAATCTGACTTTCTACACATTCTTTCCATTGAATAAAGTAATAAAAATTGACATTTAAGACAACATAACGTGATAGTCATGTAACTGCATACACCTGTGAGATCTGTGTGTGCACACTGCATTTCTTGGGTTTCTTTCTTTAGAAAGCTCATGTGGATAATTTTAACACCATGCAAATGCATTTACAGCTCATCTTTGGTTCAACAGACACATGAGGCATCATTTCTTTTTATTCCACGGCTGCTTTTTGAGTTTAAACAGAAAATAATTGAAGGGATGTAAGGGATTTACATCCCATGGATGTAAAGGGGAGCAGGAGTGTTACAATTGCACGCTGCAGTCGGAGCAGGCTCCCCCTGAGTGCAGAGCAGGAGGTGTTGAGCAGTTGTACAGGGTTTGTCCCCAGTGCAGTGGGAATGTCACCTCTCCTGCTGCACGTGGAGCTGTGCTGTGTTTCATAGCTGGGAACTGGAGCTGCTGGGCTGTGTCAGCAGCAGCCCAAGAGCTCCTGGGCTGGGGGCCAGGGCTGTGCTGTGATCCAAATAATCCTGTTGTGGTGCTTTATTAAATGTTTGTAGAGAAATGCAGCATGTTTCATTAAAATGAAATCCCTGCAGGAAGCACAAGGCCTTGATTCCATTTGGAGTGAGGAGCTCAGTTTGCTATTGCAGGGAATTATCCGTAATCCGCCAGCACCTGACAAAAGGATTTATTTCATTTTTGAGAAGTGAACCCAAAGTTGGGGACACTCCAGGGACAGTTGGGAGATTGCTTTTAGGTTCCAGTCAACAGTGGGGAAAAGCCTCTTAGGAGAAATACTTAGGGCTTACAGTGGCACATTGTGGAAGTGTTCTGGTGTCAGGGATCCACATTCCATGTCTCTGTGGGGTGGGGTGACACTTGTGTTGCTTTTGGGAGAAGGGTTTGAACATTTGATGTGGACTCTGTATTTTCTGAGCTTTTAGTATGGCTGTGTAGTTCCTGCTTATGTTGTGTGAGTTATGGGAATCCAAAGATCTAGGCAGCAACAACTGTAGGACAAGTGAGAACTCTTTGCAGTGCAGTTCTTTAAGCTGTGGAATATCCTATTTAATGCTACAGCCAGCTCGGGAACCTTTCTTTCATCACCAGACTTTTCCATGTAATTATTGTAATACCCACAAGTATTTATTGTAATACCCACAAGTATTTATTGTAATACCTACAAGTAAAGAATATGATGAAATTGAAAGCAGATGAATTTGTGGAGAGGAAGGATGGGATAAAACCAGTGGAATACTGGGTGACAACATGGATTTGCCTTAGCAGATCGGATACAAAAACCATTCCAACCCAAGTTTCAGCTAACTGTCCTGCCTTTAAAAGGGAGGATCTATTGGAATGTCATGTTAATATTCTGCTCTTGGAGCTCTGTGCTCTCCCCTGCACACCCAAGTTGCATTGTGCTCGTTCCAACACACAGAAGTGCTTTGTTTGACCTTCCTGCCTCACTGTCTCCACGTCACTGCCTTGATTTGAGATAAAAGATAGGCAGTGCCTCCCTTTCCCTGCAGAGAGCCGTGTTCCCGAGGTGCCCAGCTCCCTGCACGTGCGGCCGCTGGTCACCAGCATCGTGGTGAGCTGGACCCCGCCCGAGAACCAGGACGTGGTGGTCAGGGGCTACGCCATCGGCTACGGCATCGGCAGCCCCCACGCCCAGACCATCAAGGTGGACTACAAGCAGAGATATTACACCATTGAGAACCTGGGTGAGTGCAGGCAGTGCCAGCTGTGCCCCAGCACAGCCTCCCCCAGCACTCCTTCGTGTGAGCAGCAGCCCCGGTTCGCCGTGCTCCGTGCGGAGCTGCAGGAGAAGAAGGGACTGAAATGTCATCAGGATTCACTGGTGGCTCCTTTAGAAGGAAAATAAAGCATCACCCCTCCACAGAACTCTCTGTGGGAGGTAAAATAGTCTGAGAGTGAGAGAGAGCAATATTGGGAATTCCATCAAATCAGAGGTTCGAGTCATTTTGGTTTTGTTCTTTAAAATTGTTTTTCTCACTCCTGGATTTGGCTGTGCTTAAAGGTACATTTGCTGTAACTATAGACTTGAGCTGTGGTGTCCCTGCCCAAGCAGGGGGTGGAATGAGATGGACTTTAAGGTCCCTTCCAACCCAAACCACCCTGGAATTCTGTGGCCATGAACAGAAGGTCTGTGTGGAGACTTTCTCAGTTGAAATCACATACTCCAGTTCAAAATTAAAACACTGAACAAAGAAGGTGTATGGAGAAGCAGAAACCAGGATTCACTGGTTGTGCTAATTTCTTTTCCCCTTCAGATCCCAGCTCCCACTACGTGATAACCCTGAAAGCCTTCAACAACGTGGGGGAAGGGATCCCCCTGTACGAGAGCGCTGTGACCCGGCCCCACTCCGGTGAGTCCTGCCCTGGGCTGGGCTGG
>WEIU01005244.1:48315-73186 GCA_013389925.1 Aegithalos caudatus | reverse complement strand
GGCTGGGCTGGGCTGGGGGTGATGGAAGGCTCCTGCTGGTCAGTTCATCCCGTGCTCTCTGTCGCTGTCACTGCTTGGCCTTGCACCTTTCCCATAAACCACCTAAATTGGGCTCATTTGTAAATCCCAAACTCACCTGATAACTACTAATGGATGTTCTGACTGCAGACATTCCCCTTGCCTGAGCACAACCCACGTGGGTGCAGTTCTGAAGGCCCTGAGCTGGGGGGTTGGGGTCTTGCTCACTGAGATTTTGAACAGGATGCCTGTGTTTGCTTTGTGTCCCTCTGTTGTCACTCACACTAAACAAAATCTGGGCAGTTTTTATTTTGGCCTTGTAATCCAAAAAGAAAAGAGTTAAACAGAGTTTAAACAGAAGTGTGCAGGTGAGCTGTTGCCATGCCATGGCTCACTGGGCTCCCTCCCTGCCTGCTGACACCACCCAGGAATTTGGTGGAGGTGCAACACTTGGGATTAGTCCTGATGAGCTGGAATGCTTGGAGATTCTCCAGAGGATGCTGGAATTGCATTTTCACAGTTACTGCAACCTGGTCCCTCGCTCAGAGCCTTCCTTTGAAGGTGCCTTTTGGGAGGTCCCCGTGGGTTTGGGAAGTGGCATTTGCCCATCCAGAGCTCCAGCTCTGTGTTCTCCTCATTGTTTTCTGGGAGAGGACTCAGTGGACACTCCAGGCAAATGAAGTTCCAGTGACCGAGTGTTTGGGGTTCCCAGGCCATGGCTGAGTGCCCTGGGCACTATTGAGGGCTGTGCCAGCAGGGATTTGTTGCTCTGCTGTTTGGAGGAGGGAGGACAATGCGAGAGTGATGTTATTGCCCAGTCTGATGTCACCTATTAACTCTGGCTTTTCTCTCTTTCTCTCCATTCCTCACCTTCCATCTCATTGCACTTCCCTGCATCCCCTCTTTTTTGTTTTGGTTGACATTAAAATGCCACCTCCTCCCTTTTTAATTATAAACCACGGCCTTTTCCCCACGGATTGCCCAGACACTTCCGAGGTTGATATGTTTGTTATTAATGCTCCATACACTCCAGTGCCAGATCCGTCTCCCATGATGCCCCCGGTGGGAGTTCAGGCTTCCATCCTGAGCCATGACACCATCAGGATCACTTGGGCAGACAACTCCCTGCCCAAGAACCAGAAGATCACGGACGCGCGGTTCTACACCGTCCGCTGGAAAACCAACATCCCTGCCAACACCAAGTACAAGGTACCGAGAGCCACGGGAGAGCCTGGCACACGTGGGGCCTTGGGAAGGCTGGCCTGGAACAGAGACTGCACAGAGAATAAATAGATATTTATTGAAAGGCCTTTAGGGTACACCTTGGGCAGGACAGGGCCTGAGCAGGGCTGCACCCAAGGTGGGTTTAGAATGGTCACAAAATGGACAAGGAGGTCTCACACTTTGATAAGTTTTGTTCCATTTGCATATTGGGGTTTAATTGTCCAATTCCATCTCCAGGCTGTGAGGTCTCATCCTTGTTCCTCCCTCCAGCCACCCTTGTTTGTGCTTTTGGGCTGAAAGTTGTCCTTGGTGTGCAGCAGGAAAAGGATTTGTTTTGTGTCCCTGCTCTGTGAAGGGACCTGAGTGACACTGACTGAGCTCAGAGCTGCACCCTGGGCAGCACAGAGTCTGAAATACAGGAGAGCTAAAACTGAAGCATCAAGTGGAAGGCACTGGGAATGCTGCTGGGCTCCTTGGAGGGGCAAGATTCCTGCAGCTCCATTCCCAGGGGAGCATTCCCAGGCACAGCTGAGGGAAAGGTGCCAAGATGAGCTTGGGGGCTTTGGAGAACCAGGATTGCTCTGGGTCTGGTGGGGGCAGTCCTTTGTGTCTCATGTGGGAAGGAGTTGGAGCTGGTGTGGGAGGGGATGGAAGAGCTGCTTCAGGGAAGGAACAGAAACTTCCAGAGTTGTTCTCTTCTGTGGACACAGTGATAGTTTGAAGCCACCCCCTGCCCCGATCCCTGGGAATGGGAGGTGTGGGCTCCCCTCTGGAGAGTCACTAAAGCATTCCAAGGGTTGTGTGACTGGGGCCTCTCCCTGAGCCATGCAGGAAAAACAGATTTACCCCCATGGTTTGAAGTTTCCCTTTAGAACCTTTTCAGTTCATGTAAAGCTGATAGTGAGCCTTTCCTTTGGGAGCTGACTGGCTTAAAAATACACAACAAAAACTTTATTATATCCTTGCATTCCTCCATTTTCATGTGTTTTGATTTGGAGACTGGATTTAGGGTTTGGTTTGGTGGCTGGTTGGATTTTATTAATTTTCAGAGTTACCTGGAGGGCTCAAAGCTGCTGACTGCAGATTTCACATTTGTAAGGAGACTCAGAGGAACTGGTTGTTAAAATACCCAGCCAGTGGAGCTCCCTTTATGCTCCTGCAGAGCCAGCTTGTTATAATCTAGATCTTTTCTTTATTGAAATGAAAAGATGTAAATATGTGTGTATTCCTCCTCTAAAGGCAAGTTACTTCTGAGCCACATTCCTGAGTCACGTGCAGAGGATGTCTCAGGAGTGGTTTAAATAAAGCTGCAGTTTCATTAGCTAATTGCTTAAAAGAATGAAATGAAATAGAAGATGGAATAAAGTAGTAAATTTACCATTCCTGCTGTTCCAGTGCTGGTGGTCAGTGGGCTACAAGTTTTACTGTGACCAAAACCAACACAGAATGATGGAATATAGTTTAAAACTACTCAAAATTGTAGAAAGAATTTGCCTGAAGGAGAGAAGTTGGAGGTATTTGCTCCAATCATGTGTAAGCCGTGGTGTCTGGAAAACACCATCCTCCTTTTCTTCCCTTGTTTTTGTTGGAGATGCCCTCCTGTGCTGTTGATGTTTTTTGGGAGCTCAGACCCGGTGCAGGGAGTGCTGGATTCAGGCTGTGGTAACCTCTCTGCAGTGAGGGCAGTGCTTGTCCTGGCCCCTCTGCAGCCCCTGTCACTGCCTCCAGAGGCTTTGGAGTGTCCCCATTCTTGGGACAGAAATCCTGCATCACCTCTGCAGGATCCACAGCTGCACCTGCTCAGCTCAGTGGGTTTCATTCTCCCTCTCATCCCTGAATTGGCTGCTGAGACCATTCCCTGAGATTTTCTGCCTCTGCCCTGTTCTGCCCTGTCACAAACTCCTGAGGAAGAGGCTGTGTGCTCCTGACATGAGTGCTTCCTCCCTAAGGAGGCTTGTTTTCCTCACTTTGTGCAGGATTGTGCCTGGAAACACAGGAACAGATGGGATGCAGCTCCTGTGATTTGAACTGTCTCTGCACTAACATGGAGCAGTTTTCCAAAGCCCCCTTGTTGGTGTGTGGGGTTGTTCTGCAGCTACCTTGGATCCCTCAGGGATCAATGAAAATGTTAAAGGTTGGATCTTTAGGAGTGCATAAAAGAGAAACAAATTGTTCAGAGTAATTTATGGAGTTTATTTCTAGCTGAGCAGGGTTTGATACCCGGGGATAGGCTGGGATCTTAAAAATAATAAAGTGCTGTTAAATTGTGGAGTCTGCCACTCCATGGTGGCTTGGGTGTGTCATTTACACTCAGTGGGATGCACAGGGAAACTAAAAGATCCCAAGATTCAAAGTTAGAGATGGAAACCAGAACTTACACCTGGAAAAGGAGCCCAGCTGCCACATCAAACAATACAAATATTGGAATGCTTAAATACTACTGGGATTTCCAGCATCCCAGAGAGGAAGAGCTTTTTGGGGTAAGGCAGCTGGTAGTGCCAGATGGGAGAGAAAATTCCTGCCCTGGACTTGTCATTCCATCCCTCCCAGCAAGGCCTGTGTTCCCTGCCTTCCCCAGGGAGCTGTGCCCATTCCAGCTGTGCCCATTCCAGCTGTGCCCCAGGCCCTCAGCCACAGTCCCACCCACTCCAAGCTGCACTGAGTGTGTTCCAAGGAGAAGCTTAAAGCCAATGGAGGATTTAATTTTAATTCATTTTATGAGTCTTTGTTCTCTGGCCACAGACAGCAAAGCTCTGGGCACAAATCACTGCCATCCCTTGGATCACCATTTCCTGAACTTCTTCCCTTGTAAGAAAAAAAGAAATAAATATTGGAGATCTCAGGGTTTCTTTGTCACTGCTGAAGCCTTCAGGAAAGGTGCTTTTACCTTGGCAGTAAATCAGCTGCACTCTGTGGTTTCTGGGGGCAGGGGCTGTTGCAGTTGTTGTATGGCCCTGTCAGATCCTGAAACAACTCTTTAATTCTGTGCTTACAGCACTGCAGGCCAAGGTGAGCAATATACATATCTGTAAATACAGCTTTCCTTCTGTATTCCATGGGCCTCCAGTGCATTCTGTTGGTGCTGAAGCCGTTTAAAACAAATACCAGATCTTTATAAATGCTGAATTACAAATTCCACTGTGAGCCACGTGTAGTTTCCTTGTGTCATCATAAATAACCATTTTTTTTCTGAAAAGACTCTACATCTTAGTAAAGCTTGGTTCTCTTCAAGTCTCACAAATGTATCTTTAGTTGATTGTTTATTACATTTAAGGTTGTTGTGGAAATTCCAACAGGAATCAGGGAGGCAGCTCCAGGTTCCAAGCTGGACTGTTCCTTGCAGTGCTTTTTGTTTTCCCCAGCCAGAGGAGCTAATGGATGCTGTAAATGAGCCCCCAGGTAAACAAGGGTTTAACCACTGCATCACAAGTGGGCCCTGGACCCTGTTTGTGTTTTTTCATTTCTAATTGACTGCTGTTAAGTGCTCCTGCTGATTGCAGGATTTCTAGTGGTAGATGAATGTTGATATCTGATTAATGAATTTGCACGACAAAGAAGAACCAGAATTAATGACTGTGGTTCAGGAAAAGCTGGGAACAGGTGGGCTTTGGGAAGTGCTGACCCTAGTTTCCCTTTCAGACTGCCAATGCCACCACTCTGAGCTACCTGGTGACGGGGCTGAAGCCAAACACCCTCTATGAGTTCTCGGTGATGGTGACCAAGGGCAGGAGATCCAGCACCTGGAGCATGACAGCACACGGGACCACCTTTGAATTAGGTACTGCTGGGCTCTGCAAGGGCTGGGAGAGTCCCAAGGAAACCTCCACCTGAAATCCTGCTCATTAACACTGGCTGAGTAGTTCAGTCGGAAATTCTGATTAGAAAACAAACAACATACTTCAAAATTGCAAGGGATGATTGCAGGGGAATTTACATCAAATTACAGAGAAGTCATGAATAATGTACCACAGTTCATGGGCAGGAGAGAAGAAAGTCTCACAAAAAGCACATTAGCAGCAAATACAAAGAAAACACTTCAGCAAATCATAATTAAAATTTGCTGTAAATGTGATGATAATTGTTACAGAGTGAGAAGGTGCATGAGGCAAATGAAGACAAAAAAATCCTAGTAGGAATTAAGACATCCAAATGAGCCCTAAATTCCTGTTCAGTGCAGAACAGAGGAGAGTTTGTAGCTGCCAGGAAAAGCTCAGGCCCAGGGAGTGACTGTGAGGGCCAGGCCTCTCCCCAACCTGCCCCTCATTAGCTCTTCTTACCCTGCAGCGTTAAATGAACTTTGAGCAATTAAATTTACTGCTTATTATGCTTAGGGTTCTCTTTAGATGGACTGTGGAGGACAAGGAGCCCATCCAAATGAGCCCAGAGTTCTCCTTCTAAATTAAAATACAACCAAAAATCAAACATGCAAACAATTAGGGAGAGTTTCCAGATATTCTGTCATAGAAATTCTGTAATTTCTGCTTAAGAAAAAGCAAACCCAGGATAAAATCTGAGCTCTCTGAACTTAACTCTGAAGTCCCAGTGAGCTTCAGTTGCTTTTGAAAGCATTGTCGAGGTTTTGGGTGGGAATTCCATGGTGTGGGGCCAGCTCTGGGCTGGGGCTCCTTTCCCAGCCCACATGAAACACTGCATTTGGTATTTCTGCTGACACATGTTCAATCCCCAGCCATAACTCTGCTCTGAGTGCAGGCACTGTAAAAGCTGCACAAATAAAGTGTTTTTAAAAGGAATTTGACACAAAGCCCCTGAGCAAGGGCACAATGCAGGAGGGCTCGGTGCATTTTAATAGGTTGAAGTGGTTGTAAGAAGTATCTGCAAATATGACCCAAAAGCTGAGGAACTAAGGAGAGAATTTAAAATAGAAATCTTAAAAACAGGCTAAATACATTTTCTCAGAGCAGATCTTCTGATTTATAATACTGGCTAAATTCCTGAGTGAGTGGCTCATTATTTTGGGCTAGTCCTGCAAACTTGTGTAGGACTTGTTCCTAAAAGGAAAATAGGGAATTCTGGGCTCTGTGTTGTGTGTGTATTCCTGATCTCCTGTGAGCTACTCCTGATTTTCTATTTCTGTTTCCTCTGAATCCTGTTTTTACATATTTGGGGTAATAGTTACAAAAACTTCTGTGCTTTGGCTGTCCCTGATTTCCAGCTCTTCATTACAGGGATAATTGGTGGCCATCCCAGAGGATTTGTGGATGAATTTCTAATAGGTCACATTATAAAGCTCAGGAAATGCAGAAAGTTAGGTGGTGCTGTGGTTGTATTAAATGCTCAAGGTGGATTTGTCCCCTCAGAGGCATCCTGGATTTCAGGATGTGCCACTGCAGGGATGGCCAGTGCCCTCTGGAGGCTCCAGTTCACAGCAAGGATTTCTGTTTCCTGCTGGAGCAGTTTGTGCTGTTCCCTGAATTTTTGTCAGGAGGGCTGATGGGGAGAAGGAAAACTTTCCCCTCCTTTCTCTCCCTCAGTGCTGCTCTCTGGCAACCTAAGGAAAAAGGTTGGCCAGTTCTGTTCAGCAAATATTTCTGCACTTGAAAACCTCTGAGGTGCAGATGCCTTCCAGATTACAAATCATTCCTCAGGAGGTCAATCAGCCATGCCAGCTTTGCCCAGAGATTGTTCCCCAGAGCAGCTGTGGCTGCCCCTGGATCCCTGGCAGTGTCCCAGGCCAGGTTGGACAGGGCTTGGAGCACCCTGGGACAGTGGGAGGTGTTCCTGCCCATGGCAGGGGTGGCACAGGGTGGGCTTTAAGGTCCATTCCCACCCAAACCGTTCCAGGCTGGTATCATTCTAAGCTGCTGGTGGATTCACTTTGCTGATTGGGATTTAAGTGGCAAATGGGCACTTCTGGGTCTGAGTCCCACCACAGACTTGGAAACAGGGAGATTCTTCAGATACCTGCCTATACAGAATGGATCTTCCACCAGTTTGTGGGATTTTTCTGATGACTGAAGAAATTCAGGTGAGAAGTCAATGGCCCCAGGTTTTTGAGGATGCTCAGTCATGGATCACATCTGGTGCCAGGAGTGCTCTGGAAAGGGGGCACTCCTTATGGGATGGAGGCACTGCCACTGGATGGCATTGGCCAGTGAGGGGTGAATCAGTGAGGCACTACAGGAGGGGGGGATCTACAGAAGAGAATAACCCCGATATAACTGCATTCCACCCCAGATGGAGCTCCAGGGCCCCGGGGGCTGCTCCCCTGGTGTGACAGAGCAGTGCTGACTCCCTGGTTTGTGTTGCAGTGCCCACCTCTCCCCCCAAGGACGTGACCGTGGTGAGCAAGGAGGGCAAGCCCCGCACCATCATCGTCAACTGGCAGCCGCCCTCGGAGGCCAACGGCAAAATCACAGGTGGGCCACGGGGTCTGCAGGGGCTCACAGCCTTCTCTTCCTCCTGTACCTCCCCAGAATGTGCTCACATCTAAACTACCTGCACTGGCAAAGGGAAGTGGAATCAGAAATCCAATTGAAAGTCTGAGTATCTCCATAACCTTTGCTTGTGCTGTTCTAATAGCAGGGCTCCAGCAGTTATCCCCAGTGCCTCTGGCCCGGCAGAGCTTCATTCAGGAGAAGACATCCCAGTGCTCTTTGTCATCTTTGTGGCATTTTTGTGTCACAGAACAGACTTCAGAGCAGTTTCCTGTTCCCCTGACAGAACCATTAGGAGTAAATTTGTTACTTGGTTTTAACTGCATCACTGCCACATAGGATAAATCACTTTTCAGAAAGTAATAATTACTGAATCCCTTCTATAATTTCTGTTCAGATTTTCATTTGGAAGGGCTTTCTGAAATAATCCACTTCAATTTTAATTTGTTTAAAGCTGAAATCAGAGTTTAATGGCATGTTGTTTGCAGTGTTTGGTTTGGGTCTGAGCTCACAATGAGCCACAGTGCAGAATCAAACCTGGGACCCACCTGACTGGGCAGGGCTGGAGCCCAGGCTTTGGGCAGGAGACTAAACCTGATTAAATCACTGGGAAAAGGCAACAAAATGTTTCCTCTCTGTGGGAAAGGATTGACTGGAGACACAGGAGCCTTTAGAGGGATTTGGCTGCCAGTAAGGGGCACAAATATCTCACACTGGGGCACACCTGAGGGAAGGGAGACAACTACAGAGAGCAGCATTTACTTGCACAGGGCTGGCAAAATTTTCCCATTGTCCAGCTCCAAAATCCCCTGGCAGTGAAGGGAACCCTTGGAACAGAACTGTTCAGTATTTATCAGCTTTTGCACAAGCAGCAGTTAACAGCTTAAAAATGAACTCAGTTGGTGATTCAGGGCTAAGCCCGAGTGCAGACGGCACCAGCTCCCCTTTCCCAGAGCCCATCTCCAGCTCCCCTTTCCCAGAGCCCATCTCCAGCTCCCCTTTCCCAGAGCCCATCTCCAGCTCCCCTTTCCCAGAGCCCATCTCCAGCTCCCTGTTCCCAGAGCCCATCTCCAGCTCTCCTTTCCCAGGGCTGAAGCAGTTTTTGGGATGTGGGGCCCGAGTGCCCTCTGGTGGGAACAGCCCCATTGGCCAAGGGCCTGGCACTAATTAATTACTCATTAACTCTGTGCTGTCAGTGATGCCAGAATTCCAAGGGGTGATGTCATTCCATGGAATGCTCCCTTGGCTGGGATGGGCTGGGAATGCTGAGATGGGCCAGTCTGGGTCCCACATCATTAGAACTGCTAATTAGGACACTCTGAAGTTAATTTAGTACTTGTGCCTCTAGACTGGTTTCATATATATATACANTATAACTATATATAGTTATATAAAAATTTATATTTCCATATATGTTACATATAAAAGAAATACTTGAAGCTACATATAGATATAAATAATGATACAAATACATAAATAATATATGGAAATATTTANAACTGCTAATTAGGACACTCTGAAGTTAATTTAGTACTTGTGCCTCTAGACTGGTTTCATATATATATACACACTCATATCTATATATCTATATATCTATATATATATATAGATATAGATATAGATATATTCATATATATATAGATATATTACAGATATAGAGATACATGGATATGCAATAGATATATGTATAACAGATATAATTATATCTGTTTATATAACTATATATAGTTATATAAAAATTTATATTTCCATATATGTTACATATAAAAGAAATACTTGAAGCTACATATAGATATAAATAATGATACAAATACATAAATAATATATGGAAATATTTAATATATATTGTGTTGTATACAATACGTATTAAATACAGATTCAAGTCTTTATGTGTATATAAATATTTAGAGGGTCAAGTGTTTATTTTATGCTGATCTGTGTTTCTTGTATAAAAAAGCTCTAAAGCTTTTACTGTACAATAATTGGTGATTTCACTGTATTTTAATAACACAACATAAACTCTTCCCATACCTTTTATTTCTGGGATGTTCAGGGCAGCCTCAGTTCTCTTCTAATTCTTGTTGCATTTGTTAATACACTGAAAAATAATGAAATAATTATAAACACAAGTTATTTCTCTGTGTGTGAGAATGTTTTGTAGTTTTAACCTAATTTAAATAATATCATTAATTTTTGAGGATGTTTTGATAACGGCAGCTTTACATTATTTTACTTCCTTTGCTCTATAATAGGTAAAGGGACGGAAGTAGCAATTTGTCCATGTTCAGGGAATGGTGATCAGAAATAATTTGATATTTTAAACGGCTTTTTTCTCTTACCATCTGTTTTGATCAGTTCAGAGGGAAGGTGGGAGGGGGCTGGCTGACATTTGACCGTGGTTTTAGCATTTGCCAAAGTCAGAGCCCCCTTGGGAAGGCCCCGGTGTCCCTGGCACACCGAGCATCTCCCCGTGTCCTTCCATGGCTGGAATTGTCTCTCCCTGCCCAGGGTACATCATCTACTACAGCACGGACGTCAACGCCGAGATCCACGACTGGGTCATCGAGCCCGTGGTGGGCAACAGGCTGACACACCAGATCCAGGAGCTCACCCTGGACACTCCCTACTTCTTCAAGATCCAGGCCCGCAACTCCAAGGGCATGGGGCCCATGTCTGAGGCCGTGCAGTTCCGCACTCCCAAAGGTACCCTGCTCCCGGGGCTCTGCGCTCACCCTGCCGCGGGCTCGGGCTGGCCTGGAGCGACTCCCTCGGGCTGGAGCGCAGCTCCTGGCTGTTCCACAGTGCCTGGGGGATGGATCTCCTCTTCTGTTGTTACAAACCCGGGTGGCTGCAGTCAAAGTCCGGGTCCTGTGGTCACATCTGGGAATGGGATGGTGCAGGGGGAGCTCGTGGGATGCACCAGGCCCCTAAGTCAGGATGGTGATGGGCAAGTAGTAAAGAGTAAAAATGTGAGAGAGCTTGGGAAAAATAAAATGTTGAGTTCATTGTCATAGAATCCTATCACAGAATTGGGTTGGGAGGGACCATCCGTGGGCAGGCACACCTCCACCGGTAGGCTCTGCTCCGAGCCCTGTCCAACCTGTCATTGGACACTTCTCCATGTGAGTTTTAGTGCTGAGAATCAAGAGCTGTGCCCTGTGCTGTGGGAAACTTGGAATTGTGTCTCACTCCTTCAAGCCTTGTGATGTGTCTCTTGTTTTTTCCTCCCTGTGCTTGCCCCACTAAGCTGAGTCCTCAGATAAAATGCCCAATGACCAAGGTAAATGAACAGCCACATTTCTCTTCTCTCCATCCCTCACTGTCCTGCTTTGCTGTCCATGTGCTGTGACGTTTTTCCAGTGGAACAGATCCTGCTGTGCTGGCAGGGGAGAGCTGCAGGTCCTGGCCGTGGGGGGGGATGTGAAGGGATCTCTGTTGAGGTGTCCCTGAAGGGCCAGGGGGGCTGTGCCAGCCCTGAATCCTTCTGGGGAATGGCTGTGGAGCCAGTGGTGCCCATCCAGCCCCTGCCCACATCTGAGGGGGTGGAAGATCAAAGAGATTCTGCTTAGCACAAGTGCTGCTTGGATTCATTCCATAATAAAGGCAGGGAAGCCCTGGAAAGCTCTGTGCAGGAGAGATTCTGCCTGTCAGCTCATTTGGAGCCCAGACTCTCCTGAGGAGCCCAGCACTGGCTCCTAAAAGCCTTAAGGTTTTAAAATGTTTGCTTGAAAAATGGGAGCTTTGAGCTTCCTACATGGCTTTAGAAGGTGAATGTCCCAGGGCACTTCTTGCTTTCTTCCAAATAACCTACAAGCCCCATAAAAAGGGGGAGAATTAGTCTGAAGGGATGAGTTAAAAAGGCCATTGGCAAACAGCTTAGACATCCAATTAAAGAGATCCTAAAGGGGCTCTGAGGGAGCTGCTCCTCACTTGGCTCCTCAGCTTGGTGCTTGCAGTAATTTATTAAATGTGCTTTTACTCTGTACCAGGTGATGCTGGTAGCTGGGGCAGTCAGGGAGTGAATTGATCCCCATCCCTGTGAGCTGGAGGTGGGGCTGAGCTTTGGGCTGTCTGGGCAGCAGATGCTCCAGTGTCACTGTCCTTCTCCCCTGCAGCAGGAGGGAATGGGGAAGGTTACTGGGTTTCAGGTGAAGGTTGCTGTTTTCTGTTTCTCCCTGTTCCAACCCCATGTCCTGTGTTACATCCTAAAGTAACACGTTCTCCTAGTCATGATCAGTTTTTATCACATCTGTTACTTACAGATCATCAAAGGCAAGAGTTTTGTCTGAGAATTCCTGTAAGGACACGGGGAGAGCTGAGATCATGGCAATGGCTGAAATGTGGGAAAGGGGAAGGCAGAGGAAGTGCAGGAGAGGAGCTGAGGAGCTGCCCTGTGACAGCATCACTGAACTGTCAGACTGGGACCTGCAGGAAGGAGCCAGCAAGTGACTCAGGCTGGGAGCAAAACCAGATGGGATTGATGCTCTGCCCTTAGGGATTCTGTCCTTTTCTCTCTTGGTCTGCTTTAATGTTTTCCTTCTGAGCTCAGCACACTATTCTGTTTTCCCACACCCTTCTGCACAGAGCTTGGTCAGAATTCAGGGCTTGTTGCTGTCAGGCTTCAGGTGGTTGCACTGGCCTTGTCCTAAAGCAAAGATTAAGGTGTCTGATGGAGGAAACCCACAGTGAAAATGTTCTCTCTGGATCTATTCTAACATGGAGGTTCAAAAGGCTGAATGAAAAACAATTCTAGAAAATGCTGTATTCAACTGTGCCTTAAAATAGGTTGCACTGTGTAAGAGATAGAGCTCCCTGGAATTTATTTGAAGGTTTAAACTGTTGCTCTGTGGGTTTAGGAACTGGATCCTGAGAAGCACCTTGGTTAGGTACCTGAATTTCATCTTAAATTCATCAGGGAGGACATGGGTTCCATAAGGATCACTGTGGATTGTCTCTCTTACCCCTGATTTGATGTTCCTTGCTGCCCTCAGGGCAGTTATTCCCCCTCTCTCGTGCTGTTATTCAGGACACTGAGCTGCACTTGGCCAAGCACAGGTCCTTGCAGAACTCACTGGAAGCACTCCTTGTGAATAATTCTCATTCTTATCAGTTAATTTGTTGTTAATCTTGTTAATAGGCTCCACATGGATTTTTTTATGGTGCTATTTTAACAAAACATTGCACAGCACTCTGTCAGATATTTCCTGGAGGCCTAAATGCAGTATATTTTATATATCTCTCATTATATATCTGCATAGTTACTGTTACCAGCCACGTTTATGGGCTGACATTCAGCTTTTGAAAATACCTGTTTTCCATAAAGCAGAAAGATGGATATGAAGTGTGTGCCAGCTCCTCTCCATTCCCTTTTCCATCATCTCACCTGCATTAGGGCTGCTACCCTTGAGGTGCTCAGGGTATCTGATTGCTCTCCCAAAATATTGCTGGTTCTTCATGTTCCCCTCTCTTCTCTGCCTGGAACAGCTCCTCAAGCCAGGTTCAGGGATTCTGAGTCCATCTGGGGGGTTCCCACCTTTCCAGGACAGGTTAAGTGGCCAGACAGACACAAATACATCACACACAAACTAAGGTGCTGTTGCAGTCTGTCTCTGCTGCTGCAGGATTACTGCTCCCCAAGAAGGGAATCCTGGGGCTGTGTCCCCTCCATCCTGGCAGGTCCCATTTGTCCTGCAGTGCTTCCTTTCCATCACTGCAGGCTCCCTGCACACACAGAACCTTCTCCTTGCTCCCTCCCAGGTTGTCACTGCCCCTGCCCCTGCCTGCTTTTGCCATTTGTCTTTATTTCAGTTCACAGGCTCTCACTTGAGGTTCAGTTTCCATTTGTTACACATCCTTTAACACTTAATACTTCTTGTTTAAAGGGGATTTTTAACAGAAAAAAATCCTTCTCCTGACAGGGAAACTGCCACACTGCCTGAATTTTTGGAGGGTTTTTTTTTTGTAGAACAGTGTGAAAATGGGTAAAATATTCTGGATTTCTGTAACCAGAGGAATATTGTTCTTTGCACCATTACTGAATGTTCCCCTTACTCTTAGTGTTTTTGGCATTAATTTTGCATTACTGCATTTTAATGAAAACACAGAGTGGAAGGACCAGGTTTGGATATAACTCATTCATTGTTCCCTCAGGTTTCATCAAAACCATTTTTGTGGTGCTTTGGTGTCACTTGTGGTTCACAGGAGGGAACAGGGAGGAGCTGAAAGCAAGAGTTTATGGATAGGCAGGGCCTTAATATTACATTTACTGTGTTTGGGATCCTCCACCCATTTCCAGTCTCCCTCAGCTGCTGGAATTGAGTGGTAGGAAAAGACACCTGGATAATTCCTGTTTCAGGGTGATGAACTCTCAGTACAAGTGCAGCAAAACCGTTTCCTCAACATGTACCTGTGCCTCACTGCTAATGGGCTTTATTAGCATCTTTAAAGTGAAATTAGGAGATGCTCCTGAGCTATAAGAGGGAAGTAATAACTGGGAAACTGTTAAAGAGCTTCTTGGGAGAACTGGCTCTGTCCTCAGAGAAACAGGTGCTGTGCATATCCAAATGGTTTTGTAGGGATAGAAAAGGAGGGAAAAGCTGCTCCTGGGGGCTCGGGGAGGTTCTCAGGAAGGACTCAGAGGTGCTGAATTGTGTCTGTGTGTAAAATTCCACTGTGTCCAACCCTTGCAGCCTCGGGATCTGCCGGGAAGGGGAGTCGCCCCATGGACCTGGGCCCAGACTACAAACCCCCGCTGGGAGGTGAGTGTGGGCCAGAGCTTCTCCTTGCTCCCAGGCTGGGGTCACCCAGGGAATATTCCAGCAGCAGAGGAGTTCCTGCTGCTGCTGAGCTCTCGTGGCATTTCCATAACCACAGCTGCTCCCAGCGTGGTGTGAAATGGCCGCTGGAGTGAGAAATAATTCTGTAGGAACAGATGAGGAAGAAAAGCCTCCTCTGCTGCTTCTCCTGATCAGTGCTGTGTGTTGGGATTTCCTGTCCTCAGGGAATGCTCCCTGGTGTTGGATAAAGGGTTTCCTTTGGAGCCAAGTGACCCCTGGAGGCTCCTGATCCAACTCCAGTGCTTGGTGGCTCCAAGGGGAGCCCGTGGTGCTGCAGGTTTAGCAGGATCCCAGACTGACTCTGCTGAGAGTGGTGAGGTTTTTGTGATGATTGAGTAGGCTGCACCTAAATTGTGACAGACTTAGTAGGAAATGGATCTGTAAATCAACTTCCAGATGAACAATTGTACAGAAACAGTTGGCAAATGCCAAAGAAACAAACATTTCTCCTGAGATCCATCCCCTGCTGCTGATCTGCAGGATTCCAGGTGTCTTTGGTGAGCACTGCTTGCTTTTCCTGTGTACTAACTGAGCCTTTTCTCCCCTCCCAGGCAGTAACAGTCCCCACGGCAGCCCCACGTCCCCCCTGGACAGCAACATGCTGCTGGTGATCATCGTGTCCGTGGGCGTCATCACCATCGTCATCGTCGTCATCGTCGCCGTCTTCTGCACGCGCCGCACCACGTCCCACCAGAAAAAGTAACGGGGCTGGGGCTGGGCCCTGCCTGGCTCAGGGAACCCCATTGCTTATCCTTCTTGGTGCTTTAGAGGTTATTCCTTGTGATCCTGCAGCCTGTGGGTGCTGCTGCTGGCCTGGTTTTCCTCTCTGTGTCCCAGAGTTCCAACCATCAGTTCACACACAAATCAGGCAGTGCTTCCACGTGTGCCTGCACTTGCCCCCACCCCAAGGAGAAATGGTCATTTCCAAGTTTCCAAACTGGAGCCAATCCATGTGTTGGGAGCTGGGAGAGCTCCAGGGCTCAGGCAGCCCCTCACTCTTGCATGGGTGGGCTCAGTGCACGATCTGTGCTGACATTATCCAGGTTTTAGTAGGATCACTGGAGTGGAATCTGAACATGGGGCTAGATTCCTTAGAAAAGTGCTCCAAAATCCCAGTGTTTGTATCTGAATTAATCTGCATTAATACTGCAGCAGTGATGCTCCCACTTAGGGGCTCCTGCAGGGTCTCTCTGCGTGTTCTTTGCAAGACCAGAGCTGTATTTGAAGTTAGAAAAGATGCTGTTATGCAAACCAGGTTTTTAAGGAAGTGATGGAAAGGCAGGCTTGGATAATCTGCAGTTGCTGTGCTGCAGGAGAGGGAGCAGGGATGGAGGAGCTGGCCCTGCCACACCTGGCAGCTGGGGCTGTGCTTAGGAGGGGGCAACAGGGATGGGTCAGTGCCAAGAGATGTGTTTTATTTTCAGGGCAGAAATAACCCTGTGAAATCTCAATTTCTGAATGCCCTCAGCCAGGGAATAACCTGATCCCTGCCACTCATCAGCTCCAGTGGGAGCAGGATTTGGGAGTCACCCCTGCCAGAGGCTCTGTCAGTGACATTTACCAATGTCTGAGCCATTCCCAGGAGCTCTGCTCCCAAAGGGACCCCAGCTTTGCCATGGCCCAAAGTGAGGAGTCAGTGTGGAGGGAGTGCTGAAACCTACATTTTAGTTTCCCAAAATTCTGCTATCCCAAATCTCTGCCTCACCGTGGTTTGCTGCTGCTGCTCAGCACAATGGGAACCTCCCCAGTGGGATGTGTCCAGCTGAGTGGGGCTGGAAGGAACATTCCTGTCATTAATCCCGTGTTCCCATCCTCTTGGGGTAACTGCCTGGCTGCACCTCCTTCTCCAGCTGCTGCTGGAGCTTGATGAGCCCAGGATAGGGGCAGAGCATTGGAATGTTCTCTCAATAGCCAGGATTTCTGCACACTTAACTCTTGCTAAGGCTGGGCTGCAGAGCCAGGGCTGCACACGGGGTACCACCAGAGACAAATTCCATGGCACCGGAGTTCAGGATGTGCTTTGAGGTGTCAGTGGGGCTTGTGTGCAAAATTCAAAGCTCCCTGCCCAGCTGGACTCAGGACCTGAGGGAAATCCCAGGGAAAAGTTGCCTTTTCCAACAGGAGAGGAACATATTCTTTGCTTTCCCTCCCAGGAAACGAGCTGCCTGCAAATCCGTGAACGGCTCCCACAAGTACAAGGGCAACTCCAAAGATGTCAAACCTCCAGACCTTTGGATCCATCACGAGAGGCTGGAGCTGAAACCCATTGATAAATCCCCAGATCCCAATCCCATCATGACAGACACCCCGATCCCTCGCAACTCGCAGGACATCACCCCGGTGGACAATTCCATGGACAGCAACATCCATCAGAGGCGGAATTCCTACAGAGGTGGGAGGCTGTGAGGAGTGAAATACATTTTACTGTGCCTGATAAAATCACTTGATTGAGAGATAAAAAAGTTATTCTTATTTTCCAAGTAGTGAATTGGGTTTGTCCTGGTTTCTAAGACTCTGAAAAGGTTGGATCACATGTTTCAGTGAGGAAATGGAGCATCCAAGGGTTGTAGCATTATTCTGTCATGGTAAATACTGATTAGTGATGGGAAGATCATCTCACTTTATATTAAACTTTCACTGGAGTTGTTTCTGACCTTTCAGCCCAGAGCTGAGCCACTGCCAGAAGTTTGCACTGGAGCCTGGAGAGTTCCTGCAGTTCCCCCAGATCCTCACCCTCTCTGTCTTCTCCCACCTCCCAAAGGGGAAAAGGGCTGTTTCTGTCACTGGTGACTCCAGAGCTGCCTGGGAGCAGGATTGAGGGAGGAGTGCTGGGAAGCAGGAGGTTGCAGGAGCCTGTCTGCAGAGCAGTAACATCCCTGTTTCCCCCCAGGACACGAGTCTGAGGACAGCATGTCCACGCTGGCGGGGAGGAGGGGCATGAGGCCCAAGATGATGATGCCTTTTGATTCTCAGCCACCTCAGCGTAAGTGAACACCCCCATTCCTGCTGGAGCCACTCCCTGCTCCCAGGAAATCCCATCCTGACGGGAGGCTCCTGAGCCCCTCCTGTTGCAGGCAGAGTGAGGCCACGTTAGAGGGACTGGGAGTGGCTGCACTGGGGTGAGGGCAGGAGTATGGCCACATCTGTCTGTCCCAGTCTGGGGCTCTCCAGGGACAGCCTGAGGGTCTGGCTGCTCCTTGCAGTCATTCCCTTGGGACTCTGCCAGTGTCCAGCTGTTCCACAGGAGCTGGAGAGAGCTGGAATGTCTGTCAGGTTCCCCACTGTTGGTTTTCCCCTCCCATCCCCTTTGTCTCTGCAGTTGTTGCTCTCTGAGCCTTCTGACTTTACTCTGAGTTCCTTGAGAACTCTTTGCCTTGGGATCCTTCTCTGATACCAAAATTACCATTATTAAGAATTATTTTAGGAATTAAACAATATATCTGGAGTTTTCAAATGACTCCAAGATGGAAAGGGACTTAGCTGAACCTCTGAACAGCCAGACTGAAACCCTGTGTGAGAAAACCAGTGGGAAGCTCAGGAGTTACTGTGTAGGGGCAGAACTGGGAGGTAAAATCACACCAAGCTCACCTGGGTGAGCTTTAGACTTCCCTGAGCTCTGTGATCGTGTTCCACCTGTAGCTAGGTGCCTGCTGCCACAGCCCTTCTGTTTTATGGAATTTTCAGAGTAGTCCATTACATTTCCACTTTCTTTTTGCTTTAATTAAAAACTGAACTGAGGACTTGGTGTTCTTGATCTCTAGCTACTTTTTCAAATGTCCTGATTGCTCAGTTTGTGAATTTTCTTCTTCTACGACCTTTTGCCAAGAGTAGCATCTGGTTTCTTGGTTTTAGACTAAGCAGTCTGATCTCCATGTTGTCTCCATGTTGGAACCCTGGAAAAGCTGAGAATTTTAGGCTTTAATCCCAGCTCTAACAGAAAAGAAGATAACAAACCCACATCTCCCAGCTCTCTGTGTGAGGGGGGAGCAGAGGATGCAGGTTTACACTGAATTCCTGTGTCCAGCATGGGTGTGTGACAGGTGCCTGTCCCGTGCCGGGCTCTGGACAAGCCTGGCTGCTTCCCCCTCCATCACTCCTGCCTTTCCTGGGGGCACAGAGCAGGCCCAGGCCCTACTGGTGCCGAGGGCTGGAGCTTGGCTTTGAGACTTGGGCTCTCCATCCTGCTTGGGACAGCTCTGAGGGGCCCCAGCCCCAGGCTCTGGTTTCTGGCAGTGGAAAGTTCAGTGTGGGCTCTGCAGGGGCTCTTCTGGCAGGATCCATGGGGAGCTCACCCTGCACATGGGGCCCTTTCTCCATGAGCCCCCCACCAGGACCATTCCACGTGTCCTGCACAACCTTCCATGGCTTTCTTCGAGCCCCTGGAGCATTCAGGTGGAGTTATTAATTACCTCCTGGGTAATGAATGATGGTCATTCACTGTGCCATTTTAGTCTAATTGCAGTAATGGTGTGTACCTAGTGACATCCTTCTTTGCCTCCTGAATACAGAAATTCTGCAAGGATATTGGGAAGCAAAGGGCTGTTTATTGTTCGACATGCCTCATTTCCTCTTTATCAATATACTATATACAGATAACAGATCTGAATTCTCTTTATTCTTCTGAATTTTCCTTGGAATCAAGCAGTGCATTAAGAGCTGGTAGCACAGCTACCAGCTGTGATTTTTTTTTATCCCAAGTGTGTTTGAGGTGTGCTAACCCAGGGGTTTGGAGCTGAGCTGTAAGTCAGCCAAGGGTCTGGCTCTCTGCTGGAGCAGGAGCAGGGAGGGGAGCCCCCAGCCCATCCCGTGTGCGTGTGTGTTAAGTGTTTCTCTGTCTTGTGTTCATCCACAGCTGTGATTAGTGCTCATCCCATCCATTCCCTCGACCCCCCTCACCACCATTTCCACTCCGGCAGCCTCGCCTCTCCAACCCGCAGCTTCCTGCACCACCAGCTGAGCCCGTGGCCCCTGGGCTCTGCCATGTCCCATTCGGACAGGGCCGACTCCTCAGGTGAGAGAACACCCGCAGGGAGGTGGTGCTTGGTGGAACAGTGAGGGAAACGCCTCAGATCGGAGCCTGCAGCTGGGTCAGTCTCCTCTCCGGGGTTCCCTCAGGGATGGGTGAACTACAGACAACTTGCAGGATGGGCTGGGCTTTGCTGGGTAGGCCAGATATTGATCCTTGACATCCGTGGTGGTGTCCTTGGGAAAGGGGGATTCATGTTTTATACACGGCTCCAAATGGGAATTCTTCCTGCTAAAGCCTCTGGCCCTGGAGTCTGAAGCATCACATTAACTCTGAGCTGCTTCATGGGATAACTTTTCCCCTACTTGAAACACTTTGAAAACAGCAGGGAAGGGAATTCCAGGCTTGGCTGTGCTGACAGTGGGGGCACACAGAGAACGGGGGTGATTTCCATGCAGCACTTTCAGGCTTGGTCAGAATCATTTGCAGTAGTTTTAGAGAGCACTGAAGTCTCCAGTGCTCTGAGAAATTCCAAAGCAATGGTATTGCTAAATGGGCACATGGGTAATGTATTGGGAGGAAGCCAACTCTGAGCTTCTCTGCTTTAAGGGGTCACATTTGAAGGGGTCACAGCCAAAAGTGTTGTTTCCTTATAAAAACAATTCCTGAGGCTGCAAGGTCCATTCCAGCCCTGACCATTCCATGAGTCCCAGTAAATGGATTTCAAGTGTGGCTCCTCTGTGACCACACAAGTGCTGTGTGCTTGAAGAGTTCCTGGTTAAAAATGCCAATCCTTTGGTACTCTGGGGTAAAAGGAGGCTGCAGATTCATGTTCCGTGCCGTTTCAGTGCCAGAGTGTTGGTGTGCTGTTGCTGGAGGTGCAATCACTCAGCTCTCAGCTCATTCAGTTCCAGGGGTGCCCTGGGAGGAGGACCTGTGTCCCTGATACAATCTTTCATGAGGCCGCCTGTAATGAGCCTCACGGCGGTGTATCAATCTCTGAGGGTGTCCGGCACTTCTCAGAACGGCTTAGACTGAGACAGCTCCTTGGGTGTGTTTTGTAAAGCAAAAGGTTTTGATAAAAGAGAAAATAACAAACTCTACAAAACCAAATCAAAAGCCATGTGCAGGGGCAGGGAAGCCACTTTACACCCAGCTGTGACACCCCAAAAAAGCACCCAGCACCACCGTGCTCTTTCTTATGTGCTTATTATTTTAGGAGGGCTTTTGGTTTGCTGCCCAACAGAAATAGCTGCAGGGTTTGAGAAACGTTTCCGAGATCCAACCAATGCCGCTGTTCTGGCACCGGGCCAGTTATGGTGAGAGAAGAACAGAAAGTTCTGGTGGTGCTTCCTTAAAAATGAGGGGTGAAACTGAAACCCTTTCCTTATGTGGAAACATCCACTTGGGTATGAGGATGCACGGCAAGGCGTCCCTGTGTGCCTGGAGCCCGCTGCAGTCAGGAGTAACCCCGGGGTGTGTGTGTGTGTGTGTTGCAGAGTCCGTCCGGAACACGCCCAGCACGGACACGATGCCGGCGGCCTCGGCCGTGCCCAGCGTGGAGCTGCCGGAGGCCGAGGGGCCGTTCNTCGCACCCCCTCAAGAGCTTCGCCGTGCCCGCCGTGCCCGCCGCCGGGGGCCCCTTCGACCCCGCCCTGCCCAGCACCCCCCTGCTGACACAGCAAGGTCAGGGAGGGGCGCCAAGCCGGGAAATGGGGATTTCGGGAACAAAGGGAGGGCAGAGTTGGGCATCACAGGAAATACAGCAGAGGCTGGGGGGATATTGTTGGTGTCATTTTTGGTATCCAGATAAAGATAATTTAAAGCCAACACTCCATAATTGAAGTGTTCCTTTTCTCCTGGTAGAATCCTTTTCCTTCATGGAATCATCCCAGCCTGGTTTGGGTTGGAAGGAAGCTTTAAAGCCCATCCAGTGGCATGCACTGCCATGGGCAGGGACACCTTTGACTAGCCCAGGCTGCTCCAAGCTCTGTCCAGGCCGACCTTGGACACTGCCAGGGATCTGGGCTGCTCTGGGCACCCTGTGCCAGGGCCTCCCCACCCTCCCAGCCAGGAATTCCTTCCCAGTATCCCATCTGTCCCTGGCAGTGGAAGCCATTCCCCCCTGTCCTTACTCTACTCCTTCCAGGAGTGCCCCTGACCGTGTCCCAACCCCTTCCAGCTCCCGGGCACGCGGTGCACGCGGTGAAGACGGCGTCCATCGGCACCTTGGGCAGGACTCGGCCGCCCATGCCCGTGGTGGTGCCCAGCGCCCCCGAGGTGCAGGAGACCACGCGGATGCTGGAGGACTCGGAGAGCGTAGGTACCCCTGCCCGGGCTGCCAGGGCTCGGGGGCTCTGCTCCCACAGCTCCACTGCCCGGGAATCCGCGCAGGAAAGGTGGGGAAATGGCTTCTGCAGGGAGGGTCCTGCTGAATCCTGCAGCTGCAGCTTCCCCAGCTCCGCAGAGCATTCCCAGTGCCATTGTCAGGCTCTGCAGAGCATTCCCAGTGCCACTGCCATTCCAGAGCTCTGCAGAGCATTCCCAATGCCATTCCCCAGCTCTGCAGAGCATTCCCAGTGCCATTGCCACTACAGAGCTCTACAGAGCATTCCCAGTGCCATTCCCCAGCTCTGTAGAGCATTCCCAGTGCCACTGCCATTCCTGAGCTCTGCAGAGCATTCCCACTGTCACTGCACATGGAACGTTTGACATTGATGTCAGTGTGTTCCAAGCCATCATCCCAGATATGTTTGTGAATTCTCACAGGAAAGTTTCCTGACTTTTGGGAAGAGTGCAGCCAACTGTTGGGTGCCTTGGAAGCAGCTTTTAAGGAATGTTTTGGATGTGAGGCAGTGGTTCAAAACGCAAGCCAAGGAGTTGCTCCTGTGGCCATTGTGTCATCTGTTAATACACAAATATTCACTGCTGCACCACTGCTACAGGAAATGCTCATTGGGAATTTTTCTTTTTTCCCTCATTGTCCTTTTGCCACGTGTTTTACACCTGATTTTATTTCTGTATGAGCTGGTCTGGAAACCTGATCTGGTGCCCTTTTGTGCTTCTGTCTCTCCTGCTTTATTTTGTTTGGTCACTACCAAACCCATACTCCTCAACTAATTTGTAATATTTAAATTTAAATATGTAAATTTAATAATTGGATGTTTAAATATTCAAATTAAATTATTTTAAATACTTTTTTTTCATTAATTTATTAGTGCAAGGTAGAGTCAGCACAAAAAACAGGTTAAATTAAATTACTGGTTCAACTATGAGTCTTAAAATGTAAATTACCAGTTGAAATGTGGGGTTCAGGGTTGGGTAGTGATTTGAATTAATTCTGGGTTTTTAGGAGAACTGTAGGAACAAGTTTAAGGAATGAGTTTACTTCCAGCTGCTGTTTATCCCAGTCAGGAGTTGGCAGAGGATGTGCTGGGCACAGGACTGGGATGACTTTGCTGTACAGTGCAGAGGTTTAGCAAACTGGAAGCTCTTTGCTGTTGGGATAAGGAGGTTTGTGTGTGAGAACAGGTCAGGGCTGGGAACTGCTCACATGCTCACATCCGGACTCGGTCAGGATGGGTTTGGGGATGAGCCAGGCCACAGTTGGTGACAGAAATGAGACAGCTGAGCCTAAAAATGTGTGGGTTTAGCAACTATCCTGATCCCAAACCAGCTTTGCTGAAGTGATTCCTTTGAGCTTTTTTTCCTGTAAAGCTGGGAAGATCCTTCTCAAATTTCTGCTTTGGTTCAAAGGCAGGGATTGAGACAGGAAAATGGGGCTTGATCGGTGGAGCTGTGAGCCACAAGTGCCCCAGGAGCTGCACTTGGGAAAGAGGGATGGCTCACGGGATCAGCGTAGTGCTCCCTCCGGAGTGGGGTCAGGGCCTGAGCAGCAGTGCCCTGCAGTGTGTGAGTGACCTTTCCCTGTGCCCAGAGCTACGAGCCGGACGAGCTGACCAAAGAAATGGCCCACCTGGAAGGACTGATGAAGGACCTCAATGCCATCACCACGGCGTGACCGCCCGCACGTGACGCCAGCCCCGCCGCCAGCCTCGGACTCAGCCTTGGAACACAAGGAATTGTACAGAGGAAAATCTAAAGGAAAAAAAAAAAAATTAAAAAAAAAAAAAACAGAAAGAGGGACAGCACGTGAGAGCGATGGAGGGAGGAGCAGAGGAAGCAGCTGGAGGTGACCCCAGTGTCAGCAGCCCTTGTCCTGCAGCGGAGCCACGCGGGGCTCCAGCGGTGCCCGGCAGGATGGGCCACGCCAGGCCCAGCCAGGCTGGGAGCCAGCAGGACAAAAGCAAAGCAAAGTGGACTCGCCATTAGTTTTTTTTCTGGTCAGGTTTTGTCTCAGTGGTGTGATTGCCCTGCCTTTTCAGTGTTGGACATTGGCATTTATGTACAATTTTATTTGTGTTTTTATTTTATCTTTTTTTATAAAAAGGAAAAAAAATATTGTAATAAAAAAAGGGAGAAACTGTTGTTTTCCACAGCCTAGGCTGAGGTTTGACTGCTTGTTCTATTGTGTATGAAAATTCATTGCCAGTGTGGGTTGTTCTGTTTTGTTTTTTATTCTGCGTATAATTACGTCCCCTTCTGGCAGTTAATCCATGGCCTTTTGGGATGCTGCACTGCTCTTTGTAAGCTTTTTTTATTATTTTTATATTATAATTATTAAAAGCCTGACTTTCTCCTCTCATCACTGTGAGATTCCCGGTCTGTTTGAATTGAGGTGTAATTGGAGAGCCTTGTTTGTCGCTTTTTTGTGCAGTTTCAATATTTTGAGTGGGGGGAGAAGTAGCTGGGGGAGGGGAGGGGATCCCGGGGAGGGTTCATTCCTCTTGTTTTCCTGTCTTTTTCCAGTGACTGGGAGGACTGAAGAACAAGGAAACATCTTCAGCTGTACTGTGTGTCTGGTCACTGAGCCCAGGGAGAGTCTGCTTTAGGAACATCCAGAGAATTCCTCCTGGGAATTGGGGTTCTCCTGTCCAGGTGACCCTACAGGAAGCTTCTTTTGGCAGCAGTTTTGTTGGTTTAAAGGTGGAGCAGGAACCTTGGAAGTGCAGAGTGAGAGCTCAGCAAGGCTGCAGGACTGGGGCTGAGCTCCCTGGGCTCAGAGAGCTTTGGGATTTTCCCATTCCCAAGAGCCCAGATCCTGCCTGGAGAGCACCGAGTGTCCACAAGGTCCTGCAGCAGTGGCCCTGTCCCAATCCAGGGATTCCTTGCACACAAAACAAGTCAAAAATGTATTTTTTTACACTTTGGAAATCATGTAAAAATAAACCCAGTATTGGTGAGTCAGGTGCTGTTCACAGACCTGTCTGGAAAGGGAGGAGAGGGAATAGGGAGCTCCAGGGAGGGGAGGGAAGATGGATTCTCCTCCCTCTCTCTCTGCTTGCCTGGCTCTGGCCTTCTCTGCATTAAAA
>WEIU01005244.1:34383-48250 GCA_013389925.1 Aegithalos caudatus | reverse complement strand
AAAAAAAAAAAAAAAAAGAGAGGAGGCCCAACCAGCTGCCAATGAACTCCTGTGCAATTTGACTTCTAGGATAAAAGGAATCCCAAACTTCCTGATGGTTCAGGGGCTGGGATTTGGGAAGCTCAGGCCCCTCTGTGCCTCTGCCAGGAACTTTCCACTGAAATGGCAAAAAGAACTTTTCTTCCCATGATCCCCTGAAGTGGAGCTGAAGCTCCCAGTGCTGTTACTGGGAGAAGGGAGAGCCACAGAATCCCCAGCTGGGGGTGGGGTCACTTCCTTTCTTTTCCTGGACTCTCTCTTGTCATTTCTGGGCCGTTTCCTGCATTTATTTATTATTGAGGGAGGGGAGGTTGAATTAAATAAATTGTAACACCATGGGCCACCTGGATAATTAACATTTGGACTTTTAATCAGTACAATTCAGGGCAAAATAAGCTTCAGAACATGTATTTAAAGAATTAAATCCACCCCCTGGCCTGAAAGGAGGGTGTGGACCTGTTCCTTTGCCTATTTTTTACCTATACCCAAAGAAATGCCATCCTACACACACAGTATTCCCAGCTGGGGGCCTTTGTGAATATTCCTTATGTAGAACACCATGAATGTTAATATTGTCATTGAATTTGGGGAGGGGGAATATTTTTAATGATAAAACAACTGTTCAAAGTTGGTTTTTTTAAGGTTATACTGAAAAAAAAAAAAGAAAAAACATTTATTCAATTCAGTGTACAATCTGTATTGCACTTTTTCACATTTTAATGCTACGTTTTCTTACATATCCTGTGATTTTAACTTTGGAACATTGTGTATCCTTGTAGTGTCATAGTCCAGCTGTGCAGTGACAGCTTCCCTCAGACATTTGGGGAAAAGGAACAAACCAAACCTGTACATTGTTTTATGATTCTCATGTAGAAGAATTTCAAGGACTGCTGTAGATGTCTACCTTTCTGTACAATTTTTTTGCTTTCTGTAGTATTTGCTGTATCCTCTATGGCTTTTTTTAATAACTTCATGTTTATTATTTTGTATTGGGCATCCAATACACTTTTTTAATCCAATCAACTCCTGGGCTGCTTGGAGAGTTTGTTTAATTATTCCTAGTCGGTAAAGTGACCATGTTTGGGGGTTTACTTGCCCTTTTTTGGTTGCTGTGTGTTCTGTTCTCCAAAGAAAGGAGAACTGTTCTCCCTCCCTCAGGCTTTGTGCAGACACTGAACTTGGAGCATCTTCCTGTCTCCCTATTTCAAAGCTCCACAGTAAAAATATCACCTTTTAATTAGCAAGCAGAGAAGGAAGGGGTTCAAATCAATGGAAGTACAAATAACAGCCTTAATAAACCTGGAATTAATGACAAAATAATACCAAAACCATGGGATATTGCACTTTCTGTATCTGGACGGTGAAGTGCAGTAATTGATCTCCTTGTTGCCACCCCCGAGCCGATTGCAGCCTCCCTGTTTCACACTGGGGCCTCTCCCCGGTCCTCAGCCCCTGCCCGTGTCACAGCCCAGCTCTTTCTGGTCCCTCCCTTCCCCCTCGCACACTCCAGCTGGGAAGGGACCCTGGAATTCTCCCGGGGGGTGGCTCTGGTGTGGGGCAGCTCAGCTGTGCCAGAGCTGGGGAGGGGGGACAGAACTGGGGAACATTTCCCGTGTCCTGGGGAGAGCAGAAAAACCCCTCTGAGCCTGGGGGGCACTGCCCGGGCAGGAGCTGAGCTTTTGCAACCCGGACCAGGCTGGGATTCACACGGAATCACTGAGGTGGGAAAAGAGCTCCCAGACCATCGAGTCCAGCCTGTGCCCAAACCCCACCTTGTTCCCAGCCCAGAGTACTGAGTGCCCGTTCCAGGAACGCCTTGGACATCTCCAGGGATGCGGACTCCACCATCTCCCTACCCAATGCCTGACAACCATGGACAAATTCCTCTTGATGTCCAGCCTGAGCCTCCCCTGGCACAGCCTGAGGCTGTTTCCTCCTGTCCTTGTCCCCTGAGAGCAGAGCCCGACCTCCCCAGCTGCCCCCTCCTGTGCAGAGCCACAAGGGCCCCCTGAGCCTCCTTTTCTCCAGGCTGGGCCCCCCCAGCCCCGTGCTCCAGCTTCTGCCACGCCGAGAGCGTTCCCTGGGCACGGGGGCCGTGCGTTTGTGCCAGGACCGTGCCAGGGCCGTGCCCGTGCCGGTGCCAGCCCCGCAGGGCCGGGGGTGACATCGCAGCCCGGGGACAGCAGATGGCAGCGGTGCCTCGCTGCTGAGAGGCTGCAGCGCTCGCACGGCCCGAGCTGAGCTCCTGGAGGGATGAGGGACAACGCTGCTGCTTCGGAGGGGCAGCGCAGGGAGCGACTCGCGCTGTAAATCCCATTTTTTTCCAAGGGAGCTTTGGCTTCCGACCCAGAACCAAGGGTTACCTGCAATAAATGTGGGCAACACTTCCAGGCTTTTGGCCAGTAGGAGCAGGCACCCATCTCCACCTGAACTGAGACTGGGTTTGATCCAAACCCCTCTTCATCTCTGTAAAAACACTTCTGCAGCAGCTCAGGGTGATTCAACTCAACAGCTTTTACCAAAACCACTGAACCAGTGCAGCTTTTGGTAGGATCCCAGAACGGTTTGGATGGAAAGGACCTTAAAGCCCATCTCATTCCAATCCCACCCCTTCCATAGGCAGGGACACCTCCCACTGTCCCAGGCTGCTCCAGGCCTTGGACACTGCCAGGGATCCAGGGGCAGCCACAGCTGCTCTGGGCACCCTGTGCCAGGGCCTGCCCACCCTCACAGGGAGCAATTCCTTCCCAATATCCCACCCATCCCTGCCCTCTAGCAGTGGGAAGCCATTCCCTGTGTCCTGTCCCTCCATCCTTTGTCCCCAGTCCCTCTCCAGCTCCTCTGGGGCCCCTTCAGGCCCTGCCAGAGCTTTCTCCTTTCCAGGTGAGCACCTCCAGCTCTCCCAGCCTGTTTCTGTGAGACCAGGGCTCTTCCAACCCCCAGAGGCTCCCAGCAGGTTACACCTGCCCCGTGTGACTCCTGAAAGCCCAGCCTGGAGCTGCACTGTGGCTCTCCAGAACCTTCCAGACACAACAAAATCCCTGCCCCTAGAGCAGCTTTGCCAGCCCTGCAGTGTGGTGGTACCCTGGAAGTCCAGGGGACATTCCAGGAAACACACAGGACTCACAGGGCACAGCAGGTTTGGAAAGGGAAAGTCAACCCCTGGTAGCCACAGGAACATGAGCATAAAGGTGGGAGAGTGGAGAACACCCCCAGACCAAGCCTGGGGAAAGGAGAGGGGAAGCCAGAACACCACAGAGTGCCAGGGACAGACTGAAATCCAGTGAGGATTCAGCTCACTCTGGGGGCTCCCCCTTGCTGTGGGAGAACGTTCTGAGTAGCACTTTCCCCTCCAGGGGCAGGGCTGGAGGCAGCTGCATGAGGACAGCAACCTGCTCCCTCTCTTTAGTAACCCATCATCAACTTTTCCCAGCTATTTCCCAATCCCAGCTCCAGTTTCCCAGCCTTCTTACAGCACACACTGCCTTTGCAGAGGCACAGGGAGCACAGCTCCCACAGGGCTGTAACTTTGGGCAAACACTGATTTTCCCTGGTAGTATCTCAGGAGGAAATCCTGTTCCTGGCTGTCTCAGGACATCCCAGCCCCAGGGAGCTGCCAGGGGTGCTCTGCCCACAGCAGCTTGGGCACGATGGCAGTGTCACCACAGCCCTTTTTTACCACCCAAATGCACCAGTGTCACCAGTGCCAGCGCTGGGGACAGGGGGTGCAAATCCAGGTGATGCCTTCAGTTTTAGCTCTCCTGTATTTCAGACTCTGTGCTGCCCAGGGTGCAGCTCTGAGCTCAGTCAGTGTCACTCAGGTCCCTTCACAGAGCAGGGACACAAAACAAATCCTTTTCCTGTTGCACACCAAGGACAACTTTCAGGCCCAAAAGCACAAACAAGGGTGGCTGGAGGGAGGAACAAGGATGGGACCTCACAGCCTGGAGCTGGAATTGGACAATTAAACCCCAATATGCAAATGAACCCAAACTTATCAAAGTGTGAGACCTCCTTGTCCATTTTGTGACCATTCTAAACCCATCTTGGGTGCAGCCCTGCTCAGGCCCTGTCCTGCCCAAGGTGTACCCTAAAGGCCTTTCAATAAATATCTATTTATTCTCTGTGCAGTCTCTGTTCCAGGCCAGCCTTCCCAATGCATCACAGGCACAGCCAGCCCTGGACACAACACCCTGCACCCAGGGATGTTCTGCAGCTGCTGCAGGGGCTGGGAGAACTGAACAGGACAAGCTGCAGATGTAGCAATGAACCCATCACTCAGTAACTTAACCCAAAGCAGCACTCACCCTCAGTGGGCTGCAGGCAAGGGAAGGCTGGGCTACCACGGGCTCCTCTTCTGGAGCTTTGCCTGAGCCCCTTTGTCCCTTCTGTCACTGCAGGCTGGCTATGACCCCCCTGCCTCCACTGACCTCCTGGCTCAGACCTGAGGGAAACAGGAGGAGAGCCCCGATCAGCGGCTGGCAGCGCCTCCCAGGCGGAGCTGGAGCACGCAGGGGCCGGTGCTGGGCAGCTCTGACCCGACTCCAGCCCCCCCGAGCCCTCTCACAGCGAGCAGAGGCAGCTGCTGAGCCCCGGGTGCCACCCTGCAGGGCTGGGGACGGGGCTGGGGACTCCGGGACACAGGTTTGGGGGTCAGACACGCCGGGGGGAGCCCGGGCGGGGGTTTTCCCAGAGGAAGCCCAGGATGGCTGCGTTCCCGACTGCCCAGCCCGGCCTCCCGGATCTCGGCATCTTTGTGCGCCAGGAAAACACAGGAGCCCATCGCTCCCCGTGGCAGCGTCTCCACGGTGACAGCATCCCCTCCGTGCATCCCAGCGAGCCGGGGATGCTCCCTCCCTCCCCCGCACGGGGCTTTCCCCGCTCGGCTGCGGTGACAAACAGCCGCTGTCACTGCAGACGGGCGCTGAGGCACCAGCAAGGGAGCAGCTGCCCAGAGAAACCTCGCCAGGGCTCTCCATAGTCCCGGTGCCATCCTCTGCCAGCACCGCTAGCCTCGAGGGCTGTCCCTGGGTCACCCTGGGCGGGTGTCCCTGTCCCGAGGAGCAGCGGGATCGCGTCCTGCCCTCCCCAGCTACCCGCTCTGTCCCTGCCTGGCTGCTCCTGCTCCTACGGATTTCTCCACCTTTTCCTGCGGCTGCATCCCCTCCTGAATCCCTGGATCCCGGCAGCAATTCCTACACTCCCTTGCCCAGCTCTGGGCACAGGCACAGATCGGTGGGGTCGTTTTCCCACTTGGAGGAAAAGGGATAAAAGCTGTGCTGGTGCAAGCAATGCTGGGAGAATGGGGAAACCACAATGGACAAGGCACCCCAGACATGGGGCTGGGGGGAAGAAATGCTGCTTAATCCTGGCCCCAAACATGCCAGCACAGAGGAGACCCTAAAAACAGGGCACACAGCCCAGTTCCCAGATCCCGCACCTTCCAGAACCTTCTGCTCCAACCAAGCCCCCCCAGCACCTCCAGACAGAGGCAGGAGTGGCCAGGGGGAGAGGGCTCAGCCTTTCCCCACAGCTGCCCCCAGCAGCCAGGAATTGGAAGGACCAGCAGCACCCCCAAAAGGTGGGGTCCAGGTGGTGAGTACCCCCAAGCCCCCACTCACCCAGGCAGACACAGGAGAACCTGCTGCTCCTTCCTACTGCACGGAACTACACTGAAAGAAGCCAAACTGGGACCTGCTTGTGCCCCACCCCCCAGGTGTTTCCCATCTCCACCCCAGGTGTTTCCAATCTCTATCCCAGGTGTTTCCCATCTCCACCCCAGGTGTTTCCAATCTCTATCCCAGGCAGGCCCTCCCCAGGTGCAGGACATTTCCCTGAGCCCATCTCTGTCCACCCAGCTGGGTTTTGCTTTGCCTGGAAAGGGGGCGGGGAGCAGTGGGGATGGGAGCTGGAGTGGGGACAGCACTTCCCAGCTCAAGGGTGCTTTGCGAGAAGCGCTGGGATCTAATAAAACCCATCAAGCAAAGAACGGTATCACGATGCATTAGAAATGGATGCTGCGTGCCCACAGTGCTGTGAGTCACGGGCTCCCAGAGGATGTTCCAGAGTGCTCGAGGCTGGTGTCTGCCTGGTTTTGTACCACTTGAACCAAGCCCTGATTTAGGAGACCACTCTGCGGGAGACAGGTGTGGGTTGTGCCACGACTGCCTCCAGGTGTCCCTGCTCCTGTTGGATCTGTGGGGTGGAACTCCCGCGGCAGCGCTGATTAAAGCCACACCTTTAAGCATCCTTGTGGAGCTGAGTATGACCGTCCTTGGTACCCCAGAGTCCCCAGGAGCAGCCAGGGACACGAAACACGAGCTGTCCTGACGCTCCAATCCCTGTCAGGGCTGTGAGGCAGCAGGGAAAGGTGAAGAATCCCTCGGGACTCGTTCCTGCCTGGCAGTGCAGCCCTGGGCAAACGTATTCAGGCAGCAACGTGCCTTCAGCCCCGTGCCCCTCCTTCCCAGGGGTCCTGTGCTTCAGGGAATCCATCAAGGCTGCTCTGGGGGGCGGGGGGCAGGGATGATCTGAAGAGCAGCATCCTTGCTCCCCAGAATGAGAAGTTCCCCAGCCGGGGGAGCCCTGGAGGCTGTGCTGCTCCCCCAGCCCTCGGAGCTCCCTTCCCGGGATGCGGAGGGAGGCTGTGCTGCTCCCCCAGCCCTCGGAGCTCCCTTCTCGGGATGCGGAGGGAGGCTGTGCTGCTCCCCCAGCCCTCGGAGCTCCCTTCCCGGGATGCGGAGGGAGGCTGTGCTGCTCCCCCAGCCCTCGGAGCTCCCTTCCCGGGATGCGGAGGCAGCTCCCGGCCTTGCGGAGGGGCTGAAGGGATGGGCACGCCCCACATGCTGCGGTGCCAGGACCCCTGGGAGCGCTGGGGGGCGGCTGGCCGGGGACACAGGGGACACAGGGGACAGCACGTGGGCTCCTCCGCTGGCACCGCGTGAGCCCCGCTCCCACTCCGCCCAACAAAGCGGCTGGGCAAAAACGCGCCGGGAAAGGAAGAGGGGAAAATGACCCTGAAGAGCTCTCTAATTTGCAGCGCAGCCAGGAGAGCGGCTCCCGCGGAGGGGAAGGCGTTCGGACACGTGGCAGAAGCTGTTAACGCCTTCCTGCCCGGCTCTGCTCCCGGCTGGCCCGGTCCCGGCCCGAGGACAGCCGACTCCCGTGCCAGGAGGGCACAGTGCCCGCAAAGGTCCCGGCATCTGCGGGCTGCAGCTCCCGTTTAAACCCGGGAAGCTGCTGTGGCTCCTGGCTGAGACAAAGGAGCATCTCCCGCTCCTGAGAGGCTCCAGCCGAGGTCTGTTCCAATGAGGAGCCTGGCAAAGGGAGAGGAGCCGGTGATTGGGGTGGGCTGGGATCTGCAGGCTGGGAGGTAGCGGGGCAGTGGTGCTGCTGAACGGGGGAGCAGTCGGCTCTCCTGCCTCTGCAAACGGCAGAACCAAGGCAAGGCTTTGTTCCCTTGATTTGCCTTCATGGCACCACCGTCAGCTCCATTAAAATCAGCCTAAAGATGGAGCGGGGCTGAGGCAAAGGGTGCTGGAATTAGTGAGGCAGAATGGCTGGGGTCTCTACAGGTGATGTGACAAAACCAATGTACATAAACCCGTGCTAAATCCAGCCTCTTTTCATCGAGAAAACAGGGAGGGAGGGGATGGGTTTGGAGACCCCTGCTCATCCAGGGAGCAGTGCCCAGGCACTCCTGGGAACAGGGCCAGGTGGGGCCAGGGCTGGGGACATTGGGCACTGTGCTACCCCGAGGTCTCTGGGGAGGCTGCATGGAGGGCAGCCTCTCCTTCATGCCAGCATCTTACACAGGGAGCACTCCTGGAGCTGCCTTGCACACGGAGCACACTTGGAGCTCCAGCATGGAAGGTTCTGTGCTGGAAAATGGGAGGTGCTCAGCTCTGACCTGGGGACCTTGGCCTGTCCCAGCTTCTCCCCTGGGCTCCCACTGCCAGAAAAGCAGCGTCCAGCCAAGGCTGCCCCTCTGCCAGGAGCTGATAGCATTGCTGACACCGTGTCTGAGCAGCTTTGTTTAATTTCTGCAAGTTTTTGAGTGTAGATTTGCGCTGAGAAACCAGGGCAGAGGGGCCAGAGGCACACACGAAACCTGGGACCACAATGGCAGCATTGCTCCGTGTAGGGCACGAGACAAATGTGACAAGGAACTGCAGAGATGATGAAAAGCTGCTGCAGAATCACCTCCAACCCCTGAGAGCAAATCCAAACTGCAGCTTGCCCTGCCCTGCTTCTCCTCCGTGCTGTAGAAGGGGGTTAGTGAGCCCAGGCCTGGCTCAGCAGAGGGAAAGATCCCCCTCATCCCACATACAGGGGACCCCAGGCAGGGCTGGGCATGGCCTCCAAGGGCCACAGGGCACGGGGAGGGAGTCTCTGGCCTGAAGAGTGCCTCCAGCAAAGAAGGGCTGCTCTTGGTTTGCGCATCCCAATTCCTTGGGATCATGCTGGAGCCTGGCACAGAGGTCAGCACTGGCTCCTGGCATCCTGCCACGGGCTGGCCTCTGCCCTCCCCTCTCCTGGGACTCCCACCGTGCTGCTGTCCCCGCTGGCTTCTCTGGGGCTTGGAGGCGTGGCTGCGGTGCTGGGCAGGGGAATTATTCCCAAGGGAAGGGTCCTGCCTCACCAGGTGCCATCTCTGTCTCCAGCTCCCTTCCCTATGGGAAGCAGAGCTCCTGATCAGCCTTTATTCCCAGTGTGATCCCAGCACTCCCTGCCGGGCCGCCGCGAAGCCAAGCCTGGTCCCTCCTGTCCCTCCCGCAGCTCGGGGGCTGCTCCCACCCTGCCCCCAGGGCACACGGCTGCGGGCAGGGCAGGGCAGCGCTGGGGATGTGCCCTCCCCTCCAGTCTCTGCTCTGGGGCTCTCAGTCCCTGCAGAGCAGCCCTGGTGGGTGCCCCACTCCAGCTCAGGTAGCAGGGTATTCCCAAGGCGTTGGAAGAATCCCCTGCCACGGCTCAGGAGTGTGAGCAGTGAGGTGTCACCTCTGGGACAGAGGTGTGGGAGGCTTGGAGGAGCTCCCCCATCGGCTTTTTACACTCTGTGGTTTGGCCATGGCTGAGAGCATTGCCTTGTGCCCATCTCCCTCTCCCCAAAGGGATCCTCTTCCACAGACTAACAGGGATGCAGAGTGTGGCTTATGGCTTGCAGCTCCTGTGCCACTGTCACAGCAGTGCCTTGGGTGGCAGGGACCAGCTCAGCCCTGAGGCTGGGGGGTGAAAGCTGCCTGGTGTTCCTTATTTTAGGTAAATACTCTGATGTATTGATTGCTTTAAAGGTGTCCTTCAAAACTTACTCACGGCTCCCCAGCAGGGAAGAAAAAGATACAACTCCCTTTTCCTTCAGGGTATTCCCAGGCTTACCTTGCAGGGTACCTGAGCCTGCTGGTCCTGTGCTCAGTGCTGGGAGATCCCTGGAACTGCAGGAGATGAAACAGGACTCAGCCAGGGCATGCACAACCTCAGGCCCAACGTGGGGCTTGCTGGGGACACCCCAGAGGCATGGCAGGGTGACCCTGATGGTGGCTGTGGCTGCGGGACAGTGCTGAGGCTCCTGCCAGGCTGCTGCTCCATCACAGACATCATGGAGGCTGCAGAGAGGAGGAAAATCCTCTTCCCAAGACCTGAACCCCAGCCTGTTCCTCCCTGCAGCCCTGGCACCACTTTCCTTCCTGTCCAGGGCTGGCTGGTGCAGGCACCAGACAATGTCAGTGCCCTGGGGAAGTGCCGGGTTCTGTGAGCTCCAACACCCCAGAATCTCCCAAGGGGAGCAAAACCTGTGAGTGTGGGAGCTGCTGCCTCTCCCAAAGCCACAGACTGCTGTTCTGAGGGGCTGGGCAGCCAGGCCAGGCTCCCAAGACAAGGCTGAAGTTCCCATGTATTCCAGCCCTGCCCAAACTGGGACTGGGCAAAGGGAGAGACTGCCAGAGCTGCTGCTCCTGCCTTTCCCCCATGATGGAGGGATCCTGAGGCTCTGTGGGGCAGGCAGTGGTGATGAGGGGGAAAACCCACCCTGCTGATGGCAGTGACCTGGCTCTGGTGTCTGGGGATGTTTTCCCCCACAGCTGGACTCTGAAGTCCTTGCAGTGATGCAAGGAGGCCCCACTATGTGCTGAACTAGCCAGGCCTTCAAGTGTGCTTGGAGAGCTCAAAACTTGGATTTTGTTCCAGTCCAACCTTGCAAGTTTACAAATCTTCTATGAAGTCTTAATTCTAAAAGAAATGCTGTCTTGGGCAGGACTAACAATCCATTCCCTCTGTAATAGGAATGGCATGGAAAATAGCCTGGCCTAAAAACCCGCTCCAAAAGGCAAACCAAACATTTTAGTGCCTGAATTCCCTCATGGAAACTCCAGGACAAGGTGATCCACCAGGAGTCACTTCCCAGGTGTGTTTTGACACAGACTCTGAGAGGGCCTTGCAGGAATGAATGGAAGCTCAGAGCTGGGGCCAGTTTTACCTTCCTAAAACTCTTCAGCTCCTGGCCTTGGCATCCTTCTCCCTGTGTGGTTCCTGAGTGAGTACCTGTCCTCCTGCCAGGGCTGTGTCCTGTGCTCCTTCTCCAGGGATCCCACAGGCAGCCACAGCTTCCATATCTGCATTAAAGTGAAGGATTTTTGTGCACACAACTGTAAAACAACTGCCAGATTTCTTCCTTGGCCTGCTGAAAATTCAGGTGTAGGTAGAAGTTTTAAACTTTTCCTGTCAGTGACTGAACACAGACAATGTGTGAGGTGGTGAACACCCTGCCAAAGCTCCAAAGGCAGCAGGAAAGACAGGACAAGGCAAAGGGCTGAAATGGAATTTTCCTCCTTTAAAGCTTGTCTCAAGTTCACCACGTGAAGCAGACAGCAAGCCAGAGGGGTGGGTTTTCCACGTTTTTATTTACTAATGTTTTTATTGTGTGTTTTATATTGCAAACCCCACCCCTAGAACTCTTCCCCTCCCTTCCCCCCAAAATAAACCAAATAATAATAATAATAATAATAATAATAATAATAATAATAATAGTAATAATAATAATAATAGTAATAAATATAGTTCCACCTACTGAGACAAGCCTAGTGTTGACTGGGGTCCAGTCAGAATAACTCAATGTTGGCTACTGCAGTGCTGAGAGCTGGAAACCCAAAGAAGATCCTCGAGGGAAGCAAAGCCAAGGAGGATGTCCTGCAGTGAGGAGGGGGCCGGGTGGCCCCGGGGTGGCCAGGATTGGGGCCAGTGCAGCAGCCACAGGACAGGAACCCAGGGGGGCTGGAGGCTATTCCCCCCTGCCTGCCCAGCCCAGCCCCACACGGAGCCCCCGAGCTCTCCAGCAGCTCTGGCACATAGGGGAAAGGTTTGCTAAAAACCCAAAAAACTGAAAAGGATATTGTGAGTCTTCCTTGTACCTCTGAAAACATGAGAGGGTCTGTGAGTCTGCTTCAATTCCTGTTTCAAGATGAACCTGTACATATTTGGAAAAGCAGGATCTAGAGGTTATAATTGTCACCTGCCAATCAGCCCTGCAGGAGGGTCAGAACTGACATGTATTTTAAAACTAGGATATACATATATATATATAAATATGTGTGTGTGTGTGTGCTGACACATGTGCATAAATAGACTACAGATGTGTGTGACTACCCTACAGATAGAAAAGCAGGTGTGTAGATATAGATACATCTATAAAATCTATACAAACACACACACACACACACACACATGCTCACCCTCCCACCACACTCACACAGACAGAGCTGTATGGAGCCAGTAGAAAAAGCATTTCCAGAGTTCCCCTGACCCTTTAAGGAAGACCAAAGCTGATCACATCTGAATTCGGAGCCACCAAAGCAGAGTGAAGCAGGAGTGCCCAGGAATGCAACATTCAAGGTGCAGGCACGTGGCAGAGAGTTCTGCAGACAACTTGGTATAAAAACAACTGTCAGCCAGGGTTTGGGGGCAGGGCAGAGGGGGCTGGAGGGGCTCAGGACTGGGGTGCTGAAGTTTTTGGCACTGCTGCATGGAGTCCTGCGTCCCCTTGAGGGCTGGGGCCCGGAGAGCTGGGGACAGAGGGAGGCTGGATGTGTCTCTAACCAGTGTTAGAAAAGTTGAGCACCTGACTCGGACAGTGAGGTGGCCACAGACACCCCTTGGCCTAATAAAACCCCAAACAGAGAGAGAGGAAGGACGAAGTGACACAAAAGGAGACATCTGCCCTAGAGGTAAAGGCTGTGGCTTCTCAGTGCTGCTGGCCCCGTTCTGTCCCTGCCCCACTGTGAGTGCCCCCAGTCAGGGAGCCCAAAGCCCAGCTCCAGGTGCCCCAGGTGACGCTGCAGGGTGTCAGGGGAAGCCCACCAGGTGCAGGCTCTTATTGCTGGTGAAATCAAACAAAGGATTTCGGTTCCCCCAGCAGGGGACAAGCACAGACCATGGCTGGCCAAATTTCTGGACTGATCTGGTTTGAATGGTAAAAACAGAGTTGTAGATCTTGGCTGGGCACCAGAACTGTCCTGGTGCCTCACACTGCCCAGGGCTAAGGAGGACTGGGGCTGGGGGCTGCACCCCACTGCTCAGCCCTTTCTAGCTCTCCTCAGAGCAGTCACCCACGGACACTGAGACACCATGGACACAGAGGGGACGTTAAAGCTCTGCCCCTTCCCTCATCTCTCCCGTGCTTTGCACACACCATGGACAGGCTGAAGCTTGGAGCCTTCTGCCTGTGTGCTGGCAGAGCCAGGGCTTCTCCCACTGCCCACATGCCAGAGTACAGAGGGATCATCCCTGCCCTCCCTGTGCCTCACAAGGGATTGCTCCTTGTTCCCACTGGACACACTGTGGAGTAAGAAAGGGATCTTTCAATCTGCAGTGAGGCCCATCCACCTGCTGGTCACCTTCATCTTCCTCAGCCGGAGTCTGACCCAAACCTCAGCCCTTGGGAAATCCCTCCAGGGCTCCAGGAGAGTGAACTCGGCTCTTCCCAGCTCCATGACCTGCTGAGCACAGGAGGTGACCTGGCAGGGAGGGAGGGACACTTGTGGTGCGCACTGGGCCACCCACGTCCCCAGCCCCAGGGTCACAGCTGGGGCAAAGCTGAGGCCAACCAGGGCTGCTCTACAAACACCAGCTCCAGGCCTGACCCCACGGCCCCTTCTGTGTCAACCTCGGATCTTTGTCTCAACAGGAAAACCTTTTTTGGTGGCTTCTATGGCTGCTCATTCACGTGTTCCAGCTCAGGCACACGCCCCGGCTGTGCGTTACCTCGTTGGATTAAATTTGCTCGTATCCTTTTTTTCCTGTGTATTAAAATATTCTATAAAATCAAGTGACCAAAAATCTATAGCTCTAAGAATACCTGGTTATCTTCTTTTTTTTTTTTTTCCCGTTGTTTTTCATGTATTTTTTCTTTGTTTCTAAGCACAGTTAAACCTAAACAAAAGAAATGGAGGAAAAAGAAAAAAAAAAAAAAAAAAAAAAGGAAAAAAAAAAAAAGCAGGATTGGCGCAGAGGGAAAGAAAGGAAAAAAATCGCTCGGTGAACTCATCAGGAACTGAAGGGCAGAGCTGGCACGAGCAGCTCCTGCAGGAGTCCTCACAAATTGGAGGGCAGTTTGGACCTGACGGGCTCCAGATCCCCCGTGAGCACTATGGACTCTTTCCGCCCGCCCGCAGTCAGGGCAGCGGCGCCGGCCCCGAACACCAGCGGGTGTGGCAGAGACCCTGAGGACATCTGGCGTGGCAGAGTCACCCGCCCGGGGATGGAGCTGCAAGGCTTCCCCAGGAGTCCGCTCCCGCCGCCAGGGAAAGGGGAGAAGCTGGAAACAGATTCTCTAGAGGAA
>WEIU01005244.1:0-33196 GCA_013389925.1 Aegithalos caudatus | reverse complement strand
CCTGCAGCGGCGCCTGGATCAGCGGCGTCCAGATGACCGGCGTGGGCGTGGAGGCGGCGGCGGCGGCCGCCTGCACGTTGTGGGCGCAGTGAGCCATCTCCCGGTCGTGCTGCACGATCTGCTGGATGATCTCGTTCTCCTGGTAGTTGAACACCCCCGAGTTGAGGTCGTGTTGCACTTTGTGCAGCAGGATGGAGTTCTTCTTGCCTGTGGAGGAAGGGAGGAGGGAAAGGGTCACTGTGGGGTAGCAGAGCACTGTGGGGCTTCCGCAGAGCTTTCTGCCCGGCTTCCCTGGAATGCTTCCCCTCGCTGCCCTTCAATGCCCTCTGGGGATCTGTGCACGGGCTCTGCCCCAGCAGCACCAGGGCAAACACCACACCTGCTTCTGTGGAACAAACAGCCTTGGGTCCCACAGAACTGTGTCTGACAGGACACCCATCCTTAGACACTAACAACACTTCTGGTAAGCCCAGCAGACTGGCAAAAAGCTGCCATTTGGATTTGGAAGATTCCCATTTGGCACCTGAGCCTCCATTAGAAAAAGAGAATAAAACCTCAAAAATATAAATCCGGTGAAGTCTTCAGCCACTCTCCTTCAGCTTCACCTTTTCCTCACCTGTCTCAGGTACCTTGGTCACTTTGGAGTCAAACACAGGGATTCACTTGAAAGGAAATAAATTCCTCTGTGAGTCAGGACTTGATGATCTTGGAGTCTTTTCCAACCTGAATGATTCTGTGGTTCTATTCTATGACTTCATGAGCTGGAAAAACTCAGCTGGGGCAGGTAGGGCCCTCAGGCATCCTGCAACTCCGATCTGAGCCTGGCTGTGCCTGTGGAGCCACAGCTTTAGGGAATGTTCCAGCTGGATTCCCAGCCTGAAGCCAGAGGTTAACTCAGCTCCTTGCCCTTGCAATGGGCTGGAAAATGCAGTGGAATGATTTGTCCAGCCTGGGAGTGCGGCTGGCACTGGAGGGATGCACTCCTGGGCTCAGAGACAGAACCAGCCAGGACAGGGCCTGGCACCAGAGGAATTTCCTTTTGATCCCACCCAGCCAGCTCTCAGATCTTTAGGATCTGAGGCACATCTAGATGACATCCAGATGGTTGGTTGGTTTTTTTAGGGCATGATGTAACTTTTAAATGTGCAGCAGATAAAAGAGTTTAAGGACATGCCTCTTACTCCAGCCAAATGGAAAATCAAACATCTGGCAGGAGAGAGCTGGAATGACAGTGAAGAGGGATGGTGGCACCCTGCTCTCCTAAATAGCCACTCTGAAACAGCAGAATGTTAGATGTAACTCAGTGAGTTCCAAATCCACCACCAGAAAAAGGTGAAACAATTCTTGCACCAATAAAGAGGAAACTATAAAATAGGAGGGAGATCCCAGTCATTCCCACCACGCTGCTGGGAAGGTAAAATGTGTTTGGTTCTTGCTGCAAAGCATGGAAAGTACAGAAAACACTTCCATGAAAAACATCAGTAAGTACAGCACATTCAGAATAGAGGTGATTTCACAGCAGCTGAGGAGGGAGCTCAGGGACAAAGGAAGCTGTTCCCAAATGTTCCCCTCCCTTGCTGGAGGAACCAGCAGACACGGATTTGAGCCAAGCCCATAAAAAAGGAAGGAGCAATCTGACTGTAATTGCAGATACTGCAGGAACACACTGAAGGCTTTTCCTTCCCTTCCCTTTTTCAAATCAAGCCTTTGTCACCCCACAAAGGGCTCTGTGGGTAAAGCTGCAGTGGGCTGAGCTGCACTGAAATGCTGCCAGAGTTCTGATCCTGGATGTGCACCCAGGGCGTGGCTGCTGTGGGGAATGGCATGGGATGCTCAATGATCTGCTGTTTCACCTACTGCCAATCACTCCCTGCAAAGAAAAGGCAGAAAGGCTTTTGTTTCCCACTCAGAGCAAGATCCTAACCCGGGAAGGACGTGATTCTGAAGGCAAAGCAGAGTTGGGAGCTGCTGAAGTCATCCTAGGGGCTGGAAGTGCATGTGTAGGAATTCTCTAATGGCTGTTTGTTGTATGCTGGACTGGAATAGCTCTGGATACCCCTAAAGAGACAGATCCCAGTCCTGCCCACAGCCAGGCACAGCAAGGGCAGCACCAGGGTCACCTTTAAATGGGGTTTGTCAGTGACTGGCACAAGAGGTCACTGAACACACACACACAGAGTCATTCCCACCTGGATCTGCTAAAATCACAGAAAATGAGCTCCCAAAGAGCTGCTTAAACACACTCAGAGACACAGACTGTGTGGAGAGGAGAGAGAACCTGCTGCCTACAGCTGGTAGGTGAGGGAGGTGCTGGCCAGCACTCCGGAATTCTGGAGGGATTCAGACTGCAGCATTCCAGAGTCACAGAGGGACTGGGACTGCAGCTTTGCAATCTTGCCCTTCCTGGAGCTGAAGGGACAAATCCCAGCATGGGCAGTGTGCAGCTCCTGCAGCACTGCAAGGTCAGGCTGTGGCTGGGGACACACGCTGAGCTCAAAGCAGCCGGGGAACAAAGCTGCTGTCCCGAGATAAAACCAGGCTGAGCACGGGAAGGAGGAACAGCTTCCCAAAGCTCCACAGCAGCCATTGCTCTGTGCTGGTGTCACCACACCTCATCCCACTCTTGCAGTGCCCTGTCAGCTGGCTGTGGCTCTGGAGGTGCTCTCTGGGCTGATTCCCAGGAGAAGCATGGGATAAATCACCCTGGATGTCTCCCAGGCTGAGCTCCCAGCTGCATTCAAGGAGCTCCACATCCCCCGGTTTCCCTGGCACAGCTGAACGCAAACCAAACGTGCCTAATATTTACTGGAAATGGTTTGATCAAAGCTCCTTAGGTTTGTGTCAAGTTGATGAAGTAATACCAGTAAAAACCTTGGAATGATTATTTTTGTTGTTTTTTAAACCAGAACACTCAATTTTCCCTTTGAAATCACATTACACTTCACTGTTTTCCTGAGCCCAGCTTGCCTCTATTAACTGTTTCATTAGATCACATTTTTCTCTTCTGTTTTGCCAAGAAAACATCAAATTTCTCCTCCAGAACACTGCAGAAGATTACTGAGAACATTCTTCCAGCCATGGAAGGGGAAAAGAATTTTTCAAAACCGTTTTTCAAAATTGTAACTGGTTGGCAAACTGAAAAATTAATTGACTTCCCCATTCTAATGAATTGCCTCATTTACATGATGTTTCCACATGTCAGTAGAAGCCCTGTGGGTTGCTTCTGGATGAAAATCCTGTTTCCCAGCAGCCCCGGATAGGAAGAGGCCCAGAGCAGAGTCCTGCTGGGACATTCCCTGGCAGGGTTGACCGAGGTCCTGCATGGGACAGAAACCAGCAGTGGGACTGACTTTGCTAAGATCGGTGCTGAGGTTATTCCTCTTCCTCATGGGATTGAGGAAACAGTTCCCAACTGCTTTTCCTGCTCTGGATTCCTTGTCTCAGCCCTGCCCAGGAGGAGGGGGGTGCAGCTGATGAGTTTGGCTCTGGGGAGCCCCCTGAGATGAGGCTGTGCCCCCAGCCACGCTCAGTGACCTGCAGGGAGTCACTCCTGTGTTCCTGCTCAGCCATGGTGAAGCTTCATCAGGAGAAGGCCAAAGGGCTCCTGGTGCCCTGCAATCCAATCAGAGATGCTGAGTTTGTCCTTCTGGGACGTTTATCATACAGAAATTAAAGTGCTGGGCAGAGTGAGGTCCTGAGATAAACAATCCACCCAAATCACTGCTAAATGCTCCACACACACTCACTGAGACACCCCAGAGCAGAGGCAGCATCTGCAGCCACCCCAGCCCCAGCTCCCCTCCCTGCCTTTAGAACACCCTCTGGGCTCTGAAAACTCCGTTTGCCTCACTGCAACAATGGGCTAAATATAGGGGGAAGGAAGATATTTAGAGCCTTGAAAATGTTCAGAGCAAAGCTCCTGGTGCTTTGAAGTGGAGTGGGGTATGTAGAATTATGGAAACGAAGCAAACAGATGTTGCTCCCCTAATTAAGAACTGCAAAGTCAGATTTTCCTGAACTGTAGATAGCACACAAAAGAACAGGGAGAAAGGCTCATGTGATTTCACAAAAGGAGCCAGCACTCAACAATAATTCTTCTATCAAACAATCAAAATTAGCTTTCTGTTGTTAAAATTCTGCCCAGACACAGGGGAAATTAGCTGTGACTTTCTGTTCCTTTCTCCTTTCAGTTCTCTCTTAGCCCACTGGCTGCACTTTAAGAATTCAGGTCATTAAACTGCTTTCCGAATTTGCATGTATTTGAAATAATCTCATTTTATTAGGCTGCCTTCTGCCCTGGCCTGCTGTCAGCGTGGCTGCTCCCACCACACGGGCGCTTCTCTCAGGTCTCCACTGATTATTCCTGGCACACCAAGGGCTGGGTTTGGATCCCAGCTGCACATCCCAGCTCTGCCTTGGGGCTGTGCCTCCCATGCCAGAGATTCCCGGTGTCCTGAGCTGTCTCCTGCAGGAATTCAGCCCCAGAGGGACAATCCAGTGGCAGCTGCAGACGGAGACCCTGCCCACACTCTGCGCCTGGGTTTGCCGGGGCTGTTGCCATGCCCCAGGAGTTTCCCGGTTGTGGGGAGCTGCTCCAGCTCCTGCCGTGCTCTCAGAGTCCATGTGTGCAGGGAAATGAGCTGCAACAGGGCATTCAAAATGATTCTCAGCCCCCAGAGTATGGGCTCTTTCCCTATTGGAAAAACGCAGGTGAAGCTGCACTGAGCTGCGTTCCCTGCTGTGGGAAGGTTTCTGCTCAGAATTAAGGAGCCCTGGGCAGAGAGCTCAGCAAAGCCACCTGGATCAGCTCTCAGAGCATCCTCAGGACACTTCCCAGCCATGCTCTGGAAACTTAGAGTGACTTCCCCGAGAGCCTGCCCATGTAAATCCACGGAAGTGTGAGCTCTGACACCTGCCAGGGCAGCTCTCTCTGCATCCTGGCCTTCCCTTTCTCCCTTGCTGGATCCTCTTGACTCTGGGGCTACCTTTGAAATAGACAATTCCCTCTCTTCCCTAGTGGAAGCCTTCCCTCCCTGTACAGCTCAGGCCTGCCTCTGATTGCTTCCCCTCTTCCATAAACTGAATTATCCCCAAAATGTGGTATCCCAGTGCACAGCCACACTGCTGCAGGTCCAACACACACTGAATAATGTCATCTGACGAGTCTCAGCAGAGGTAAATTACACTCTTCCCTCCCACTCTTCACACAGAGCTTTGCAGAATGAAAAAAAAAAAAAAGGAATATCTAGAGCTGGGTAGGCTGTGACTCTCCATGGAGGGGTGAGGAGCTGTGGCATTCCCGAGGCTGGGACACCCTCAGGGCTCCTGGCTCTCACTCATCACTGCAGACTGAAGCCAAAAGGTGCCTTCTCCTCGAGTGGCACCAGTGCCAAGGTCCCTGCACGTCCTGCCCAGAGCCCTGCTGGGGCTGACATCTGTGACAGGACATGCTCTGGGACACTCTGGACATGCTGGCACTGTCAGCTGCTGCTCTGAAGTGTGGGCTGGCTGCAGACAGCTCCTGGAGCGCCTTCAAGGCAGGGAGAGGCCCCCAAGAGGAGAGGTGTCACTGGTGAGCAGCTCCCTCTTCATGTGATTAAAAAGAGGGTTGGAAATTATTTATAAAGGTGCTGGGATGGTAAAATGTTACCTGAGCAGGTTTTATCTCAATGCAGACAGCAAAGAGCTGTGTGGACAGCAAAGAGCAAGGTCAGGGATGGGGCTCCTGAGATCTCCTCAGCACCCCCCACTGCTCCTTCTCCTGGGGTGTCTGGGGCTGTGTTTTCCTCTGCAGCCACAGGAGAAATGGCACTTTAGGTGAGCAGGGCTGCCAGGTCCCCTTCATTAAGCTGAAGTAATTTACATTATTCCCCCATGACTGGTGAATTACTGACCCTTTTCCTTAGGCTAAACACAAAATACTCCAAGTCTGGGCCTTGGCTCCCAGAGAAAAGGAAATTCAGATACTCAGTTCCTGCTGAAGTCCAAGCTCCCACTCTGTGCCAGGGAGTACTTCCAGATGTGATTCACCTGAGCCACCTCAGGAGAGACCAACCACAGCCTGAGTGCCTTTTTCTCTCTGCTGAGCAAACCTAGAGCCCCACACTGTGGTATTGAAGCGGGGTGGGGGGTGGTTTCCAGACAGAGAAATGCACAAGTGGCACTTGAACTTTGATTCCTCACAGTTACATCTGTGGTTATTCAGGTGATGAGAGAGGACACCACACAGGAACAACTGTGCTCCCTCTGAGGACTGGGATAAGAAACCCCACCTGTGCCAAGGGCTGGGAGTATGAAAGGAAGCTTTGTGCCAAAGCACACACCCTCTACCACTGCACACACGGGCCACAGGCACTTTCCTCCTTGCACCACTGGCTCAGCAGGCTCAAATAAGAGCTGTTTCTTTACCTCTATCTGTATTTATATGTATTTATCTGTATTTATATGTATTTATATGTATTTATATGTATTTATATGTATTTATATGGCCAGATCTTCCTGTGCAGATCTGTGGGGGTTACTCACCTGTTCATCGAACAAACCTGGGACTTCATTTGGTTAAAGTGTAAAGCTGGTGCTCAGCACACATTGCTGGAGCTATTTGCATTCAGTGTCACCTATTCCCAAGGGAGCAGCCCCAAAATATCCCAGCTCCCCCAGCTCCCCCTTTGTAAGCATCATTGTCCCTGCAGAAGGGATGAGGAACTGAGGCTGGGAGCAAAGGCAGCACAAGGACAATCAGGGAATCTGTGGCAGAGCTTGGCACTGCTCCCAGCTGCTCTCCTCCCCAGCTCACCTGGCCCAGACCAGCCCTGCCTGGAGGCAGCACAGCCCAGGGGATTAGTCAGGACTAGACAAGCAGGGCTGCAAACCCAACAGCATCTCAGCTGCACAAGTGTGGTCACGAGCTGGCAGGCTAAAAGTTTGGGAACAGCTATTTTTGTGGTTTGTTTATAGACAAAGCTTCTAAAATGTTTACCACTGGAGTAATTTGAACAGACACTCTCATACTGCTATAATATCATAAATTATATTTAGAGGCTGGAATTGTGTTGTCTTGGCTTTTCTTTGGATTTTTAGCATCTGCAATGCCTGGAAGAAACTCAAGGCATCTTTAATCCCGACTTAACTGGGATCCTTGTATCAAAACATATGCAAGTGTGGCATTCAAAGTATATGTACTTCAAACCACGTGGCAAAAAATTCCTGAGGAAAATGAGAACAAGAACTTCCTCTGGCCCCTAGGAGGCTTTCAGCTCTCACAGGTGACCTTGCTGTGGGTGGGGAGGTCCTAGTGGCAGGCATTTCTGGGATGTATCACAGCACATGGAGCAGTGGAAGAGCATCATCGCCGCCATTCCGGAGCGCACCCGTGGCCCTGGGTTTGACAGCATTCACCACCTGTGCTGGGCTTACTTTCAATGAGCATTTAAGTGGTGGTGTTTTACAAGTGCAAATACTTGTGGAAATCTAATTTTAAGCTCCAGTGGTCACTGAAAGCCAGTCTCAAAGGCAGGCAGGAAGAGAATGGTGTGACTTACGTAATGGGGCACGGCAAACTGGGGCGCTTCCCCAACGCTGCCAGGCAGAGAATTGCTCACTGCAGAAAGCACAGCAGCACTGCAACACACAAACACTGCACACAACTGTACAGCCTGGCAGCAGCAGGGAAGAGGGGCTGATTTCATCAGGGATAAAATGGTCATTAATCGGTGATCAGCCCAATTTCTTTGAGTGGCAGCCCCGAGCCTGTGGAGTGTGACATTCTGCAGGTTGAGGAGTCCTCAGAGCCTGAAGTTACTCGGATTTAAGCAGGGCCACAAATCTTTGTAGCATCCCAGCCTTTGTGAAGTCATGGGGATTAATCTCTTCCTGCCCAATCCAGGCAAGACACCAGGATCACGTCAAGGATACACCTCAGCTCTTTGCCCAGGGGTCTGTGTGCCTGACAGCTCCACACACAGCCCATGTTCCTGCAGGAAGCCATGGGAGCACAGGCTGGGGGGCTCTGGCCCCTCTCCTCCCCTCCCCTCTGCCCACCCACTGCTTCCAAACTGCTCAGCCCTGCTGTGGGAGTGCCTCATACCACCTCAGTCAACCAATCCTGCTCCTGTTGCTGCATGGGCTGAGCCCCTGCCTGCTCGTTCTGCTACCCACACAGCTCAGACCATGCTTTCCAAACCCCCAGTGGCCAGAAATCCCATCAACATCTCTCCATGGGATTGGATGGGTTGAGATTTTCCTCCCTGCTCCCTCAGTGCACAGGGGGAATATTGGATGTATCTTATGCTGGTACCAGAACAGTGACAGGGCCCTCTGAATCATTTCCTGTACTCACTGTGGCCTGGGCCACCCAAGGACATTGTCACCCTGGGCTTCCCAAGAACATTGTCCCCTGGGCAGAAGGGAGCCAGTGAATGCACCACTGACTTGGAAAGAGGCTTCCATTTGCTTCCTCCTTGTGCACAGATCCTGAACGACATGGGACAGGAACAAAAATGGTCCTGGCTTCTGTTCGTCCCTTCTTTTCAAGAACTGCTGTTCCTCAATTTCACTCCTCCAGAATGACTCCTGCACTTCCAGAGCATCTCAGCAGAATGCAGTAACCTGGAATTCCTTCAAAAGTCACATGCTGGTACAGAACTACTGCACTGCTCCTTCTGGATGGTGCACATTCCAGAGGAAGGAAAGAAATGCCTTATTTATAAAGTCAGGGAATTCCATGGGACCTGCCACCTCCAGTAGGGTGCCCAGAGCTCCCCTGGGCTCTGTGGGGCAATGACAGCTGAGGAGAGCTGGGCACCACAAAGGGCTGTGAAGGAGCCATGTCACAGGAGTTAAGATTTGGAGTTAAGGGAGCAGGCAGCTCTCGAGGACAAGTGCCAGGGAAAGCAGGGCACAGCAGGAATTTCAGTGACACAGGGACCAAGGCTGTGTCAGGCCAGCAGAACAGCAGAAGGAAGGGGGGGCCATGGCAGAGCCCTGCAGCAAAGGGCCTGTTGTGCCACTTGTTCTGTGTCACCTTCTGACCTTCTGCTGACATTTGCAGAAGGGGAGTTCTCCCTGGGGAAGAAGCACGTGAGGTTCTCAGTGCTGGGTCAGAATTTTCCATGAATTTCAGTTACGTGTGCAGGGACACAGAGCATGGGACAGGAAGCACAGGATGCTCTGCCCACCTGATCCCATGGGCCCAGAGAGCACCAGGCTGGAAAGCTGAGCAGCACTGAGCACCCAGACCTGCAGAACTTTAGATAAAGCCGAGCTGGCCCATCCCTGGATTGATTTTACATTTTCTCTGTGGTTTGTACAGCCTCATTGAAATGACCCAAGTGTTGGGCCTAATGCCACTTCCACCAGGGCCTCATTAGCCTGGGCTTTGCCAAACCGTGTCTTCAGCTCAGAGCCTTTTCCTCAGGGGTCACTCTCTGTGATTTGCAGCAGGTAATGAGATGCACAGAATCAAATGTTCCTGGCAGGAGAAGCCCCAGAAGCACTGCACCCCTTGCTTTGTGCCAGCTTAGTCCCTACCCCCCTCACCTCACCACCCTCCTGGCCCTCTGCATTGTGCTCAGAGCTCCACTGAGCTCTCCATGCGGGAAGCAGTGGGAATGCAAGCACTGGGAAGGGATGGATAAGGAGATAAAAGAGTTAGACTGAGACTCCAAAATGCTCCTCAGCCTTCTTGCATGACCTTGCATAAGTGACTTCATCTCTCTCTGTTAAACACCTCTGGCTATGAACAAGGAATGTTATCCTTGTCTTTAGCTGAGAAGAGACACCTGGACAAGGATGTTTGCAGCACAGGTTGTGTCTCCCACAGGACGGGGGGCATCCTGGGGTGGGTCAGTGTCAGCTGTCACAATACAGAATCCCAGAATAGTTTGGGTTGGAATGTGTGGTGATTCATTTTTAAGTTGTAACCTTACCCCAAGTTGTCATTCATTGTAACCCCTGCCCATCACCCTATCCTGGATTGGTTTTGCCCTATCCCACCTATCCCATTGGTCCAAGCCTTGGACCTACCCCCTGGGGAGAACTCTCTTAAGGGAAGCCACAAGGGGCTAAGCTCTCTCTGCCCGCCCCTCTGCCTTGGGGGACACACGGGGCCTGCTTGCCTCGTGTTCCCCTGTGGGGACCATGCTTCCTCCTGGTGTGGGACCCCCCAAATAAACCCTTCTAATCAGCACCCTCAGAAGCCGTGTCGTGTCTTGCCTGCCAACATGCTGCTCTCCAGATGCTCCGGTAAGGCTCTTGTACCTCCCCGGACCCAGAGGAATGTTGCCTCTCACCCCCTGTGGCCGCTGGCCAGGCCAGAGAAGAGCAGGGGGGGATTGCAACAGGAATGGACCTTAAAGGTGATCTAGTCCAGGCCCTGTGCCATGGGCAGGGACACCTTCCACCATCCCAGGCTGCTCCAAGCCATAGTGTCCAACCTGGCCTTGGACACTTCCAGGGACCAGGGGCAGCCACAGCTGCTCTGGGCACCCTGTGCCAGGGCCTCCCCACCCTCACAGGGAAGGATTTCTCCCTTATATCCAACCTAAACTTACCTCCAGTAGGTTTAGATTGGGGTTCTTGAGGGAGCTGAAGTTAGACAAGGAGGCGCAGGCTGGGATCCCCTTCACTTCCCAACTCCAGCACAGAACTGAGCACCAAGCCTGGAGAAGGGCTGCCAGGGCAGCAGGTAAGGAAGGAAACTCTCCCCGCTGTACTCACCAATCCTGTCCAGCCTGTCCAGAGCCACGGTCTCGAAGGCTCTCCTCATCATGGGGTACTCCTCCAGAACCTCGTTGAAGTTGTCCACGGACAGGGAGTAGAGGCGGCAGTAGGTGTCGGCGCGCACGCTGGCCGTGCGCCGGCCGCGGGTCAGCAGGCAGATCTCTGTGAGCAGAGAGAGCCTGAGACAGGGCATGGACAGCACCAGCACCACCCCTGCAACCCTCCCTGCCCTGCCCTGCCCTCACAGCCTCCCCCCCGCCTGCCCTCCCACAGAAAATGCAGCCAGAGTTAACATTCCGTGTGTGCACCAACATTTCAAAGTACAGGGGGCTCGCTGGGGGAAGCTGCCCACAGAGCTTCCCCTCAGGGGTTCTGCTGCACCAGTCAGGCAGACAAGGTTTGTTCTGGGGCTTATCAAAGGCAGCATTGTGCATTCACACTGGAGGAGCTGTGTTTCTGCAGCTCCTCATGGGCACTGGGAGCAGAAGGTCAAGCTGTGCTCTCATTGAAGCCAATTCTCTCTACATTTGTAGAGAGGCTCTGTGCTGATCTGTGCCTTTGGTGCCTGGCTGTAATTTTAACCCCTGTACCTGGAACACAGTTGTCTTTCCACAGTTTTCAAAGGTTTTCATGTCTATGCCACAGGCACTGTCAGGGAAAGCCACCACAATGGCACCTCCCAGCTCTGGGTGTATTTACACTGCTGTCATGCACTCCTCAGTGCTCAGCTGCTTACAGAACACAAAGCCCTGCATTCAAGCACAGCTCCTTGAACACTCAACAGAGAGCTCCCAAATCCTGCTTCCACAGAGTCTGGGCAGCAGAGACAGGCACTTCAGGACAGATGGTGTGAGCTGCAGAGTGACAGCACTCTGCTCCCTGTGTGTGTTGGGTGCCAATCCTCCTGCACCATTCCCTGGATTCATGCTGAGCCTACCCAAAGCCCTGCTACAGCAGCATCACAAGGTTATGAGTGTGCTCCTAGACTGCTTTCCCAAGGAAATGATGCTTAGGAGACAGTGCCACGTGTGTGAGGAGTTGTGATGGGATGTCATGGGCAAGTTCAATCCCATCTGTCAGTCAGGGTATCCTGACTCCCACCCTTCAGTTCCAAATACCAGGCTGCAAAATCCTTGTACCCAAATGAGGTACAGACAGGTTGTTTCACATGAACCAGGAGTTACAGGAGTGTGGGAAATGAATAATAGGAATTTTTTAGAGGAAAGGGCTCCCAGAAAGGAAGGCAAGGCAGGTTTTACTCTGTCTCCCCTCAGATCATCAAAGGTAGTGCAGTCAGAGTTTGTCCTGCAACCTGCAACCTGGGGCTGGGCTCTGTGCAGGCTCTGACCGGAGAGGGGGCTTTGTGTTTCTCATGAGAGCAATGTCCTAAATCCCTCCCAGCTTCCTGCTGATCCCACTGCTCCAGAGTTCTGCTGCTCATGCATTTTACCTGCCTGCTGACCCCCTGGACACTTTGCTGAGCCACAGGCAGGGCAGCTGAGGGAGTGTTTTTCCCTCTATGTTTATCCAGCCCTCCTGCAGTAGATGCCAGGCAGCAGGAGCAGGAATGTGCCTGCAGAACTGAGAACAGGCTGTTTTTTACCTTTAGGTTCTCAGCTTCACCCATCTGTCAGAAAGAAATGAACCTGCAAGAACCAAGTTTCCCTCCTGTGTTTTGATGTTATTTCCGACCTAGGTTCTGCAGTGCCCACCAGTCACCTCCCCCTGCACCATCCCCTCTCTGGGAAGATGCCCAGAGATGGAGGAGGAGGTGCTGGGGGTCAGTCCCACATGGATTCAGGAATGCCTGAGTGTGGGAAATGGATTTATAGGGAAGTCTCAAAGCCTGACAGAAGGCACATAGTCTTGTGCATCTGTATGCAAACCTTGAGATAAAGTATGTGGACTTAGAAAGGCCATGGGATAGGACAGACATTATTATTGAGAGAGAAATTGAACTAGAAACAAGTTCCAAATGATGACCTTGCAAATAGACTAGATATTTTGGAGGAATAGAACTATGAAAGATGTGTTGTACCAAACCCATGTGGGGTATTTTATTTTTATAGATGATTGGCTTAAAAGCATTAGCAGCATTGGATGGCAAAAGCTGAATGGCCAAAATACGCTTATAATGTATTTGTAATTGGGAAATAGTTTGGCTCCTGATTTTGATGGCATGAATTGTAACATCTGTACCATCTCACCCTTCTCATGAGACTGAAAATGGAATAAAAGTCTTTAAGACACCTCTCAGGAGCCCCATCTGTGGTCAGAAAAAGGGTTTTCCCAGCAGCTGAGCACAGCAGCGGTGTGGCTGCGGGGGCTGAGTGAGCAGCACTCACCTCCAAAGTAGGATCCATCGGCCAGCTTGGTCTCCTTGTTGCCCTTGGTGAGCACGCTGACCACGCCGTGCTGGATGAAGTACATCTTCTTGCCAATGGTGCCCTCCCGGATGATGTAGTCCCCGGGCTGGAACACCTCAAACTTCAGCTTGGTGAGCATCGCCGTGACAAAGTTGGGGTCGGCGTTGGCAAACAGCGGCATCGAGGCCACCAGCTTGCGGCAGTTGAAGTTGATGATTTCCTGACCACGTGTGGGGTGAGGGAGAGAGGAAGAGGAGGGGACAGGGAGCGGAGAGGACACACATACAGTTAGTTAACACCTAATGAGATGTGAAGATTCCCACCTGATGTGTGCATTTGAAGTGGGATGAAGTGGCTGTGCCTTGGTCTGGCTGCCCTGGTGCAGGCTGGATGGGCTCAGGATGCTCAGAGCACGGGGCAGTGCTGGAGCCACCACCAGCATCATGCTCACTGCCTTCACCCTCTGCCTCCCCCGAGCAGGGACAACACTCTAGCCTCCAAATACACACTGCATGCCTATTTCTGCAGGAAACCTTAGGCTGTGAGCGAGCACAGCAGCAGGGAAATGCTGTCTGACAAAGCCCAGGGCTTCTCTCTGGGCAGGTGTCAGAACTCACCTTGGCAGCCCCTCTTCTCTGCTGCCCTTGTCAATGAGCTGTTAAACAGCACAAATGTGCCCAGGAGGGGAATGATCCCAGGCAGATGGGGACAGTGACAGGAGAGGAGGGAGAGGTGCTCACCAGGCACTGGGCAGAGGCTGGATCACCAACCCCGGCTGAAGAAAGCCCAGCTCAGCTGCTCAGCTGTCACCACAGCCAGGCTGTGCCTCCCCCGGGGCTCCGTGTCACAGCCAGGGGTGACAGCTCAGGAGCTGCTCAGTGCCCTGGCAGCTCCCACTCAGGACATGGTGCTGAGCCCATCACCCCAGCACAGCACTCCATGGGAATGGGATAACTGGAGCGGGAAAAAAGAGAGCTGGGGAAGCATCTGCCTCCCCCCACGGGGGTTTTCAGAGGGGTGCCCTTTGAGACTTCAGCAAAACTGGTTTTAAATTCTGGCTGGCACTTGCTCAGCTCTTCTGTCTCCCATGGAGGGACATTGCTGGGGGACAAAGACAGAAGGCAGGCCCCTTCTGGAGCTGGTGGGTGACACACTGGTGACATACCAGGGACAACCTGGCTTCAGCTGGGAAGGAAAGGGGGCTTCTCTGAAGGCTCCTTCTTCCTGTGACTCCCCCTCTTACAGCCGGTGCACGGAGAACGGATGAGGCCAGCACTCCATGCTGAGTTTTAGCCAAATACACGAGGTGGGAGCTCCCTGAGCCTTGCCCCAGGATCTGCACAGCTGCCAGAGGCGCTGGGAGTGTGCCCTGCCCGTTCCCTGCCCGTTCCCTGCCCTCTTACCTCGCGCAGGGGCTCGCTCAGCTCTCCCAGGATGCTCTCCTCATCAAACATCTTGCCCTGGTAGCGGTGCTCGTAGTAGTCGTGGATGCGCTGCCGCATGTCGGCGGGCAGCTTGTGGAAGGACATGTACTGCTCCACCTGTTTGTACTGAGCAGGAGACACAGGGCAGCAGTTACAGGATGTGCCACACACAGGGCTGCTCACGGGCACCACGTGCTGGCCCTGCTGCCTTCACCTCAAGCAGGGCCATCTGGAGCAGGAGGGAGGGCCTGTCCGATCCATGGGGGGTTTGCAGATTATATTCCCCAAATATTTTAACTTTTAAACTCATCCTCAAGTGGGTGCCCTGTGGAGACACCTGCTCATTGCCTGGGTGCTGAGCAGCCTGTGCTCCCCTTCACACAGCCCCAGCTGGGAGCAGGGCTGAGGAAGGAGTGTCCTCCCCAAACGGTGCTGAGTGAGGATTGTGCAGGTTGGGAGCCCAAGTGCCCCCAAGGAAGGTTTTTCCATGGCAGGACAGTGGCCAGCTGGGCTCCAGGGCTGTCACAGAAGTGCAGCCACAGGGCCAGTACCAGGGGAAGCACAGAACCTGCCCTGGGTGTGCCTCAAAGCCCAACAGAGGGAAACACCCAGGATCAACATCCCGGTTATTCGGCTGAAGCTGCAGTACCCAGCCTGCTGCTCCTCCCCTCTGTGTTCCTGCCCGCCCTGCCATGATGGAACCTTTGCTTTCCCATGACTTTCTTCCCCTTTACTTCGTTCCTGTTCCCCATGCACTGACCCTAATCCATCCACATTTTTACCTGATGGTTCACATTTCCATGGTGTCAGTTCCAGCAGAATACAAGGGCATGCTCTGACTGACGGCAGAGCAGCTTGGGGATGAGTGGTGATTTCTGTGAGTAAAGGACACCTCCCCAAGGGCCAGGGCTCTACCAGGGTCCTGCTGCCCTACATCCCAAGGTGTGTGCAGGGAAGGGTCATACTCCTTTCACTGGTGGTAGTACAGCACACAATCCTTAGTGTGTACTGCACTAATTGCTGACAACAGGGCTGTGCTGCTCCTTTCCCAGCCCTATTTCCCCTTTTCTCCCTGATAAATGTGTCCCTGAATGTCCCTTTAGTGCAGCTTGAGCTCTTGGAGAACCTGATTAGTGAAGTTGTGCCCTTTACAGCCCCGGGTCCTGCTGCAGGGACAGCCTGTGCTGGCACTGCCAGCTCCATCTGCACCATGCAGGAGAGGGCACCCCTCCAAGGAGCCAAGGTGGCAGAGGGGACACTCGGGGCTTCCTGGCATTCCCAAAGCACAGGAGCTGCCTGGAAATATTTCTGATCCTTCCAGCTTGACCAAAGGCAGGAGTCACCACCTCCCACTGGCACTGACCCTTCATCACCTGCGTGGCTCAGGCTGTGCAGGGACTGGCTGTGGCAGCACAGGATGTGCTGGGAGCCCAGAGGAAATGAGGGAGGGAAAGGAGTGGAAAACAGCAGCTCTCTTGTGGGAAGCTCACCCAAAGAGAATTTTGGAGGTTATGGTCTTCCAGGCAGAAAGTTTCAGGGTTTTTGGCTCATCTAACCATAGATGTCTCCTGCCCCTGGAGAGGCACTGCAGCCTAAGACACCCATGGCAAACCAGGCACAGGATATGTGGGGCTCTCACTATGGAAATCATTAGGCATGAGCTTCTGCTGACACAGGTTTATTAAATTCATCTAAAATCCACAAAGAGCTTTGCTTGCTTTAATGCTGCATTTTTGTTGAATAAAATTTGCCAAAAAATATCCCCTTACGCTCTCAGCTTTAGTGCAGTGATTGGAGCAATGACCAGTGTCACCAGGTTCCTCTCCTCACCTGCTGCAGCCACCTGCCCCTGCCCTGTCCTCTCCTCCACTGGCACTTGCTGTCCATCTTCAACTGCCCTTTGCTCACTGGAAAAACATCCCCACACTCCAAAAATCCATCAGCATGGGCCGGATGGGGTGACTGGGACTCTGCTTACTCACCACTGAACGTGGATTTATGGCTTTGCAACAAAGAGCAATCAATTACTGCTCTGCAGTGTCCCCGGGGCTTGTCAGAGTCCCCTGCCACAGCTGTCCCCAGATAAGGCTCCCAGGAAAAACAGGACAAATTTACTTCCCCATGAATAAAGGTGCTGCTTCCAATTGCAAATGAAATCAGGGTTACAAAAGCAAACTGTGAAATGAGGAACCATCATTCTCTGTCATGGTAAAGGAGAGGGAGATCTTGTCTCTCCTGCCTCTGCTGGTGCTCCCTCCTCTCACCCAGGAGGGTTCTGGGGCCCTCAGCTCTCCCTTGTGCAGAGATGGAGTCAGAAATGAAAGCATCAACCTCTTTCCATGTCTGAGAAAATGAAGATTCACTGGGGCTTTCCCCCTTCCCTTGGAGCTGCTGAGGGCCCCACTCTCACGGGGTCAGGCAGATGATGCCATGCTCAGCTGGCCCTCTCTAAAGTCACTTGGTGTCCCTTTGCTGCCTTCCAGCTGTGGCCAAGCCTCCCCTGACAGCCCCTTCCCCTCCTCCTCATCTGCTCAGCCTCCCACTTGTCTCCCTGTCCTCAGCCTGACCTGTGCTCAGAGCTTAGTGGCCTCTCTGAGTTCAACTAAAAACGCTCATTTAGGAATTATTTAAATCTCTCTGAAGACAATCGAGCCCATTTAAATCCCAGCTCATTTTCTTAAGTCTGTTTTTCCTCAAATAGCCCTTGAAGGAGGTATTAATATATCAAAAGGAAACCATTTAGCTGAGTATTTTTGCTTCTGTAGCTGGCCACTTTCCCTCCTCTCTCACCACTTCCCTTCTACCAAAGCTCCGATCACTCACAGCCCAAAGCGAACTAAATATTTTTAACTCCTTCCATGCCCTCAATATCCATCAGGAATCCTCTCTCTGGCAGGGCTAAATTGCTGAACTGGCTCAACCCTTTCCTTGCCCCAGTTCTGAAGATGGAAACCACCAGGCATGGGGGGGATTGTTGGGGTGTCCTGTGCAGGGCTCCATGATCCCTGAGGATCCCTTCCAACCCATCACATTCCCTGATTCTGGCACTGCTTGGATCCTTCCAGGATTAGGCTGAGATCACTGTAGGTTTAATTCCAGTCACAAATATCTCCATATCTGGAGCCCATGGAAGTCACCTGTGGAAGGAGGAGAAGTCTCCAGGGGAGAATTTTAGCTCAGGGAAGGATTGGGGTGCTCTGCCAGCAGGATATCCCTGGAGGCTGGGTAAGAGCCACCCTGTCCAGGGCTGGGGCTCTCCAAGTGGATCCAAGTGGATTCACGACATGGAGGGTCCTCAAAGGAAACAGTGGAATCTTTATTTTCCCTGATCTGTGAGTAGGAGTCAAACAGGGCAACTCCCCAGCATTCAGGAATCATCACACCCAGGGAAATGCTGATTTCTGGGGTTTTTGCTCTCTTAAACCATTCATATTCCCATCCTGATTCTATCCTACATCTTATGGCACATGGTCATTCTCATGGAGTCACAGGACTGCTGGAGGACTTTAAGGGAAGAACAGAAGTTCTGTGACAAAAATCTGAGAGCTACCTCCATTCTGGAAGAGCTTTCTGTGATGTCCTGGTTGTGAGCCTTTCCAAAAGCTGCATTCCTGTACCATGGCCCTCGCTCATTTTGCCAGCAGAAAATGAGTTTTAAGTGTTACCTCCTGGAAAACCTGGAACACTTTTTCCCTTACTGCATGGAACCTTGGGGAATTCTCTTACCCAGAGTCAGGCTCCTGATCTCTTGCTGTGTACAGACAATTCCTGGAGCTTTTCTCCCTCTCTGTGTCCAACATTCCTTGCACTGGGGGTGGCTGTGAGTTGCCTCCCCTTTCTGTGCATCAGCTCCTGTTCAAGCAGGGATTTTGGACAATCCCAGTCCTGGGCAGGATCAATAATGAGCCTGATGAAACCCTTGTTTGCCTCTGATCATCTCTGCTGCTCTGGGCTCTGAGGAAAGCAGATCCAGGAGCTGTGGGATAAATCCCTCTGCATGAAATGTTGTGGGTGCTGAGCCCTAAGGTCTAATCCTGTGCATCCCACAGGGAATGCAATATGGACAAGCCTGCACATCATGGCTATGGAAACTGCCTGTATTTTCTCTAGGAATGGCCCCTGAAGGGAATGCCTGGCTGGGCTGGAGAGCCCACATCCTGCCATAAGGCACTAGGCCAGCACAGGACACTTCTGGCCGTGGTCAGTCCATCTTTGGAAATCTCACAGGACATTGCAAGGATGTCAGGTCACTGGATCCACACTTCCAGAATGGGACAGGGAAAAGGGACCAGAAGTACTCTCCCAGAAGAGCAGAGGGGGGAGATGAGGTGAAATGTGGCCCCAAAGGCTGGAGATGGGGACAGGGCAGCAGGGAGTGTGTGCAGGGAGGGCCCAGCAGTGCTGGGAGCAGTGGGACTGGTGGCTCTGGGGGAAGCTCCACGCTGCAGCATCAGCTCTTCATTTATTGCTTTATTTATGTAGGGCCTGAGTGCCAACATGAATTCCCAGACTGACAATGAGGTTTGAAACCCCTCCCTGGGATGGGAAGAGCTGCTAAGGCAAGGACATTCCCTTGCCATGACAATGCAGGCAGCCCCAGGTGGCAGCAGGTGTCACCATGGTGGTCACAGAATGACCTGTGTGCCTTCCAGGATGGAGGTGTCAGAATCTGAGCTGTAAGCCCAGTTTGTGCCATGTTTTACAGCTCCACAATGGGCCTTCTCCCAGGAATGGGTACAACAATGACATATTCTCCTGCAAGGGCAGGAATTACTCAGCCCCAGTCTGGTTAAGGAGTTTGCACCACAAAACATTCTGAAAACAAGCCCTTAGGTTTTCATTAAACAAACATTTCTGTTTTATAACCAACCCAGGCTTCTTTCAGGGAAAGGATTAAATAAACCTAAGACAACTGACACAATTTCTGAGTTTTTGGCTGACATGAACACCCCATTACCTGTTCCTTACATTCTTTTGGCTCTGCAAAGCAGCCAGAACCCCATGACTGCAGAAAGGCAAAGCTGCCCTGGGGCAGTGCTGGGACCCTGGGGCACACCAGAGGCCCTGACACAACCACTGAAGGCCATCATTTATCAGCCTTGCTATCAACCTTGGGTGTTTTGATTGACAGTAACATGGGACACAACACTGCTCAGGCCATCTCTCCATAGAAGGAAGGAAAACCCAGTGCTGACATGACAGGATAAAGCCAGGCTCTCCAAACTTTTTCCAATTAGGAAATTTGATTACATTTTGCATTTGATTAAGTGCTGCAAACACCTTTAATTTCTGGAGTGCTGCACTCCCTGCCCTCTCCTTCACACACATTACCCAAGGAGTGAGTGAGCTCTGCAGCTTCCCTGACCTCCACCATGGGTGCTGCCTCAGGAGAAGACTTCTCCAGAATGTCTGTGAGCTCAAGGAGTGTGGGAATGATCCCTGAGAACCTGCTGGTGACCGATCCTCTCGGGAATGTCACTTCCAATCCTGTCCAGACTGGTGAAGGATGTGAAGTTTCCCTGCTCTGTGGCAGGGCAGCAGTGGGAATTGTGGCAGTGTGTGCCCACTGCAGGCTCCCAGAGCAGCTGCCAGGGTCACTGCAGTGTGTCTGTGTCCCTGGCTGTGTCCCTGGAACCCCAGCAATCCCCACAGCTCCAGCACAGGGTTAATTACTCTGTGGCAGGGGGTGCTCATCAGCATAGGCACCACGCTGGTGGCATTATCCAGGAGCCCAGGTAGGATCTGTGCCCCCAGTTCCCTGCACAAGCTCACAGGGAGGCAGCTCAGAGCAGCCCAAAGCCCAGAGGGCAGTGAGGGCTCCTCTGGCCCATGCTGGGTCTGCTCCAGGTGCCTGCAGGAGGAGAAGGATTCCAGCTCCTGTCCGCTGACAAAGCAGATCTGAGATTCCCACTGCCAGGGACTGGACCTGCGTCAGGGCACTCAGCAACACCTGAAAGGTTTTCCTCAAGTCAATTTGTCTAAATATTCTGAGGTTAATGAGACTCTGGAGCTCTGCAGCACCCTGGAGCTGCTAGTTCCACAGTTTCTCCATGGACCATACAAAAGCCCAAATCACCCTTTAAACTTGTTGCCTATAAAACTCCAAGAATGAGCAAGGACTGTCTGAGCCTCAGGACAGGCCCCAGCTCTCAGAGCAGTGGGAACTGTCTGGAATTCCCTCCAATAAATACTGGTCCAGCATCCCCAACAGGGAGAGAACATTCCAGTTGTTTTATTTCAGCCTTTCCCCTGACTAAACTTTCCCCAGCTTCTCTTTGCTGAGTTCAGGGTGCTGACAGAAGGGCTGGAATGTTAAAGCTGCACAGTGAAGTGCTTGGACAGGCAGAGCACAGGATAAACTGTGGGTAGAAGGGCTGTGCAGAAGTGTGAGGAGCTGAGGGGTGATGTCAGTGCTCTGCAGGGTTTCTGAAGTGATTCTCTCTTCAGTGTTACCTGCTTGTCCCCCTGCAATCGTGCTGCAGCACGTGCTGCTTCAGGATAATGACAAGGGAAAGTGCAAGTCCCTACCCAGAGTCAAGAGGTATTTTAAGAACAAGAGGCACTGGATGGACTGCTCAGGGAGGAGGAGGAGCGAGGAAGGAGCGTGGAGAGCAGATCCTGAGGGGAGATGAGGCTCTGGGAGGAGACATTAGGGCTTTGCTTGGCTCTGCAGTGCTCACAGCAGCAATCCCTGCTCCTCACAGCCCCTCCTCTGGGTGTACCTGGGGAGCTGAGCCTGCCTGCACCCGCTGGGATGGGAGAGGAAGCCCAGAGCATCCCTGCCCTGCTCCAAGGAGCTGCAGTGAGCAGCACCAGCACCCTCCCCAGCCCTCAAGGTTACAGAGTGCTGAGGAGGAGGAGAGGGTGTGTGTGGTGACTTGACAGAAATACTAATCCAGCTGAGCTGCAGGATTAGGGAAAGAAATTAATAGGAGAACCTGCAAAAAGCATGAAAATAAGAGGCATATCTGGCTAGTTTATTGCTCTCCTGGGCAGGGAACAGTCTTCCTCTGATGTGAGCCACAGTTACACAGGCTGGGGGTAATTCTGCAGTCAGTGATGAAGTTAAGCTTGAGCTGATCCATGAACAGCTGCAGAGGGTCTTGTACCCCTGCTCCTGTCCTTGACCCCCTCCACCAGCACCTCCACTAGCTCTGGAGCTCACTGGGCTCAAAAATAAGCTCCTTCAGCCCAGTAATGTGGCAGAAAACTAATGTGGGAGAAGAAATGAGCTCAGTGAGGCTCTGGGAAGCTGGAAAGGTGTGCCCAGCTGAGCACAGTGGCAGGAGCTCTGGGTGAGAACGGGCATGTTCCTGGTCAGAGCTGTCACATCCAGTCAGTTACACTGCACAACAGCACCTTGGGAAATGTGTCTGCCAGAATCCCTCAGGAAGGACCTGTACAGGGTGGTGTTGTCTCACATGCAGGAAACTGATGCCAGTCTTGGGTGCAAAGGATGCTGTGGAGTTAAACTCCAGACTGAGGTTAAGAGAGATCAGCTCCTATCCTGCCACTGACTCTCTGTGACCATGGGAAACTGGCGGCACAGACAGATCCCTTCTCACTTTGCCTCTGGGGCTGGAGGTCAAACAGTCCCTTCAGAGAGCCCTAGGGAGCTGCTCCCATCTGAAGGGAGGCCAGGGCCAGCCCTGCACCATGACTGTGCCCTCTCCATGTGCTGGGAGTGCTCTGTGCCACAGGGGACTCTGCCCTGGTACTCAGAAACCTCAGCACCTCCCTGGCCTGGAGGAGCTATTCCCTCTGAATTCTCCATGGCTCCTACCACCCCACTCAGCTTCCCTGTCCTGCACAACCAGCACAGCATGAAGTGAGAGGCTCCAGGAGATTTTGACAGGATAGGGGTTGACTGTCCTAGTGTTCAGAGAATCCCAGGCAGAGTGAGACAAGCCTGCTCCTGAAGCCAGCAGACAGCACAGCTTGGCTTTTATTCCTCTTTTCCAAAGCCCTGCTTGTCCAAGGGAAGAACCAGTGGGTTGGCAGAGGTCTGGACAATCTGAAACCACCCCAAAAACCCACTCCTGAACCTTGTCCTGAGGGTCCCACACAGCAGAGCCTCCCAGGGCAGTTCCAGCTATAACCTTCCCTCCTGTTTGTGTTTGTGCTGTTCCCCTCCCTCTCCCCTGTGTCCCTTTCCTTGGCCACTCCCAGCACAGCTCCCCAGGCTCCTGCAGGCTGAGCTGTGCTGAGGGACAGGCAGAGCCCACAGGGTGCTCAGCAGAGGTCTCTCAATTGCTGCTGGCTTCTACCAATCGACCTCCAAACTTGTTGAGATTCTCTCTCTAATCTGCTTCACCAGACACTTTGTCCCAGGAGGACTGAACTAAATTGAGTTGCAGGGCTGCAAATCACGCAGCAGCCTCATTTTAATCATGGCTATTCAAGTGCTAAGGAATGCAGAAAGTAAATACATATTTGTTTTTAGGCCATCACTTGTCCCATTTGCAAGAGGGAAATGAATGTACTCAGTCCCTGAGGCTTTGATCCTCAGAGGGTAACTCAGGAAATGAACCTGCCCTAGGAAATACAGCCTTGGTTCAATCCCCTCCCCGCTGCCTTTGTCTGTTAACCCTCTCACATCCTCACCTTCTAACAAGGCTTTAACACTCCCCACTGTCCCTGCCCCCCTCCACAGTCCCTGCTGGCGTGCTGGGGACTGATTTCCCTGAGCACTGACTGGAATCCAAGTGCCAGGGTCGAGCCGTGCCCTTGTGGGGAGCACAGGCTGGAGCCAGAGCCCGGAGTGCCCAGTGCTGCAGGTGCAATCTGGGCTGTGCCAGGCTGGCCAGGTGGTTGGCTTTGCAAAGCAGTCCTTGACTTCTGTGCTACTTCAAACACATTTGAATAAATATTCTGCATCCCGAGATTTGATCAGCCTGCACTCCCAGTGCTGCAGTGTCCTTCTCTTTGGCGTGCCCTGCTCTCTGTTGGGATCAGCCTGGCTCAGCTGTAACACCGAGCTGAAACTTTGGATGCTCTGGATGCATCCCAGGCCTCCAGGCTCTTCTCCTGGGCATTCCCCCTCCTTTAGCTCTAGCTGTGGTTTGGGATCTTCCCTATGTTCCAAGCATGAGTCAGCCTCTGGTCTTTGTTCTCCCTCTCTGCCCTGCTCTCCTCCCATTGTAATCCTTGTGTCTCAAACCTGTTCCAAGGTCATCCCACTTCCTCCCTGAACTTAAAATTCACCTGATCAGTGCCTGCTGGTCAGAGTTTCCCCACCAGAATCACAGCTTTCCTCTCACCTAAACTGCACCTGTTAGGGTCAGAATAGGAATAATTCCTCTTCTTAATCTCTGGATCAAATGTACCCACAAGATCTTGGCCATAAAACCTCCCCAGCCCCACCAACTTCGGGCAGCTGATTTTTTTGGATGCTCTGCCCAGCTTACAAATTCAGTGACTGTGGCAGTGGCAACCTGATCAGATGTGACATTTCTGGCTGTGCCTTCCATTCTGCAATCCAACAATGGTGCCATTAATTCCACAGCTACCTGGGGAACCTGCTCTGAGCTCCTGAGCCTTGATCTGGGCTTTGTGGGTTGTTCTGCAGCTTCACTCAGGAGCACTGGAGTGAATAATCTGGATACTTTTAAAGAGAGCACTTGCTAAACAAAAGCTGCACATTCTGGAACATTCACTTGGGGTTTGAAACAAGATGTGGGAAAGGAAGAAGTGGCTTACATTTTTAGGTACCGGTGACATTGCTAACATTGGTGTACAAAGACAGGCAGACACAACAACAATCATCTCCTTGCCCTGCTGTGAACTCATCCTGCTGCTGTTTCTTCTTGAGGGGCATTGGAGTGGATGGATGGGGATGAATGGCCAAGGAACAGCACCCTTGGTCTCTCACACTGACAGTCCTGGCTCCCTTTGGACAGCACAGAGACCCCCTGGGTTCCCTCTGGACAGCACAGAGAGCACACAGGCTCCCTCTGGACAGCACAGAGAGCACACAGGGTCCCTCTGGACAGCACAGAGACCACCCAGGCTCCCTCTGGACAGCACAGAGAGCACACAGGGTCCCTCTGGACAGCACAGAGAGCACACAGGGTCCCTCTGGACAGCACAGAGACCACCCCAGGCTCCCTCTGGACAGCACAGAGACCCCCCTGGGCTCCCTCCAGTCAGCACAGAGACCACCCCAGGCTCCCTCCAGTCAGCACAGAGAGCAGCCCGGCCCAGCAGGGCTGTCCTTACCTTCTCCTGGTACTGGCGGCGCGAGGAGTCCAGGGACTGGATGAGGGCGGTGGCGTGGCCGATGAACATGGCGTAGCAGGTGGCCCCCACGATCATGCTGAGCATGGTGAGCCACACGTCCGACATGCCCACGGGCGCCTGCTGCCCGTAGCCGATGCACAGCATGTGGCTCATGGCCTTGAACAGGGCGTACGAGTACTGCTTCCCCCAGGAGTCGTTCTGCAGGGACACAGGCACGGCTTCAGCACGGGGACACGGCTTCCTGGGCACGGATGTGGGGCAGGAAAGCACCCCTGGCACTGCACCCAGAAATCCCTGTTGGAGGCACCTCGACGTGTGACATGAGAGATTTAATTCTTTGGTGGCTTGGAGGGCTGGTGTCTGGTCTTTGAAAGCCAGGAGGGCTATGGAGTCTCAAGCCCCAAAACCCTCAGAGCCCCCAAAACTCCCATGTCCCTCACAGAGCCCCTACACCTCAATTTCCCCATAGCTCCTGAACTCCTATATCCCTTACAGAGCTCCTGCACTTCAATGCCCCCATAGCCTCCAAACTCCCATATCCCTCACTGAGACCCTACACCTCGATGCTCTCACTGCCCCACAAGCCCAGCTCATTCCATTTGGAAAACAAGCCTAGATTCCATGATCTGAGATCACCACTTTGGCCCTGTTTCTTTCTCTCCGTGTGCCTTTTCCAGCCTGTCTGCCCCACTGGTAACCTGGGATAAACTGAGATGACGCACTGGGAGATTTTCACAATGACCCATGTGTGGGAGAGGGAACTGAAGCAAATCATTTTCTCCCCTGGGAAATGGACTGAGAACTGCAACAGAGAGCCAGAGCAAGGCTGCCAGCAGCAGGATCTGAGAGTGAGGAAAATCACTGCCCAGCAATTTGGGAAATGGCCAGGGTCTCTGGTCATTACCTGGAGAGATGAGAAGGGCAGAAAATGAACCTGATAATGTCTGGACAGCAAGTTCTTCTCAGAGCAAAGCTGGGCTTTTTCAGAGAGCTGAGGAATTACAAATAGTCTCATTTGAGAGCAGCAATGTCCTGCCAGGAGAGGTGTGCTGAGACACCTTGTGCTCTCCCCTGCAGCTCACACAGGCAGCACCTCAGCAGTGACATCATGGCACAGGGAGAAAAAAACAGCACAAGTTTCCTGGTGATCCTGATTAGCCTGAGCTCATGGAACAGCTCGAGGTGCATTTGCCATCCTGTGGGTATTATCTGCCAGCAAGTTCTTGCTGTGAAACCTTGACGAGTAACTGCTCTGTCATCACACATGGCTCTTACAAGGATGTGAAAAAGCCTCTGCTGGGTGACACTCATGGCAGCACTGGGCATTCCTCAGCTGTTCTCTGTTCCTGGGAAGGGGCCAAGGTTATGGATGGAGCTCTGCAGACACATGTGCCATGGCACCTTGGGAGGTCACTGCACAGACCTCCTGCTGGCCTGTCAATAAACAAAGGATTCTCCTGTGACTCCATCCAGAGCAGCAGTGGCCAGCAGTGCTGGGAGCTCTGCAGGTCACCGGGCACCTCCTGGAGGTGTCACGGTCAGCTGGGTGGCTGATGACCTCTCTGCAAGCAGCTTTCAGTGCCACTGATGCCCATGGAAACTTTTCACTGATCTTACAGGGAACAAGCAGTGACAAAACTGTCTGGGAGCTGTGGCACAGGGCTGGAACCTCTGCCGAGGGCTGATGCTTGGTTAGGAGATAAGCACATGGACAAAGGCAGCTGATAGCATTACCTGGCCAGATTCAGTTTCATTATGCAAGACAGGCCTGATTCCCACTGCAACAAGAAGGGCAAAGCCACACAAGTGACAGCAGAGCTGACATGGGAGCAGTGGCAGTAACAGCCCAGGAAAGACTGCTCCTGCTCCCTGCCAGCGCCAGCCTGTCTGGGCTCACCTCCCAGCAGAGCAGGAACCAGGGAAAAGCCAGCCTGGAGCCAAGAGAGAGGGGCAAGAGACAAAGTGGCCATTGGTGACTGCTGCTGGCTGTGCCCTTGGCTCGTGGAGCTGCAGCACAGAGGAGCAATGGACAGGGTAGCACAAGGCAAAGGGGGTTTGTCCCCTGACCAGGGCACAGGAAGGGTCAGGCCACGGGAGCTGCTGGAGGTGTGAGGCCAAAGGAGTGACCCCTTCTCCTCCTTTGCCTCCAGGCCTGGGCTGTGGCTCTGAGGCCTGGCCAAAGAAGTGGTGGGTGCATTTTCCACCCGCAGGTTTTGTGGCATTTTGCAGATCCACCTCTGCTCCATGTGGGCAGCGGGCCTCTCACACAGCTCCCACTTCCAGGAGCCCCCTTCCCACAGCCCTGCAGTCCTGGCAGTCTGAAGCCATGGCCCTGCACTCAGCCGCTGTGACCTCCATCTATTGTCCCTCATCCTGAGCAGTAGGGAGCTGTCACACTCAGCCATGCTTTCCTTAAAATGCTGCACCCCTGCAAAGGTGGGCAGCACATTCCCAGCAGTAATGGGGCACAGGGAGCAGTGCAGCTGTCCTGACCCATCCCTTGTAGAATCAATTCCTTCCCCATTCCTCACTGGCTGTTGCTGCCCTCAGAGTTCAGTGTGGCAGTGGTTTAACAGGGCAGCACATCTCCACCACAGACCTGAGAGCAGGGACAAAGGAAGCTGAGCTGAAATTCCAAAGGGAATCTGGGCAGACAGAGCAGTAACAGCTGAGCTAGAAAACTGGCAGCCAGGGTCTTTAGTGGCTGTGAACATCTGGGTATCAGGCAGGCTCAAGGTTTAAAAGCCGTTCTTCCAGCAACTTGCTGCTCAGGAGTGCTGTTTACAAGGAAGCTTGCCACTGTTTTGTAGGAATTAGTCATCCAAAACTCTTTAACATCCAACATGCCGAGCTCCTGCAGCCTGCACAAACACTGCTGGCTCCCTGGGAATTGCAGAGCTCCGAGTCCCAGCCCCATTCCCAGCAGCAGCAGGGCTCCTGTGAGGACAGGCTGCAGGTGCCAGACTGAGGAGATGGCTGAGGGATGACAGACTGGGGGCCAGAGCTGCAGGAAAACACAGAGCTTTCCAAACAAACCCCGAGCACCGAGCTCTGCTGGGAGAGCACATCAAGGACTGCTCAGAGAGAGGCACTTCTGTGAAGGGGAAGCCTTTCACAGCAATTACCTTTAGGATACCAAGTGTGAAGAGCACTGGATGCTCTGTGATGATTCTTCACTTACAGGTCTCAGTACCTCTTTAGTTTTCAGGCTTTTTGTTTTCCACAGGATGAGCAGCCAGGTCAAGCCTGCAGTACTTTAGGCCAGACTAGAAGAGGCTCCACACGCAGTGTGGACAGGGGTTTATCAGCACCAGGTGTCTCAGCTGCCACAGCTCGTTCCCACTAGAGCCATACCCTATCCAATACCCGACTGCAGCGGGCCCCACGGCAGCAGGGCTGCACCACTCCAGATACTGGAGTGCCTAAAATGGCCCATTAGGGGAGGGAAAGGAGGCCTTAAACTGCAGGGGGAAAATGACTCCTCGTTAAGCAAATCCCAAAGCAGACAAAAGCGGAGCTACAGATCTGTGCCTGCTCACAGTCAAGAGAGGGTTATCTCAGAGGCATGAAGAGACTGCAAAAGGGAGTGAAATGACTTTGAAGCAGTTTCTCAGACTGGTTTGTTTTTAACATCCACACTGGCAGTGCTGGAAGGGCTTCTCTGCCATTAGAGCCCGGCCTGCTCAGATCCACCTTTGAATACTTGGAGACACTTCCCTGGAACACTTCAAAGGCACTGCTGGGTTCTGTAGTACCTTACAGAAGACCTGAAGGCAAACTATCTGACAGGGTATTTTGGTTCTGAGGTACACGTGAGTGTGTCTGGTTGAATCCTCACTGGAGAAGAGGAGTGAGATGAGTAAAGACATGGAGAAGCACTGGAAATTCTTGGGATAGGGGTGTAGTCCTGGAGGACAATGGTATGCCTGACTTACACCATTAACACGTGGAGAACTCAGGAGCTGTCTCTGACCATCCCTGTCCACCCCGGAACTGCTGGGCTGGGAAAACAAACCTCCAGATCCAGTTTAAAGGATGGGAATAGCATGGGAACATATGGAGATGAGACAGGTCAAACGTCACCTCAGACAGAACCTGCCTGTTCTGGGCTTGTTTCCAGGGGAAGCTTCACATGGCCTTCACCTGACAGCAGGGATCTTCTCAGGGCTCTGAGTGCCCCTGTCCCAATTGTCCCAGGCACACTTTCCTAGGAGCCCTCCCAGGTACCCTGGAGGTACAGACTTGGGCACCCACACCTTATCCAGGCCCCCACACCTTATCCAGGCCCCCACACCTTATCCAGGCCCCCACACCTTGTCCAGGCACCCTCACCTTGCCTGTGCTCATGGTACCTGTACCCAGCCCTGTGTGAGGAGTGCTTTTGCCTCCTTTCCAGCCCCGCTGCTGTCCCCATCCCATGCTGCTCCCAGCTGCCTCCCTGGACAGCTCCTGGAGGTGCCTGTTCCCCTGCCTTCCCTGGAAAGATCAATATTGCCAGTTATGGGCCATTCTGCCCTGCCCACCCTGGTTTGGGCTGGTTTTGGCCCCAGCTGGGGAGGGCACTCCCTGTGCCTGTCACCCTCAGCTCCAGGTTTCCACCCCACTGGAACAGCCCTGCTTCTGCTGCTCCTGACATATTTTACAGAACATGGAATCTCTGCAGAGATTCCTGTGCCTTCTGAGGGAGGGCAGGAGGGACTTTCCAGCCTAGAGGCTCAGGGGGAGTTGGGAATCACAGCAGATCCATGCAGGATTGCTCTCTTCCACACACTGCAGCCATTCCTCTTCTCCTTTTCCATCAGCAACCCTCAGCAAGGTGCAGTGAGCAGGGAGGGCTGAGCCCCACGGGGATGTGCTGCCCTTGCTCTGGTGGAGGGGAGGCTGATCAGAGTCTGCTGGGCAAGTGGCTGCACTGGCCTGGGGATCTCTGAGGGTTCATCAGCACAGCACCAGAGGAGGAGGTCACATGTTCCCAGCAGCTTTCAGGGCTCAGCAGAGCTCGGATCTCTGGGAGAGGAGCTGCCAGGCCGGCTCTGGGGGAGCAGCACACACACTCTGCAGCTGACTCACCAGTGTTTCCAGTTTTTAATAAAGTGCACTGCGGGAAAGTTAATGCTGAAGCCCCTGGGAGTGGGGCTCAGCAATTAATACTGCAAACATCCTGGCCTGCCCTCCAGGAATCAGCCAGACACCCACTGCTTCCACGGCTGCTGAAGATGGAACACGAGGAGTGTGGAAAACACCAAGATGAACCAGGCTTGGGGATTTATCGAGGCCCTGAGATGGTTTTGGCAACTCCAGACCCTTCACAAATCCCCTGGATGAGGATCAAACCTTTAGGAAGCAGATGGGAGGTGATGAATCTTCTTTCCCTGCAGCATGGAAATCAGGGCTGGTTTTATGGAGTGCCAAGTGGTGGGAAACCCCTGAGCAGAGGAAGAGCAGCACCAGCAGACTCAGGGACAAAGCCTCCAAAGCATTTGGACCTCACTTCCAGCTCCCCTTGGCTGTAGCAGCTTCAGAAGTTTCCCTTTTCCCCAGGCTTGTGGCTCCTGTGTGTAATCAGGGCAGCCATGCACCAAGGCTATTTATTTATCTCCTCAGAGCTCTGACCAGGCTGGTACAGAATGTCCCAAAATCCCAGCTCCTGGCAGAGAGGCCACCCTGGCCTCTCCCCTCCCAGCTGTGTCCATCACACAGAGCCATGCTGGAATCTTCCTTCCACATCCTGGCACCAAAGCCTGAGAAGAGCCTGGAGCTCCAGTTTCTTGTTTCCTGACTCCTGACTCGCTCAGATATTCCATTCCAGTTTAGATGTTGTTTCACTGCTAATGCCATCCACATCCACCACTGGTCCCAATGACACACCTGGAAATCTCCGCAGGAGATTAAAGGACATTATTGGGAGAAAAAAACATCTGGTTCCCAAAAAACTCCTGCACTCTGTTAAATATTCAAACCCCAGGGTATTTTGGGGCTGGCATATTGCTGCACACCTTCTGGAGTGAAAGCCCCCTGAAATATAGGTGGGGCGTCTCTCCAGTTCTTAATTCCATTTTCCTGAGGCTCCATTTTCAGAGATAATGATTTTTTTTCCACTTCTTTTAAGTGGGAAAGAAAAAAAAAAAAAAAAAGAGAAAAGAAAGAAGGTGATTTAGCTGCAGGGAAGAAGCAGAAAAAAATCCCCAAGGCAAGTTTAATTCCCAGCTTCCGAGACTCTCAGGGCTGGGAAGACAAGGCTGCAGCATGAGGAAAGCTCTGCTCTGGATAGGAGCTCCTTCCCCTGCCCTCCTGGAGCCTGCTGGACCTTCCTGTCTCTGGAATGCATACTTCCCTCTCTCCCCAGTCTTGCTGCTAAGATTTGCCTTGGCTAAATCTTTTCTTCCTCTGTCCCATGTCCTGCCACTTTTGCAGACCCTTCCCCCTGACTACAGCTGGCAGCTTCAACCCCAGCTTGTACCTTTTCCCCGAGGGATGGATGGGGAGAGCCAGGAGCTGCCATCAGCAGCCAAAGGTTGGGATGAGGGAACTGTGGCCCAAAGCTGCTGCTCTGAAGCCACCCATGGCAAGGGCAGCATGGCCAAGTGACCCCTGGGATGGGGATGAGGCCACCTCGCCTCAGAGCTCCCTGGCATGAAGAGCTGAGCTGCACAATGGGGCCCCAATCTCTGACTGCTCCTGCCACACAAACAATGAAAAGGCAGCAGGGGGAAGCCCAGGCAGCTGCTGCACAGGTTGTTGTTCTGCTGGAGATAAGCAGAGGGTTCCAGGCTCCAGAACTGGCAGTCTGGCACCTTGCAGCAGCAGGAAGCAAACCATTATTGCAGAGAGGAGAAATGAATAAACAAACAGCAAACAGATGACTTTTCCATGGATGCTCACTCCTCCAGGCACGAGCAGCCTGTGCCCACAGCCCTGCACGTGGGAGGCAGGCAGGCTGGCATATCTTTGATACATTTTACATTTGTTCTGTTCTGCCCCAGTGCCTGATTATTTCCTTTATTCAAGAAGAAATTGGCTGGGGGAATCTGGAGGTTAAGAGCTGCAGTAAGAGGCAATTTTTTAAGCTTTGTCAGTTTTTGCTGCTTAATCAACTGGACATTGTCCCTTTGAATAAAAGCTCCTGAATTCTCAGCAAGATGGTTAAAAGGTACCATGAATTCACCGTGCCTTTGCCATATGGTGTCAAACTCCCGCCCAGCAAGAGCAGGGCACAGCTTTGGATGGCACTGGGCAGTCTGGCTCCTCACCCCGGTGTGGGTGGGTGCTCACCAACCCTTCCAGTGGGGATGGGGCAAAGGGGCCAGAAATGGGAATTATGGATCAGCCCCAGCCATGTGTCTGGGACTTCATATACTCAGATTCCAGCGGGAAGCAGTTCCCATGCCTGCTCCTTGCTGCTCGATGCCAGGAGAGGGAGCCTGGCTCCTGCCTTCTGCGGGATCTGCTCGGGCCGGTCCTGCTCCGATCCCCGGGTCTGTGTCCCTGCAGGATCTACCTCCAAACCCTGGGTCTGTATCCCTGCAGGATCTGCCTCCCTGCCCCGGGTCTGTATCCCTGCAGGATCTGCCTCGGTGCTCACAGTACTGGGAATCAGTGGGAGGGCCCCGGGGATGTAAGGAGGAACAAGGAGCTGGGGAATGGCTGTGGGTGCTCAGAGGTGTCACCCAGGGGCTGGGTTTAGGGCTGAGAGGTGGGATGGGGAGCACGGCACGTGGGGTGCTCCAGAGGGGAGACCCCGCCCACCATCTCTGAGATGGTTATTTATAATTATTTATAAGCTGATCAAGGGGATGAAAAATACAACACCTGGCGAGGGCTCTGTTCATTGGCCTCACTCTTTGGAAAGAGGCAGTGGGAAGAGAGTGGAAACAGGGGGAAAAGATAAAACAGGGAAGCAAGCAAGGAACGCAAGCAGGCGCAGGTGTTCCCCGTGCGGCACTCACCACCATGCGGTTGAGGGACACCCAGCAGTCGTCGGGGAAGTCCTGCAGCATGGGCACCAGGAACTGGAGGCAGCCGTCCCAGTGGCACAGAAGCAGCATCATCCCAATGAGGTTGATGATCCTCATCACTGCACTGGCCAGGTCGTAGGTCATGTGGAAGATCTGCGGGCCCACAGGACAGGTTAGATGGCAGCTCCCCAAACAGCCCCCAGGGAATTACACACAGTGTCAGCGTCCAGAGCCCCGCTGCAGGGACAGAAAAGCTGCACCAGCTCAGGTCAGGCACGGTGCGTGAGCAGAACCAGCTGAGAAACAGCTTAAAAACCAAAATACAAAATCATCATCAACCACCCCTCCTGCCCTGCGACTTTGCCTTCTAATTTACCATTAAAAACTCCATAACTCCTTCTATAAAATAAGCTGGTTGCAAACATTTCTGACCATCATCTGCCACTCCTCAGGAATCAACTCTATCATTCCATCTTTTAGCTGCAATGCCCTT